>JAHRHJ020001144.1:0-398698 GCA_019776745.2 Taxus chinensis
TGTTGATTAACTATTGTTGTTGAGTTTATTATTAGTATAGTTGAGTTTATTTTTGCATAATAAAAAATGATGCAATGGCTTTAGATAAGAATATGAATAGCTCATATAATGGATGTAGTTAAAATTAGATTTGTTAGGATATTTTAAAAATAGAATAAAGCCATATTATGCATGATTATAAAATTAGATTAGATTATTATTTAAAATAGTAGTAGTTCTATTTTTTATAATTGTCTATTTTTGGAAAAGCATGTGCCCATGAAAATCTATAAATATGTGTAATGGGTGAATTATTTCAATAATTAGACGAGTTAGAAATTTTGTGTTGATCTATGTTTTCTTGGTTTGTTTATGGAAATTTGGCTATGGTTGTGAGTTATTTGATTTTTCACGTTTATGAATATTGAAGTTCTTTTCTATTCCTTATTTTAAAATCTTGAGGTTGTAGACCAGAAAATCCCATCCCAAATATTTGGGAATTCAACATTCATCATATTTGAATTGCAATAAAACATCAATGATATCAAAAATATTGCAATGTTGTTCTCATGATATTTGTTTGTCAGAATATAAATATAATAAGAGGGGTTGTGGATCAAATTGAATAATTGAATGTGAATGTGTCCACACCTATTGTTAAAACTTTGAATATATGAGTCAATACCTTCATTAACAAGAAAAGTTGAAATAGAATGTACATAGGATTCATTTTTATTCCAAAAAATATTTAGGCCCATTTTTTGGCTTGTTGTAATGTTTCAAAACATTATTGGAGCTCTTAAACTATGTAAAGGATGTAAGAGAGGCATGATATGAGTGACTTATGTCTTCTAAGGGGTTTATAAGTCATAATGGGAGCCTAGAAGTCAAAGAATTGATTTAAACTAAGGAACTTAGTGTTAAACCTAAGTCTATTCACATGACCAATGGGTATAAAGACTAGAATTCAGCTAGAAATGGAGAGAATGACTATAAATTGTAAAATAGAAATAAATTTCATTATTCTATTCGAATGTGAATAAAAAAATGAGAAGATATAAGGAGAGTGTTTGAGAAGAAAACTGGTTTTTGTGACAGTTTAAGAATATTTCTTGAAGTTTTTATTATGTAATAAGCGATCTTTAATCTCAGAAGTTGTCTTGGAAGACTATCTCTAGTTTTGGTAAGATTATTTGAGTCTTATATATTGGTTCTTGGAAGAATATATTAGCTTATATGTGCTTGTAGGGTAGATAGATTGCATATTGATCTTGTTTAGTAAAAATTCTAAGTGGTGACTAAGAAAATGAATGCTTCTTATTGTTGATGTTATTAATAGTGAAATATAGTATTATGAAGGTTTACTTGTGTCAACCTTAGGATACCATCCTTGTTATGTTTTTTTGCAGGGGCAAAGAGCTCTAATTACCACTGTGACACTGCGTATATGAATGTTTATACTTGTTTCTTGAATATATTGGTCTGCATGCAGGGTTTCTTCATCTCAAAGTTTTATGGAGAGGTAACCTCAGTCTTGATAAATTCATTGTATTCTAATTCTTGTAAGGATTTATCTGATTTGTGAACACAATCAGGAGATTAAATGATTCATATGGTAATGATATGGTTATCATGTATGGGAGATATTTATAACAAGAATTGTACCTCATAGAAGAGGTTGAATCAATGGTGTGTGTCGAGTCTTTTATGGTCTGTGCTAGAAAAATCGAAGTATTTTTGACAATGGGTTTTTGGTTTAAGTTGTTTGATCTCTAGTTTATAGCTTTACAATAGAGAGTTGTGTGATCATTACCAAACAATCATTGGATTACGACAAGTAAAAGAGAATACACAAGGGGTGCGAATTGAGAATGATTTGAGGAGTTTGATGACCTTAATGAAGTTTGGGAACTTCACAGTGGAAGAGAAAGACCAAGTATTTTTTAGGAACCTTGGAAATTGATTACACTGTTTGAAGTCTTAAGGAAGCTACTGACTGCAGATTTTTGAGTTATGACCATGGAGGTGAGTATAAAGGCTTATGGGCACCTAACCATGGCCCCCTTTCACCCCACATTAATAATTAATTTAATTATTTTAATTAAATTAAATACCCATCCTCACAATATCCATTATTTTATTACCTTAATTGACCTAATTTCCACCTCACCTAGACACCTCATCCAGCCACCTCACCCTAGACCTATTCTTGGCATGTTTCCATAACTAACAATAACTAAGTCTTACTTGCCTTAATGAGCTAAGATTTGGTCTAACCCTAAAATCAATGCCTAAGATTTCTCTAACCACATTCCCACTCATTAGAAGGGAAGCTTCCATTCTGATCCATGACAACAAACCAACTTGGCCCAAGAAATTAGAAAGATCTGCCCATTTTAGTAAACCTAGGGAATCTCACCTTAACTGATGCTGGTCAGACCTAAACCGATCGGTCAAGATGGAACCATCGTCGGTTACCATTTATTCACCTTAGCAACCTTGTTTGAGAGGTTGGCACATTCTGAGACCAGAGGAGAGAGAAAGAGAGCTGCATGCAAGTAGAACCAACAGTCTTTTCACATGCATCCAGACATCCATAACCACCACCAATCTAGAAGCATTAGCACCCATGGTAGCAATCCCATGGTAGCATTACACTCACGGAAGCATTCTAGGAAGCACTACTATGACACCAAACACCATTCCTTCTGATCAACCGTCACCTACCATCCAGCCATCAAACCTACATCACAGTAAGTGTGTTAACCAACATTTCTATTTCATTCTAGTAGCTTTTGTTACTTCTGTTATTAATTTCTACTTGAACATCTCATTCCCCACCATCTTACCTCTCCATACAACCCAATCATTCCTTCACCCACACCATAAAATCACCCATCCTCACCTGTTAGACATCTCTGAGTATTTCCAACACTTCCCACAACCTTACATCCACCCTCACCATCTCTATCAAATCCTCAGATCAAACCCTAAATCATGAATCTATTGAGTTCATTGAAAACGCCTGTTACCCATAACCGTCGTCGGTTCTACTAAACCGTCTGGTCATACAAGACCGACATTGGTCGATTTCTATGTTTTATACCCTCCAAACAAAGTCCTTTTACCTTAACCTAATAACCAAGAACAGAGGCTCTATGTTTTATACCTGCCTAAGAAAGAGCCAAACAACCTCCTACCTAAACAACCTAGAATCAGACCCTGATCAGTCCCAGTACCTTGACAATCACCTCATCCTTTAGATCCAACTATAGCCTAGCCTGTTATGATTGGATTTTCTTATTGTACTTGAATGAGATACCTAAATCATATCAACTACAGTAGGAATTTACTTATTTCTCACATTAATTTGTTTTAAACAGTGGATTGATAGCCATCTAGGAAGTATCACACTTCCAGGAACTAGCATACGCTAGGCAGTCCACTGTCATATATCATTTAACTTCTCTTTTGTGGTCTTGTTTTCTATTACAGGTAGTCCCTCCTAGCCAAAAAGAAGCTCTCACAATCGGCATTGGATCAAGAAGTCAGAACGTGCATGCACAACCATCAACCAACCCATTTAACAGGTATTCCTCCTAGCCCATAACCCTATCTATTTCATCATTCAAAAACGTAAAGAAAATGGTGAAACATTTTGGCACGCCCGGTGGGACCCATATGCATTTTCTTCATTTCTAGGTGAAAAAGTAAAGAAAATGGTGAAACATTTTGGCACGCCTGGTGGGACCCATCAGGGGTTCTATTGCATTTTCTTCATTTCTAGGAAAAGTTGTGTGTTTGTTTCCCTTTAAAAGGCTTACACAGTAATTTTCTTCCCTAGTAATCCTCTCTTCTTTCTAATTTCTCTAAAAGAAACATTTCTCTTGGTGCATTTAAAAGGAATCATTCTTCTTTCTTGCTTTCTGCATTTAGTGAAAAAGCATACCCTCTCATATTCATCATTTACTTCATCAAACGTAATTTTCAATTTGGGCTTAAAATTGGTTGCATTACATTCTGATTTGCTGCATTTAGCTCACATTAAAATGAGGGCAACCTATATGCTGGAAGTCATGCCCAGCTGATGGTTGACACAAAGAATCATAGAAAGCACATTCTCTCTCTCTCTCTGTGTCTTACCAAACTGCACAAAATTGAAATATACACATCTTTCTTAAACAACATCTTACCTGGGAACACCTTTTATGATCACAATTGGTAGGTACTCCCCATCTCGTTACCTCTGTCAGTCATTATCTCAGAGGACGGAACCCCCCACCATGCTAGGAACATACCTAAAACCTCTCTGTCGTCATTACCTTTGGCCCGCCCCCGCCATAACCTGAAACCTCTCCTTTTAGATATCATAGGAATCCTTCCTCACCAAAAACTCTATTCTAAATTCATGAGTCATTCTTCTAAATAGCATAAGCTCAACACATTAAAAATCACTTGTTAGGTATGTGTTTTTAGTGTTTGATTGACGTGTGTTTTGAGGTGTGAGGATACACTTCTCCATTTTTCCATTTTGTTGCCTTACACACTCCACAATCACAGTTGGAGTATTCTGACTTCTTCTGAGTGTGTCAGGACTTCATTGCATCATCTCCAGACCTCTGGGTTGATTATTTATCTCACTAAAATTCACAACAATCCATTTTTCTACATCTTTCCAATTTTCACAGTAACCAGCATCGGTTACCCCTGACCGGCATCGGTTTTTCTTAACCGGCATCAGTTTTTTGTTCTTTTGGGTTAAATTACCTAAAGAACCCTTATTTCATTTTCTTTGCTACAGAGTTCCTATGAGTCTCTATACTCACTCTGCTTTGATAAAAGAATCATACAACCATTCTCTATTCTTCATTTTCTTTGTTGTCAGAGTTCCTGTGAGTCTGTACTCTCTCTACTTTGATAAATAGTCATCATACAACTTGTTCATCTAACCGTCACAGTCTTTTCCTCATTTGATAAAATTGTTCCTGCCTCACAGTAATCGACCTCGGTTACCCCTGAACTGGCATCGGTCATCCTTAACCCATGTCGGTTACCCTGTATTGAACATCAACTGATATATTACCCAAATCTACCTATAGACACCTATTTTCTTCATTCTCACTACTCCCTGTGTCATCTGCAGGATACAACATCACCTGATATACATTCATTCACATGGTGTTGACTCGCAATCAAGCTAATGCTCTTACATTTCATGCAAGTTGTCAACCACTCCCACCTAGTCCTTCACCACCCTCTGTCCTGTCACCCATGGATCCAACCCTACCTACCACCATTTCTGTAGGTGATGAGGAATTTGCATGACTCCTTGATCAGAATCCCAGGCCTTACAGTTCTACCTTTCCCACTCTTCCACCTGGGACTCCTCAGGTTAACTCCTCAGGTCAGTTGATATATCTCATGCCTGTATCCATCTCTCCTACCCTTATTCCCACTTCTGCATCAGCCCCTAATAATGTGGCGTTACCTTCACTTGCTTCACCCCCAGTGGTTTCACAGCTAGGACCCATACCTGCTATGACCGTTGCATCTGCAGTATCAGTCGCACCTGTAGTATCTGTTGTCCCCTCATCGACCACCCAGACCATAACCTCATCTGCACCCATTGTCTCACAAATACCCATTGCAACACAACCACCCATGGTGTTGGTGACCCCTACTCCATTCCAGAATCTTGTCCTCTCCATCCCACAAACACTACCCCCAATCACTACTAGAGTCACTACGACCATCCCACCTACATACACATACTATCAACAACCCCCTATCTCGTCTGTCACCCATTCTGGATACATGCCCTCTATGTCGGTCCCCTATTCTCAACCTCCCTATTCGGCATCACCATACAATGGAATGCCACCCACATCACAGGTTCAATACCAGCCCCCTTATGCCACAGGAGGTGCCCTTCCACCACAACCTACCAATGACCTCATCAAATTAATGATGGAAAGGATGCAGACACTAGAAGCATCAGTTTCTGGCTCACGCAATTCTCTCACCTATGATGAAATCTGTAATGAGCCCATTCATCCATCCATCCCTATTCACCCATACCCTGTACATTGGGAAATGCCAAAATTCAACTGTTTCAATAGTAAAGAAGACCCGCAACAACATTTGTGGTCTTTCAAACATGGGTGTTACCTGATCGCCCATGATGATGCTTTACTCCTATGGACCTTCCCGATGTCCCTGACAGGACCTGCATTGGACTGGTACAGTGGGCTACCAAGACACTCCATCTATTCATTTAATCAAGTAGCCCAAGCCTTCTTAGATCACTTCTCCATCAACATTGTTAAGAAGGTTACCATGACTGATCTTTATTCCACACGACAGTACGACGATGAGTCTGTCGCTGACTTTGTCACTCGCTGGCGCAGCCTAATTAACCAGCTCACATTTCAATTACCTCAAACTGAACTCATAGAGTTTGTTTACTTGGGCTTGCGCTAGACACATCTCACCAACCCTACAGGTGCAAACCTTTCACACTTTTGATGAGGCATTCACCATGGCATGGAAATTGGAAATTCATGCTATCGAAGAGAAGAAAATTCAACTTCGTAACAAGAACATCACGTTCAAATCAAATGATGCTTCTTCATCTTTGAAACCCCAAAAAAACTATTCAAAACCCAAAGGATCTGCCAATGCCGTAGTTCTCAAGGCTGGCCCCCCTCATCAATCAAACCCAGCCAAACCTCCTTCTAATCTCTCTCCCATCCAAGCTTTCCAGTTCAGATGAGAACAATGAAAGTACACTTCGATAGGAGAATCTTATTCTTCTATTTTGGAAAATCTTGTTAAGGCTGGTGCCATTACCCTTCCACCTATAAAACCACATACTGGTTTTGACCCTGAGTGCCCCATGCCCACATGGTATAAGGAACATGAATTTTGCAACTATCATCGTGTCAAAGGTCATAGCGACAATAACTACATCACCTTCAAGAATATCATCCAAGAAATGTTAGACAATGGAGATCTAGTCTTGGATAGCCCAAATGCACCCGCTAACCAAAACCTACATATCTTCAAGAAGCCATTCCCTAATCATGCCCCATCTTCCAACCAAGCTGGTGACACTTCAAACAATGATAGCAATGTCTGTGAGGTCCATGCTATTTTTGATGACATACCAGTTGCTTCCCAATTGCCTCATGTTCCTTCCATAGATGAAATCTTAGCCTGAGCTCCCCTACCTACACAAGAACCTATTTCATCTACTCCTCCACCCACAGAGGAACCCCCTTCATTTTCTCCTTCACCCGTGGAAGAGCCTATAATTAGCACACCACCTTTGACCCCTCAAATTTCTGAGCAGTTGTCAGTGGCACCTCTCCTACTCATAGGAGATACATGTCCACAACCTACACCATCACAAGGAGAGTCCACCTCATCTGGCCCATCCTCTCCTCTACCCATGGAGGATCCTATAGAAATACCATTACCTTTAGATGACCATTCACCATCAGACCTTCAAGATCCTGTTGATCTACTTTTCGGCTCTCTTACCCACAAAGTCTGAGGCTAGCCATTTCCCTGTATCTCAAACACATTTTATGGGGATTGCTACTCGATCCACATCGGCCCCACTTACAGTAGTACCATTTTCACACTTGGCTGATCACCTAGACTATGTTGATAGAGCCTTACTTTTTGGATGCCTTCTACTTCCAGTTTTAACCCAAATGCAGTTGTCACTCACTGACACCTCCACTATCTATCCAAAAGTGTTTCGAAGTGACCAAACCAAACACAACCATGACTATTGCAACACCTTCCATGTCACCACCCATGGCCCAACTCACACCTCTTCCCATAACCCAACATACATCTACACCCAAACACCTACCCATGCCTATATCATCTCCCTTACCTAAACCTATCACTACCTTAGGGGTCATACCGACAGCTAGCCTTACTCACCCACCCATCAAATTAGATTTAGCCACATCTTCCAAAACTAACACTAAACTTACCCCGGCCCCTAAAAAGAAGATCCAACCTCCTAGGCCTCATACACCAACCTCACCTACCACACCATTATCACCTTCACCCCTTCCGTCCATCCTAGGGCCTCACCCCTCGACCCTGGCCAAGAAACCCCCATCCACCTGGTAAACCAAGAATGCAACAACCCATTTCCTCATCACAACCTCTAATATACCCAAGCGATCCACACAACATTCGCCCTCACCCGTAACCTTCTTACCACCCATACCTCCACTACCATCCATAACTTCTTCACTACCCATGACACTTTCTTCTCTTTCACTCACACCTTCTACCCAACCTACACCACCACCTCCACAACACCTCGGTTACCCCCGTGGGTAACCCATCCTCTTCCACCATCTACTTTTCCCTCCACATCTTGTACACCCATGTCACCTTTTCCCAAAAATATGCAACCTAAAGCTAAAAATCCACTACCCTCCAATAAGGTAGTTAAACCAACCAAACCTTCCATCGCTAGCTCTTCTACCATGCCCATACCCAAGCAGATGCAACCAAGACCTAAGACCACTCCACACACCAAAGTAGTAACCAACCCATTCCCCCTCCTGTAAAGCCTCTTCCTCCACAATCAGTTGTACCTGTACCCAAACCCACATTCACCTCCCATTGTGATCCACTAGCAGGATCCTATGCCAAAATCTTAACCAATCTCCTCAAAACTTCTGTCATCACATTACCACCTCTTAGACCTTATGACCCACTCAAACCCAAACCAAAAGGGTTTGATGAAACCAAAATTTGTGCCTACCATCATGTGCCAGGACATGATGTAGAGAACTGTAAGGCTTTAAAAACCACTCTTGTCCAATTGTGTCCTCCTGAAGAAAATTTTGATGATGATGATCTTCTTGATGAGGACCCCATTTCACCTTCACCAATTTCCTCATATCTCCTTCCATTACCTAGTCAAAGACCAAAATGTCCACCCCCACAGCCCTTTGATCCACCCCCGAGATTTGAGATTAACATGGTTGTATAAGAGAGTTGGCCAAACCACCACCAAAATGCCAATGAACCCAACTCATTTCACAAGGATCGTATCCCCCACTAGGGTTTTGTCCCTCATGCCACTATACCTTCCATGACACACCCTCTTCATCCACCTCCCCTCAAATTAACATGATCAACATTACCACCCGTGCTCAGAAAGACAAGGGAAAGGAAAAAGCAACTGGCCCATCAACCAACCCTGTACCCAACATACCATCCACACCCATACCCAAAGTCACCATTCGAGGTCCTGCATATCCTATTTCTGATGGGGTCACACATCACACAATGCTAAAACAACTACACCAATCCCCCCTCAAAATGTCTTTATATGACCTTGCCCAAACCTCAGAGTCACATCGTCAAGCCTCATGGAGGTCCTTCAATCTATTGAAGTCTTACCAAATGACCCCACACCCGTAGCCTCCATCATTACCCCTCACCACGTAGCCTCTCTCACTAGGTCATCACCTTCCTCTACACCTCCACCTACTCACCAAGTGGCCACCCTCAGCTTTTCAGATGAAGAGATCACTCCCTTCCAGTCTGATGACCCCGACCCCACTCTTTTCATCTCCATCTTTATCGATAATATGCATACGATGTGTTATGATCGATGGTGGTGCTAGTATTAACATCATCTCCTCCCATGCATATGACCAAATGTGAATACCTACCAATTGCATGCATGGTAACCCAGTTATGTTGTGCTCCTTCAATGATGCCATGACCTCTACCCTAGGTACCATTGTTCTCCATGTCTGCGTGGGTCCCCGCACTATCCCAAAACTTTTCTATGTCCTAGAAGGGGAGTTCCAGTATAACTTGTTTCTCTTGGCTGACCTTGGATCCATGCCATGGGTTGTGTCCCTTCGACTTTACATCGCTGCCTCAAATTTGAACATGAGGGACATAATTACACCATCCCTACCAACCCATCACCTTTCAAGACCTGTAACATGCTATATCAGCCCAATGATGTGCTTGTACCAGTCAAGGCATCTGCCACTATCCCTACTTCACCTTCACCTACAAGCCCATCCACCAAAACTGCCACTACCTCTGCTGCATCTAACCTTGCTATCCCCACTGCAGCTGTAGCCTCTACCACTGACTCACTTGTTTCCCCATCATCTAGTGAGCCATCTATCCCCGCTACCCACATACCAACTACTGATCCCTTAGAAGGTGTTTTTCAATGCCTCACTCTGGGGGAATACCACCTATACAATATCGACACCTTCCTCACCCCACAAGAGTATGGGAATCTACGTCAACACCCCAGTTATGACATCCACATCGGTGATGTTTTTCCTTATGGCCCTCCCCACCTTCACACTAATCTAATGTATGGGGGACTTGATATGGCCACCTATAAACCTGAACCTCCATCCCAAACCCAACCATTTTCATCTGACCTACACTCCCTCACTAACCACCGCTTCACTCACACTTTCCTCCACCGGTGCACGTGGAAAGGATTTGGCTTTGGATTTTATGAACAAGGCCACCATACTGTCATTTCCTGTACCTCTCATAAACACAATGACCGTAGTGGCATTGGTTTTGGCGCTCCACCCTCCAAGAAGGTTCACGTCGACCTCATCCAGGATGAGAAATCTTCCCCATCTCATTCACCCACATTACCATCTTCACCCACGGAGTCCATAGATCCTGAATCTATTCCTCCTAACTTTTTTTTTCATAAACACCATTTCCCTGGGACCTCTGACCTATCAATGTGATGGTGAGGCTCCCTCTTCTCTCCCATTCCTGTATCCTGACATGATTGATGATACGCCTTCTATTAATGTCATTCAATGTCAGGATGATGAGTCCATCCTCACCTACCTTGGTGTGGAAGACTCTTATATTCATCGGTCGTTACCCTCTGAGATGCAAACCATGTTGAATGAATCAACCATCGAAATCAACATTAACACTCAGGATGACCCACACATTCTAAAGATTGGCCAATCCTTAGATGCTACTGAACAGGAAGCCTTCACCTCTTTCCTTTGGGACCATAGCAATGCATTTTCCTGGTCCTATGCCGATATGCCTGGTATTGACCCAAAAATCATGGTCCACAATATCGTAACCATTCCTGATGCCAAACCCATCAAACAAAAGCTGTGGAAAATGCATCCTCGCATTGCTCTTCTGGTCGAAGAAGAGCTTCAAATGCCTTCTCTCAGTTTCCTTCATTCTACCCATTTACTATCCCCAATGGATTTATTACATCGTTCCTATCACAAAGGTGACAGGGGGACTCCACATTTGCATGGACTTCCATGACCTCAACCTAGCTTGTCCCAAAGATGATTTCCCCTACCAGGCATTGACCAACTAGTTGATCTCACCACTGGCCATGAAATGCTATCACTCATGGATGGTTTCTTGGGCTACAATCAAATATTACTAGCTCCAGAAGATCAACACAAGACTACCTTCATCACCCCTTGGGGGACTTTCTGCTATCGAGTCATGCCTTTTGGCCTCAAAAATGTTGGTGCTACATATTAGCGAGCCATGACTTACATCTTCCATGACATCATGCATCACATATTGGAAGATTATGTAGATGATCTTCTTGACCAAATCAAAACATCAAACTGAACATGTGCCCATTCTTAAAGTCGTCTTTGACCACCTCATCAAGTATTGTGTGCATCTTCAACCAAAGAAGTGTGTCTTTGTGGTACTTTCTAGAAAACTCCTAGGTTTCATCATTTCTTTGTGTGGCATAGAAGTTGATCCTGCTAAAGTCAAGGCTATTCTGGAAATGCCTCCACCCACTAATCTCCATCAACTTTGAAGCCTACAAGGAAAGTTGCAATCCATTCATCATTTTATCTCACAGCTTTCTGACCGTTGTCAACCATTTCATCATCTTCTCAAGAAAGATGTTTCATTCAAATGGGATGATGAATGCCATAAAGCCTTTGAAGCCTTAAAACAATACCTCCTTCAACCACCAGTGCTCATTCCTCCTAAGGATGACCAACCCTTTTACCTATATATTTCCACCACTGACCATTCTTTAGGTGCCATGCTTGCTCATCGCGATGACCAACACAGAGAGCAAGTGGTTTATTACATAAGTCATACCCTTCTTGACTATGAAACTAGATATACCCATGCCAAAAAACTCTTCTTAGCCTTAGTTTTCATCACCACCAAACTCTGCCATTACCTACTCAACCACAAAACCTTCGTCATTACTAATACTGACCCATTACACTATATGTATGCCAAACCCTATCAACATCAATGTACCACACGTTGGCTTATGCTTCTTACTGACCTTGACCTCTAATTCATTAATCAATATTCCATCAAGGGACAGACTATCGCTGACCAACTGGCTGATGCACCTATTTCTGGGAATCAACCATCTAACTTTGACTTCCCAGATGAGTCTATAGCTACCCTTTCCCTGGATGAACCCACTTACCAAATGACACTCTTCTTCGATGGCTCCAAGTGTCAGCGTGGGGGTGGGGTTGGTGTTATCCTCATTCCTCTTGATGGTGAACCTATGCCTTTGTCTTTCAAACTTGATTTTGATTGTACAAACAATATTGCTGAATACGAAGCACTCGTATTGGGTCTCCAGGCTGCTTATGCCTTAGATGTTAAGTCAATCAATATATTTGGTGATTCTCAGTTGGTCATAAACCAAGTCAATGGTATATACCAGTGTCGTAATGAGATACTTCAAAAGTATAAGCATCACGTAGACATACTTTTGACCACCTTTGACCGTTACACACTTCAAACCACCCCACGTTCTACCAATAAATTTGTGGATACCATGGCCTGCTTGGCTTCTCAGATACCTGCTTCACCCGCTGACTCTAAAATATTTGTCACCATACAAAGGCTACAATCACCCTCTTATTTACCTCATGAGGTCTACTCCATTGGAACCATTTCCCCTGACCCACGTGACCTTTGGTATAAGCAATATGCAGACTATCTTTCCCTTTCCATTCTACCCACTGATCTCACTCGTAATGGACAACGTGCCTTTCTTAAAAGTGTCTCCCATTATGTCATCATGGGTGGTCTTCTTTACAAGTGGCTTTGATGACATTCTCTTACGATGCCTTACAAGTTCTGAAATTCCCTACACCATTAAGGAAGTCCACGATGGAATTTGTGGAGGTCACTTTAGTGGTTTAGCTATCACAAAATGCATTCTTCACCTAGGCTATTATTGGCCAACCCTAAACCGTGACTGTTGTGATTATGTCAAATGTTGTGTGAAATGCCAACAACATGCTAATCTCCATCACACACCTAGTCATGCCTTACAGGTCACACGAGACCTTTGGCCTTTCTCTCAATGGGGTTTGGATCTTGTCAGTGAGATCAACCCCCATTCTTCACAATGCCACCAATGGATCATAACCGCTACTGAATATTACACTAAATGGGTAGAGGCCATTCCCCTCATTTCTACAAAAGCTGAGAAAATATGTGAATTCATCAACCATCACATCATTTTTCATTTTGGTGTTCCTCACCGCCTCATCACTGATAATGGAAAACAATTCAAAAACAAAACCCTACGCAAACTATGTGATGCTTTTGGCATCCAACTCAGTTTCTCATCACCTTATTACCCGCAAACCAATGGTCAAGCTGAATCAACCAATAAAACCTTGAACAAAATTCTTATGAAGGTAGTCAATGATACTGGGAAAGATTGGCATACGCACATTCCTTTCACCTTGTGGGCTTATCGCACTAGTATTCACACTTCGACTGCTGCCACACCCTTTTCTCTGGTCTACGGTACCGAGGTTGTCTTACCTCTCGAAGTCCAGATTCCATCTCTCTGCATCTCACTACAAGACATGCTCAATGATGATGACTTTCACCAAGATCGTTTGGTGCAACTTGAGTTATTAGATGAATGTCGTCTCAATGCTCTTGACCATCTCCAAATCTACCAAAAATGTATCAAACGTGCCTATGAAAAATGTGTTCATGAATGAACCTTTCAGGTCGGTGACCTCATCCTGAAGGAAAATCAACATGTAACCAAAGAGGAGAAAAGTAAATAGGGAAAATTTTCTCCTAATTGTCTTGGACCCTATATCGTTACCCATGCCTATGGATCAGGTGCTTATCATTTGTCTTCACTCGAAGGTAAACCCTGAACCTGAGCCCCTTAATGCCTTGCATCTTTGACCATTTTATTGTTGATATCAAGTCCTATATCACTTTCTATCAGTTGATCACTCATCCCTTGAGCATTGTTCACCTTCCATATTACCCATTTCAAGGATCCATGACTAAACAAGAATCATGTGATTATCTGTCACCTCTCAGCCTTATCTTCAATATGAGTACCACGGCTCTACTCATAGCATGATTCTCATGGATACTTTTCATCTTCTTCAAGATGGAATCCCATGGTCATTCATCACTCAAAACCACCTCTTTCATAGTTAATCCTTTGTGTGCTATGGTCTTGTCTTCTAAACAAGAACCTAATCTTCCTCTATAGTCTTGTCCATGACTTAAACGTCCAAAAACAAAAAGGGATACAACTCCTTGAGTCAAACTTCCAGCAAAAGATGACTCCCTCAAAAGAGACATCTCTTCACTCTAATTCCACCACTATAAATAGACTGCTCCCTTGAAGGACAACTATATAGTCATACATAGTTATTACAAAAATATAATAAATATCCAGAAGCTTCCTGCATCGATCAACTTCACGAAGACCTCAAGGAGATAATATACTCATCCCATATAGACTTCCCACATCGATCAGTCTATTAAAAAAAACAAATGAAGAAAAAGATGAAATTTTTGTCATGGACTTGCCTATTTTGATCCTGGGTTTCTTGTTCCGAAAGACATGTTGTCGTACACTAAGTTACGCTAAACATCCCATTCTCACCTCCTACCTTTTTTAGCCTAATTCTCTTTACTCAAGGGACTTGCCGCAAATGTGACATTTTGTGATTATGTGACTTTCTTCACCCTTAGAATGGTCCATTATGCAATGCCTTTAGGGTCTTATGTTCATAAGCCCCTCTTAGGTATGGTAGACTCATTAGGGTTCTTATCAATTAAGTGGCTCTTTTACCACCTCTTACCATTCACCTTCCTCATTACTTATTGATTATCCTATACAGGACCAGATCATCGACACCTATATGACCTAAACTCAACCATTATGAAAAAACTCAACCATGCCTATGACCTAAACACAATCATGCCTATGACCTACATTCACCCATGCCTAACACCTATCAACCCATTCCTCTACTTCATCATAATCTTCCCTAGCTTATGGGAGAACTACATCGGCCTGAGGTCCCTTTTCACCGGGACTATGTAGGCAGCACTTCGAGGGCATGGGGCCCTTGGAGGTTAGCTCGGCCACTCTTTACCCTAACCAATTCCCCCTTTCCCTTTCCTATTCATATTCTACCCTAGTTAGTGTCCATTTTATATCAATAACTGGAAATTAAACCAAACAAACATCAAATAATACACATTTTATTACATCATCAAATTATTCATTTATCATTTTCACATTTCCATTATGGCACAAATTTGGAAATTAAAAACCATACCTAGTATATACATCATCACATTGTCTCTCATTTGGACCTCAATTACCAAAAACTTGGACATTATCAACCATGCCTAAATTGACCTGACACAACCATGCCTAACAAACCTGACTCAATCCATGCCTAAACCTGACTCAACCATGCCTAAACCAACCTGACTCAATCATACCTAAACCAACCTAACTCAACCATGCCTACCAACCTGAATAAACCATGCCTATGACCTAAATCAATCATGCCTAAATCAACCTGACTCCACCATGCCTATGACCTTACTCAACCATGCCTATAACCTGACTCAACCATGCCTACCTACACTCTGACCATGCCTAATCACACCTTGACTCTATCATGCCTAATATATATTTCCACCATATATACAAAATATAAAATGAAAATTACATAGTACACCATCCATACTATAAATACCATTATCTATAAATCAGAAAGTCTGTGTAAACATACATGTGAAAATAAATACAAATAATAATAAAAATATATCAAAATCTCTCATATACATCCTCACCATCTTCGGCATGCAGGCTGGTATATGATCAAAAATAACAAAAACTCTCATCTACATCCTCATCATCTTTCGGCACGCAGGCTGGTATACATATAAAAAAATCATGTCAAAAACACAGATACACTGATCATCAATGATGACTAATCATCACCCCACCTGATATCCATCTCTGTCTCATCAGTCTCCTCTGTCTCCTCTCTAGTAGGGTGCCCTTCCAACCTCTCTCCACCTCACCTCGATCTATCCTATGATCGTCCCTCACCTGGAGCTGGCCTCCATGCACTGGTAGGCCTCACCCTGACCCTGTCTGGGCTCATGGCCCCCTGTACTCTCTACACTGTGGGTGCGTGACCTGGTCCTCTCACTCGAGGCCTTATGTGCTCTATACTCCCCATAGGATAGAAAATCTATCCCTGAGGCCATCAAATGATCCTGATAATACCTCACCTCACCTAAGGCATCCCTCAACCTACCTATAGGTACTATCTGTGGTGGTGCCATCGGCCTTGGCCCCTGTACCTATCTCTCGGGACCCTATCCCACTGGTACCTGTAAAGAGGGACCTATCCCTATGCCTGTGCCTATCCTGAGGGACCCTGTCCCACCCCTGCCTATATCTGGGCCTGAAGGGCCACAACCTATGCCTGTGTAGTGGCCAACTGGCCCTGCAAACCTATAATCTATGCATGTAGGGTGGCCACCTATACCCCATCCCCATCTCCACCCTGTGTGGGTACCTATCCTTGCACTACCTGGGCCTGTAGAGTGGCCACCTGTGCCTGTAAACTGGCAACCTATGCCTCTGAGCCTGTCAGCTACCCCTGCACTATCCCCAACTATGTAAGGGTAGCCACCTACCCCTGTAGGGCATCCCTCTGCACTGTGATGGTGGCTAAATCTGGCTGCCCCAGCCTTAGTGGTACTACTCGTAAATGTGTGCCCACCACTGCCTGTATCTATCAGTCACCCCGACATCATCAATGTCGGTCTATCACCTGCTCCTCCTACCCTGTCGGCACTGTCAGCTATGGTAGAGGTAGAGGCCTCTCCACGTCATCCCTCCTATACTGTGGGAAGGGTGGAGGTATATCCTGAGTAGCCCAAACTACCGTCTAACCCTCTCTATGGGTATCATCTCATGCTCTCCTACATGTCACCCCTCTATCCATCAGAGTAGTTGTAGCTCCTGTAGCTCCTCTGCCATCCACCCATATGATGGAAAACCCACATAGGGCCTCCAAATGATGTACGTGCTAGAAAACCCCTCTAGCAATCACCTGTAATAGGCTACATCATGTGTAGCTCTAGCAGCTCGGTGCTTCCCAATCACAGGCACCCATCACCTGAAGCCCACTCAAACAAAACCTGGCTCAAATGCATCAGCCTGGGGCATACCAACTGGATGCACACACACAATGTGCTCATATGCCCAACAATGAAGTAGGAAAGTACAACATAGGCTAAACCTCCTTAGCATCCCATAAGCCCATAGCTCTCTGTATAACTATACCAAGAATGTGGGGTGCCCATGCAAAATGGGTCCTGTCCTCCACCATGTCATGCAAAACCCCCATCAATGATCGTGGGAATCTCCCACCCTCTACATCTGGTAGTGCAAAACAACAAACTACCTCCATCATCAGCAACACTACTAGCCTCATCTCCTCTGGATGGGCCTGGTACATATCTCCATAGCTCATACTGGTGCTATGGAACCTCAACTCTACCAGCCCCTCACCAAACATGGTCAACATCAACTCCTCAGATGCCTCTGAGGAGATAGAATACACCTGTGTCCCCACTATCGGTAGCCACAGGATCCTGTACACATCCTCCAGGGTGACTGTGATCTCACCCATCGGTAGATGGAAGGTATTGGTCATTGAGTCCCATCTGTCAATGAGAGCGACCATCAAACTTGGCTCCAGACTATGTGCCTGGTAACGTCTGACCCCAATCAGGCCAACCTCTGTCAACATGGCACCAATCATCGGTTGTCACACTCCCTCGTACCTCCACGAGCAAGGGAGGTACCCTATCCCTCATCCGTAGCTAGTCCCTAGCCTGCATTCAACCAATCACACACATTATTAAAACTTGATTTTACCCAACATTGGCATTCAACCCCTCCCTTCTTCTGACCCCTCCCCTCACCCGCTATCTATTTTACACTCTTTATTCCCCTTTACCTAACCTTTCCCCTTACCCTTCCTAGACCTCTATCCCTTTCACCCTAACCGGCACTAGTTACTCCTGACTATCACCGGTCCATTCTAACTGGCATCGGTTCCCTCATACCTGACTGATGTCAGTGTACAAAGACTGACGTCGGCCATACCTTGACCGACGTCGGTCACTGTTACCATGCCCAAACCTGAAACCCCAATTTCCTTTACCTAATTTCTTTCCCATTTTCCCTATGAACCTACCCACACCTCACCTAAGTCCCTCCCCAACCCTCTTCCCCCTACCTCTGACCTTTCCCACCCCCTCTTTCATTCATTTAACCACAAATTTCAATTATTTTAACCTCCCTACCTCTACCCCTCTACATTTCCTTCTTCCTATATCAAATAACAATGAAAGGATTAGATCTTACCTCATCTCGATGTCACCTCCATGGTGGCACATCTGGCCACTGTGCTGGTGGTCCACCCGAACCCTCTCCTACCTCTGCCATGTCCAAATCCACCTCCAACCTCTCTACCAATCACCTCCCTCCACCTGATCTCGTGGACCCATCTACCTGGCTCTCCTCTCCAACTGGATCTCTCCACCTCAGCTCGGTACAACCCCATGTACTTTCCTCTTAACAAGGCACAAAAGTCTCGTGCTCTTGTCATTTTCACAAAAGCCAAAACATACAAATGAATCTGTATTATATGGATTTTTCCTTTTTATATACCCACATCAACCTGACCGGCGTCGGTTATACCTAGACCGACATCGGTCATGTGCCCTAGCACACCATGGTTGGTTGTACCTAAACCGACATCGGTCATGTGCCCTAGCAAACTGTGGTCGGTTTACCTAGCCCATCACTGGTTCAGTATGACCGGCATCGGTTACCTGTCATACTCTTGTCAATACCCTTTCCCCATTTCTGACCAAAATTTACCCTTCCCGCCACCATTTGACCTTACCCACCCTTATCACAACCTACCTCCAAGCCTACATTACCTATCCCTGTCCTTAATTACATTTAGGGACTTGTTATTTTACCGTACCTCGGCCCTACCCATGCCGTGACCTAGCTGCCTGGAACTGGAACATTGTTAGTGACCTATGAACTCATGTGCTTGCTATACCTTGCTACACTATTACCTGTGTTGTTTGACCTAATGACCTTACCTTGCCTATTGTCATGTTGTTTATCCTGACCCAACCTTTGGTGTACCGGAACATACCTAAATGTTCCTGCACCTGACCTATGTTGTGTTTCCACACCATATCCTATGCCTTGGATACCAGAATCACTTCAACCTTGTTTGGATAAACCTATCGACCTTGGACGATGTAGAGTTTGCAAGCTCTTCAACCTAGAACCATGTCACAGTTTATACTGTGTGTGTGCATTTGACTGTCACTACCTTTGACCCTGGCCCATTTACTTGTTTCCTATTTTTGACCTCTACCCTTTCCCACATAGTACATCTGAATTCTCTACCTAATCACCCACCCTACCTCTTACAATCACCATCACCCACATCTATGCTCCTTTTCACCACATCCACCTTTTATCAAACCACTCACCACTTCTGTCTTCCACCTCACCAGTTCCTAGTTTGAGGGGGATCACCTTCACCCACACATGGGGCACCCACTTCTTATTTTTGTCAGCATCACTTACCAATACAAGCTACGTGACAAAAAGGGGAAAATGTAGACACCTAAATTTGGTTACATTCCCCTTAGCCCCTGATCGGATAACCAACTTAAACATGGGCACCTAACCATGGCCCCCTTTCACCCCACATTAATAATTAATTTAATTATTTTAATTAAATTAAATACCCATCCTCATAATATCGATTATTTTATTACCTTAATTGACCTAATTTCCACCTCACCTAGACACCTCATCCAGCCACCTCACCCTAGACCTATTCTTGGCATGTTTCCATAACTAACAATAACTAAGTCTTACTTGCCTTAATGAGCTAAGATTTGGTCTAACCCTAAAATCAATGCCTAAGATTTCTCTAACCACATTCCCACTCATTAGAAGGGAAGCTTCCATTCTGATCCGTGACAACAAACCAACTTGGCCCAAGAAATTAGAAAGATCTACCCATTTTAGTAAACCTAGGGAATCCCACCTTAACCGATGTCGGTCAGACCTAAACTGATGCCGGTCAAGATGGAACCATCGTCGGTTACCATTTATTCACCTTAGCAACCTTGTTTGAGAGGTTGGCACATTCTGAGATCAAGAGAAGAGAAAGAGGAGCTGCATGCAAGCAGAACCAAGGTCTTTTCATGCATCCAGGCATCCAGAGAACCATCACCTAGACAGATCTAGAAGCATTGCATCCATGGGTAGCATTCCGGGAAGCACTGCCATGACACCAAACACCATTCCTCTGATCAACTATCACCTCCATCCAACCATCAAACCTGCATCACAGTAAGTATCTTGTTAACCAACATTCTTCTATTTTCATTCTAGTAGGCTTTGTTACCTCTGTTATTAATTTCTACTTGAAATATCACTTCCTCATCATTTATCTCCATACAAGTTTGATCATTCCTTCACCCACACCATAAAATCACCCATACCTGACTATTAGACACCTCTGAGTATTTCCAACACCTCCCAGACCTTACACCCACTCCTCATCATCCCCGAGTCAGTCTCAGACAAATCCCTAAGACATGAAATATTGAGTTATTGAAAATCCAGTTAGTAACCATCATCGGTTATTACTAAACCATCGTCGGTCATACAAGACCGATGCCGGTCTCTGTGTTTTATACCCTACCCAAGAACAGAGCCAAACAACCTCCTACCAATTGACCTAAACAACCCAGAATCAGACCCTGACCAGTCCCAGTACCTTGACAGTTACCTCATCCTTTAGATCCAACTATAGCCTAGCCTGTTGTGATTGGATTTTCTTATTGTACTTGAATGAGATACCTAAATCATATCAACTACAGTAGGAATTTACTTATTTCTCACATTAATTTTTTTTAAACAGTGGATTGACAGCCATCTAGGAAGTATCACACTTCCCGGAACTAGCATACGCTAGGCAGTCCACTGTCATATATCATTTAACTTCTCTTTTGTGGTCTTGTTTTCTATTACAGGTAGTTCCTCCTAGCCAAAAGGAAGCTCTCACAATCGGCATTGGATCAAGAAGTCAGAATGCATGCAACAACCATCAACCAACCCATTTAATAAGTATTCCTCCTAGCCCATAACCCTATCTGTTTCGTCATTCAAAAATGTAAAGAAAATGGTGAAGGGTGCAAATAGACCTACACTCAAGGTGGTTGATAAAGGAATGGTTTGTACCATAGTAGTAACTAATGTCAAAGGCAAGATAGATGTCACAAGTGTAGTAGATATCGATGATGTAGGGTCAATTTGGGACACCACATATGGTAAGCTGGAAGAGGGTAATGTCGAGCTAGTAGTAGTTGATGTAGAAGTGGGTGCCAGGGTAGGAGGAATGGACACAGGCATGCCATATAAAAGTTACCCTGATGAATCTTGAGTGGATAAATGGGATAAATAATATTGTAAAGTAGATGCATTTTGATCCACGAGTCTTACAAACTCCTCATCATCGGTATTGATTATAATAGGTTGACTGGAATCCGTAGGTGATAGGATGGAAGGCGGTGATGGGTTAGGCAAGAGTGGATAAAGGCTAGCATGAAATGCGAGGGTGTTAGCTTGGATACAAGTCAAAACCATGTGAGTTAGAGTAGACCTGGAAATCTAATCTCTTTAGATGACACAGAAGAATAGAAGGAATGGAGAAAATAGTTCCGGAAGGTGAAATCAGGTCACTGTTTTAATTGAAAAATTAAAACACATAACTGACCAATGGTGGTTGGGTAACTGATGTTAGTGACAGGGGGTCGATGCCATTTTCATGACTGATACCAGTTAGTATGGAAAATAAAAAGATTTGTAAATGGAAACAAATGATGAAAATGAGGAAAAATCTCGACTTTGATAGTGATTTCAAAGACACAAAGATATGGTGAAGTAACTAAGGAAACCCCGGAAAGAACAAAACTGTGATGAATGCTACTTTGGTTAAAATGACCAAAACATCAGGAAATAAACAACAGTCAAAAAACCAATGATGGTCAAATGAGAAAACTGATGACGGTCATTGGACCAACAGTCATTGTGAAATTTGTGAAAAGATGAAAAAAAGTGAATTTGGTAATTTAGATCAAATAAAAGACCAACCCAGAAACCTGAGTATGGCTATGATTGACCCTAACACACTCAGAAAGAGTCAGAATACACCAACTATGATTATGGAGTGTGAAAGGAAAGAAGAATGGAGAATACGATCTCACACCTCAAAACACATATCAAGCAAAAACTACCAAACACGAAATCCTATGTGGTGGATTTTATGTTCTGGCTTATGCCATTTAGGACTGACTTGTGAATAGAGTAGAGTTTTTGGTTTGATAAAAGGTGTCCTATGAAAATCCAACAACTAAGGATGGTTTCAGTAAATTTTTGATGAGGGAGGTCCTTTCTCTGAGATAATGACTGGACAGAGAAACTAGTTTGGTGCCCACTTGTCAATCCTCTGATCATGTGATCATTGACAACTTCTTCCAAGTAGGATGTTGTTTAAGAAAATGAGTACTTTATTTTAGTGTGGTTTGGTGTAGAGAAGAGAGTGTGCACTACGATTCAATTTTTTCAACCATCAATTGGGCATGACTTCCAACGTATAGGTTGCCCACAATTTAAATGAGCTACTGATGCAACACTCAAAAATGATATGCAAATATTTTAGACCCAAATCCATAATGACATTCAATGAAAGAAATAATTAATAGGCAAGAGTATGTCTTTCACTAATGCAATACAAAAATGAAAAGAATGGTTCTTTTTAGTCCAAAATATGAGTGTCAATGAGACAAGTAGAAGAGAGAGAATGTTCCAGAGGAAGAAATTTAATGTGAACTACTTTCAAAAGGAAATAGACACACAATCTTTCACCTAGGAATGAACAATGCAAAAGAACCCCTGATGGGTCCCATCAGGCATGCCAAAATGTTTCACCGAATTGTTGTGTGATAAAACAAATAAGGTAAAAGGTCAAGGAGGAATACCTTCTATTATGTAGTTGGTTGTTTGAGTGCGCGCATTACTGATTTTATCCAAGCTTGCTTGTAGAGAACTCCTTTTTTTCTGGGAAGGACTACCTGTAGATACAAAACAAGACCACCAAATGATATTAAATAGCAAGAGTCAGAGGACTTGCCTAGCAAGGCTAGATCTAGGAAGCATGATGCTTCCTTGAATGGTTGTCAATCCTTTATTTTTATCAACTTAATGAAAGTAAATGTGAGAAATAAAGGTCCTATTGCTAACACTTTGATTTAGGTATCTCAAAATGTTACTAACAAACTAGATTAAGAAAGCTATTGAAATCTAAACTAATCTAGCATCAGGAAAGGTATGTTTCTAGTTGGGACATGTCACAGGGGTGTTAGGTAAGGTCACAAAGGTATCTGGTAAGGTCTAGGTGGAATTTAGGTGATGTTAGAGGTAGTTTGGTGAAGGTTAGCAGAAAACACAGTGACTGACGTTAGTTTGGTGACCGATGCTGGTAAAGAGGGGAGACTGACGATGGTTAAGGTGACCAACGTCGGTAGGGGAAATTTGATAGAAAATTATTAAATAGAATCTTTTAGGTTCTCTGTGATTGCATAGAGAATGAAGGGTAGAATGGTTTGGGTTGTAATAATGACCAAGAAGACTCATGAATGCTATAGAGGAGGTAATAGAGCCAAAAGGCCTTGGGATGGTTGATAGTGGGTTGGTGGGAGGAAGGTGATGATAGAGGAAACAAAGGAAATAAGATGTAATGAAAGAAACCATAATGAACCTACACTTTAAGAATAAGTAAATGATTAAAATCAAAATACTTACTTGCATCTTGTAGATCTTAGGGAAGGAAGGCAGTAGTTGATGGTTGAAGAAGAAGAAATTTGAGTTCAGTGTCACGGAAAATACCTCTTGTGCTCCCGTGAATTTTCTCCAATGCCTTTGGAAAGATGAATCATAGATGCTTGTCTTGGGCACTGTGGTTGTGTGTGTTCATCGTCTGGATGCATGAGAGGGCTTGAGGATTCATGCTTGAATGCAAATAAGGCTCCAATAGCTGAAAAAATGACCAACCTGGGTAAAGAGTTGTGAAAGTGTATATAAGGTAACCGATGATGGTTAAGGTGACCGGCATCAATTGAGGGATAGCCAGCATCGGTTAGGGCGAAAAAGTCTAGGTTTATCAAAAATAGGCATATCTTTACTATTTTTGGCATGATTCTGATTGAGTCCACTTAGGGAAGTGGAGTTCACGTGAGAGAAGGTAGGAAGGTCATAGAAGAAGTCCAATTAGGTTTTAGGAATAAGTCTCAGTTAGTTAGGTCAAGTGGTGACTCAACACTGGGAGTGATGACTCAGTGCTGAGAGTGATGACTTGGTCATTGTGAGTTAAATACCCCTGGAATAGGTCCAGGGTGAGGTGTCTAGGTGATGTGTAAATTAACTTAATTAAAGTAATTAAATTAATTAATAATGTGAGGATGAACATTAATTCAATTATAAGTAATTAAATTAATACGAATGCGGGGTAAAGGGGTCATGGTTAGGTGAACACATTACGTTAATTGATTGAAAGGGGGACCAAGGGGAGTGTGACCCAAAAAAATCATGTGGGCAGAGATGAAAATACATTTTGTAATGTTATAAATTGTAATGGCTTCTTCATTCCAAAGGGTTGGTAATTTTTTATTGTTGATAGTTTTTGGGATTTGTATCTAATATTACAAGAAATAAAGCTACATTTCTTCTATTTCCTTTCTTATGTTCCTCTATCATCTCTACTCTCTAACTTTGCAAGCATTGTGATCTTTTACAGCCAAGAAGGACTTGGTGTCCTTAATTAATGGATCTTTTGAAATTTTTGTCTTTGGTTTATTAGTCTTATTGATTGCTTACATGTATGTTCTTCTAATTGAATGTGTAAATAATCTAGCTAATGTATGTGAATTCTATAATTCTTCTCACATTATTAACCCTCTCTCCCTATATCCCCTACTCCTCCTTACCTCCCTTCATAAAAAAATCCTCCCTTGTACATTGTACAAGCACTTTTCCATAAGTGTAGTGGAGTATTTATGTCTGATCCCCAGCCTAATAGCCAATTGGTACAACAATATTGTCACACAGGAAATAATAGTTTCATATTATATTCAGCATAAATTACAATCAATACTAAGGCTAATAAATAGCCATGGAAATAGAAAACCGACCTCCTACAAACTAAGAAGTCACACAACCAAACAACCCGTTAATATCATTATGGGTATAACAAAAATATATTGTTGAAACAATATAACAAACCTATATTATTAATAATGAGTTACAATGTAACTCATATTAATAATATTACAATATATGCACTTATTAATAATGAGAGCACTATAATATTTTCCTTACATTCCCCCCCTTAGTGTAAACATGGGGAAAACACCATCTTCAACCAAGCAGCATGTCGCTCTGTAGCCTACACATGGTCTCAATCCTCAACGCCAACTTTGGGAACTACATCATCCGGGGACCGTTCAACCTATTAGATGAATACATGAATTGGGACCGTTCAACTAATTCACATCAACCATCAAATCATTCTGATCAAGAACACTTCCTGCAATAGTATCAATGGTAGAAATCATTATCATCACAGGGGACACACAAGCACTGTACTGCACATAGGAACAAGGATGCTCATCTATTCTTATTCATCACACAAGACACAAAGATGTCACTAAAGTAGTTTGCGGCCTTTAAGGTAGTGAAGAACTCGAGGACGTTGATTCTCCTCCTGCCTCCATTTCCTCCATCCTCCAATGTAAGGATAGATTCTCAATACAAATAATCTTCATCACTAGAGTAATTAATAGGTTCATTGTCACTTGCAGGATTAGAATAATCATCCCAATCTTCTTCAGCAGCTAAAGCCTTTTGTTCCAACTTATCATCTAAGAGATCTTGAGCTCTTTTCTTACAATTCACAAAACAATGTCCTAGTTGTTTACAGTAATGACACAAAAGATGTTTCTTTGACGATACAAACATTTTTTTACCTTTTTGGAATGATGATTTATTGTTTGCAACCATGACAGTTTCTTGTTTTGGTACATACAGTTTGATTTTTTCTTCCTCATCAAGCAACGAGGAAATTAAATTTTCCAAACTAGGATTGATCTTACTAAGAGTAAAAACAATACTCAAATATTCTTTTGGAAAACTATTTAGTAAGATTGCTTTAGCATCTTCTCCATCTACCTCTGCTTTTATTCCTACTAATTGATTTAAAATGGATCGAAACTTACTGATATGTTGAACCATATTGTCATTTTCTCCCATCTTTAGCCCAAAAAGTTTTTTGCTTCAGCGCCATTGTTGCACTACCTGCTTGAGATCCAAATAACTTGTTCAATGTCACCCAAATGTTATTAGATGACTTGGTTAGATCAATATGATGTAAATATGCATCGGAAAGACCAAGGCCGATAATTGCTATTGCTTTCTGATCCTTACTTTCCCATTTCGTTGCTTCATCTGCATCATTTGGTTTTTTAATTTTTCCTTCGACAATGTCCCATAAGTCTTTATCAATCAATTGTAATTGGGTTCGTACTTGCCACGTGTGGAAGTATTTACCATCAAATCTTTCAATTACATTTATCTTTTCCATTTTGAAATTCCACAAAATCAGGAAACTTGAACCAGACAATAATAAAATCTTTATAGTGGCAGAGATACTTGATTTTAATAAAGGAAATATATCAGAACTTGACAGTTAACTGACTCACCGATATAAGCTAGCAGATTTTGGAATGATAGGATTTAGAATACAGATCACTCAGCCAAAATTTCATTATTCAGGCATCTGCTAAAACTGACCACAAGTTTTCATGCTCCATCCATAACATCCGCTCATTCTCGATTTGTAAATCAGACGACAGCTTGGAGACAAGTGAAACTCAGTGCCATCATCATTAATCTAATTCTATTTAATCTACCTCATACATAAATAAAATATTAATCTCTTCAAATCAGGGAGATCGGATATGTCATTTTATATTCACTCTTTCCTTCCACAAAGATGGACTGCTTTCTGATTTGTAGTTCAAGTTGAAGGTGATCACATTGTCCTGAAAGGAAATTTCTGATGGAGACAACAAATCTAATGAAAATACAAAGAGATCAACATAATGGAATTCATGAATGCACCTCTTGCAGAACGCTAGTCTTCTCCTCTTCGAGTGCTACGTGTTGATCAATCCTGTGAAGCGCTAATAATATGGACTAGGCCGTAATTTACTCATTTGTTGACTTCACATCTTGCTTTGGTGTTGGATTGGAGCATGGTATGTGAGATTTTAAACACATCTATCCACCATATCTGTCCACCTTTAGAGTAGCCGACGTCCTTTCATGCACGAGTATATGACTGTCAATTGTATGCAGTCAGATTAGTCTCCTTTAGCTCACTACTGCGCAGAGGTACCCATGCCAAGCACGCTTCAATACCAAATATTGGTACAACAATATTGTCACACAGGAAATAATAGTTTGATATTATATTCAACATAAATTACAATCAATACTAAGGCTAATAAATAGCCATGGAAATAGAAAACTGACCTCCTACAAACCAGGAAGTCACACAACCAAACAACCCGTTAATATCATTACGGGTATAACAAAAATATATTGTTGAAACAATATAACAAACCTATATTATTAATAATGAGTTACAATGTAACTCATATTAATAATATTACAATATATGCACTTATTAATAATGAGAGCACTATAATATTTTCCTTACACGCAATATTCCAATAAAATTAGCTTTACTCTTTCAATAATTATTTGACTGTATTTTATTTCCAATTTCAGAAAGTTTCATTTCAAAGTATTTCCAATTCCAATAATTTTCTTTTCAAATTATTTTCAATTCCAAGTTTCATTTTAGAGCAATTTCATTTTGCAAAGTATTTCTTTCTTGTACATTGGTTTCAATATATTAAATTTTATTTTTGTTGTTGATTAATAATGAATAGTATAGAGTTATTTACTTTTAGTAGTCATAGAAGTTGATTGATTGTCAATAGTTATTTTAGTGATTAGAAAAGACTCAAATAAATAGACCAAAACCCCTAAAACAAAAACCATTACCACTAGTTGTACATATGTTATCTTCATCGCATACTACGTTGGACACATCCTTGGTCAAAATGACATAAACTTGAAAATGGTTGACTAAATGATTGAACTTCATAGTGGTCTATCACATATGCCTACATGATAATAGTGTTTAGTTTCATATATTTTACTTTTCATATTCCTCATCATGCTTGTCTACATACATAGTGTTTATTTTTATCTATGGATAAATATAACTAGCATGTGTTATGTGAAGTGTTAACTTATTTTATCTTTATTGTTACTATTACTTTTCTATTAAGGATAAAGGTTTTTTCCTAGGGCCATACCCAGTTACAAACATGCCATTGCCTAGATAAACATTACAAATAAAAAGAGATAAAAATAATATTAGAATAGCCTTCAAGTCAACAAACAACAAAACAATAGTATAATGTTAGCATAAATGCAGTAATATCTTAGCAACATCACAACAAAAACACAAGGACCCGACAACATATAGAGAACCAGTAGCCATACTAGGCTACATCATGATATTTTGGAAATTATTCTCTACATTGTATAGCCCCCTTTTTATTTATTTTATGATTATTATTTCTTAAACTTCTCCTCCCTTTATGATCTTTAAGATGTATGGTAATGAGGGATAGAGATTCGATAGTGCCCTTAAGAATAGAGATAACATCATTGTGTTTGGACCTAAAATGTAATAGTTCCTTTTTATCTTGAAAACCCTCTTGTAAATGTCCTCTACAAGCTTATTATCATTATTTTCATCCTCACTCTCTAGCATGTAGAATTCAAACTTGTTTTTGAGTTCTTTAACCTCATTGTTGAGTCAGTTGATCTTGCCATCAATATAAACTTTGAAGCTTGCATCACATTATGAGGTTCTAAGTCTTTCTTTTCCATGGATAAAAGGCCAATAATAGCCTCACCTTCTCCATAGATAGGGGGAAGGGAGAAAAACATTAGTAGTAGTATGAATAGGAACCTTATTCTTAAAGGGTATATCCTAGGGAACTTTACAAGATATCTTACATGAAGGGAGGGAAGAAGCAGAGCATTTGGACGTGGGAAGATGGGAGGAAGAGGGTGTGGGGATGGTGGGGATGGTGGTGGGATGAGAGGATCTATAGGAGGTAGGGGCGTGAGGGTTGGGGTTAGGAAGATAAGATCCTGAGGGGGAAGAGGCGGTCTAATTGGAGGTGGGGATTGAAGAGAGAGAAGGGGAATCTGAAGGGGGAAGCAGGAGGTTGAGGGTGAAGAATCAAGATATCAAAGAACCTATATAAAAATAGTATAAAAACATGGTGTAAATGATACTCCCTTTACCCCACTTCACAATATTGATGGAATGCTCAAATGATTGTAAAATGAAAAAAGGAAATATTATGGGGTAATTTCTCCTGAAATGGTTTTAAAATACCAAATAGAAATGTGGAATTACCTTAAACCTTCCTTCAAAGGTTATTTATTTCATCGCCATTAGACTAACCATGTTGTATGGAGAAGGAAGCGAGTCCCTGAAGAATCCCCCTTTTGTGTGCATTATAGACTCGCCATCTCCCAGAATTTTTTTCTCCTCCACTACGTCGTCTATATTATTTTTGAAGAACTTCAAGTCATTTCTATATAGACTAGTTACCCAGAAAATTGAGTCCTCTATGATTTCATACTCCCTTCCTTTTCAAGATGACTTTCATTTCATTACATTTTTTAGAAAATTCTTGAGGAAAGGTGGAGGTCGTGCCCTTTTAACTATTTCCATGAAATTATTAAATCCATCCTTTTCTCAAAATGATCCAAAACTTCTACATTATGCTTCCACTCATCAATACTGACAAGATCAACTCTGCATCTCTCACCACTTATGTCATTGATGAGCTTCCAAGGAGAGAGGGCTCTAAATTCTATAATAGTTGTCTATAAATTTTGATTTTTCTAAAGAGAACAGGAAAGATTTTATAAACAATGACAAAATCTTCAACACATGTAGGATCGTTGTCACGCGATGATTAATTGGTTTTCTCATTGTTGATTATACTTATAGTGTTATACTGATGGGTGTCATCATCATACCACATATAGAATTCATTCTGATTCATGCCAATATTCACCATCATATCGGTGATTTTTTTCCTTTGTTGTATGTGTATTGAATAACATTATTAGGAAAGGTATTGAGGATTTGGATAGTGTCTCCAATTATATGCTTAATAGTCCAAATCACATGATTTATTCCTTTTAGAAACTTGGTGATGCTCAAAGAATCCTGATCAATTATTAGATTTCTAACATTAATCACTTTTGTTTTTCTAAGCCCCCATAAAACAGTTAAGGCCTTCGTATAATGATTTGATTCAATTCCCATAGGTCCTGTATATAGTCTGACTATGAGTCCTTTCTCATTTATAATACATGACTTGTCTGGATTACTTTTAGTTGCTCCATAATAATTGAGCTTAAACCATCCTAAGTGGGGAGGATGTTATTCAATATAATCCTTATTGATAATATATTTTTGTTTCATGTTAACAGAAAAAATATTGAGACCCCATTTTTCTAATATTTTACTATTACTAGTTGTTAAACTTACTTTCTATAATGTTCTCACTACTTGTTTATGTGGATTCATTCCTTGATTTCTTAGTATGTGAAGTACTTGATTATATTATTTTATTATGATGTTATGATTGTTTTATTTCTATAACCTAAGGTTCTTTCTTGTCTTGTGACATAATAGGTGTCTCATGTTTTTTACTTCATGCCTATTTTGTGTATATGTGTTTGCTTCTCATATTATGTAAAATGCTTCCTTCCACTATGATTTTATTGTGACATCATGGGTGTCCCATGTTTATGGCTCCATGTCTACAAATTACTATGCTTCCACATGTTACTATTCACTTTAATGTATATTGTTGTTTATACTTCTTTGTTTTTACTAGCTTACACTATTATTTTTGTTATGGCTTTTGACATGCCTACTATGTTGATTTTATACTTGTTTTACTATGGAATAGGACATAATTACTACTTTTCTCTATTATTAATAGTCAGTTTACATATGTATTCTTGCATGTTTCTTTGTCAACGTGTCATGGTTTCCACTATGTTCAACCCCTTTGCATGTATATATTCTCATAGGTGGCTACAACTTCATCCTTTTATGTGATCCTACATTAATTAGCATATATATTGTACATGGATACACAACTATTATTTTGATTTGTGTGCTCAAATGTTTTATCACACACCTCAAAAGAGGGGGAATTAAACAAGATATTTCCATATTTCCCTGTATATTACAAAATACATGAACAAATTCTCACAAGGCTCAGATCATAAAAAAGGTCACATATACTAAAATGTTGTGGAATTAAATCAAGGTAAAACCCATATAGCATAGTGAGGACTATGGTATGATCTTGGACATTTCCATATGTTTCTAGATAGAGGTAACTTTCACTCAAATTTTCAGTTTGTAAAATTTTTATCAATTGTTTGCAAGATTTTTACTGTACGCACAAAATCTATACACTTGGGTACATTTCTAGGTCCTAAAGCATACGAATGTACACATGATACCTAAGTAAGAAAACTAGTGGTTGAAAACTCCTTTTGGCCTTTTGCTTCCTTTATCTTGTGCATTTTTTTTGTTTTACACACCTCATGGCTTTATTAGTACTTGATTGATTTACCTTTTGATAGCCTCAAACACTAGTGCCCAGTTAGGACAAAAGCGCCCAGGCGCTCCTGTCCCTCCTAGGTGTTCATGTCCATCTCTTTCTTCCTCTTACTCTTTTTGGTCCTTTTTACCTCTTTGGAACCTTTTAACACTTTGGGTCATCCTTTAAGTTGTCAATTAAGAAATTCAAACAAGACAATCATATATATACTTAGTTATTGCTCTCAATTAACGGGCCAAGCACTATAAGCATTATCTATCACCACCTCAGCTTGCAAGAAGACACAAGAGCACTACAAAGTATATATCTAGCACATTCATACAAGGTTCAACGGTTGCATCAATCTGCATACACATCATAGGAGGGGAATTCATTCTATTCCATTACACACATTTTTCATACCTAGAACAATCTAGATATATCCCACTATCATTGTACAACTTACACCAGGGAAACCTAGGGCATTATTTCACACACAAGCACAGAGAACTACATGGATTCTGAGATGTAGTGTAGTGATCAGTCATAATTTCACTCTTTGGGTGATCGTCAGGGCCATTCTGACTCCTCATTCTGCATCTTCTTTATTATATTTGATGTGGTTTTTGGGCATGTGCAGGTAAACATCTATTTTTCAGGTTACAAGTACAACCAGAGATTTAAGGGTAAAACCAAAGTGACAATTATAGATCAATAGTGAAGCTCCTCTGACCTAGAAAATACCAAATTCCAATCATTTGAACAAACACAGGCACCTAGATCAGTCACTAGTGCCTAGGGCACTCCTAACCTCCTGTGGGCACTTTTTTCCCTTACATCCCTAGGGTTTTGAACCCTCATCGAGCCTATTTGACATTTTTTACAACCAGATCTAGCAGATGTTTGGTCTTGATCACTCCCAAGTTACACAAAAATAACTAAGTCATCTCCCTTTCTCATTTACTTAGGTATTTACATATTTGAATGCTTATTACTTGCACACTATTGTACATAGGTACTTGAATATCATTCATTATAGTAAGTTACTTTGAAATCAGTTTTAATTCCATTTATATTAAATCATTTGGTGAACCCATTCACTTGAACCCTACCCTACTTTAGGGCCTTCTTTTTATGCCCATCACCCGTAGTGGTCGTTTTGGTCCTCTTAACGCATTGAACTTCCTCTATCTACCCATAATTCCTCTAAACTAATGGTTGAATTTGATAATTTTCTGATTAACTTGAATAAATTGAAGCTTCTGAAATTGAACACTCATACGATGAGGACAATAATGTTGATCAAGAGCAACTTAACAAGCTCACTAATTTATGTTCTGCTTTACGCAATCACCCTTATCATATTCCACATGTCCTAAATATTCTAATAATTTCTAAAAATTCTCAAGATGATACTTCTCTCCCTCTCATGGTTTCCTTTGCGGTCACCATGCCTTTCACCCAACCTTCCACTCTTCCTATTTCTATTGCTACAACCACCACTCCTCTCATTCCTCCCAATACTTACCATACAAAACCTGATTCCTCTTCAACTACTCATGACCTTTCCTCATTATTCCATGATTTTTAAACCCAAATTCACTAATTATAACTAGCCTCTTCATCCTCCTCTCTATCTCTAGATTCCTCACTCCTCCTTCATAACCCCTTTGCACCTATCATCTCGATATATTATCTATTGTCTCCTAACTTCGTCACACTTAAGCTTCTTATCTTCAATAGCCATGGTGACCCTTAAGAACACCTTCTCTCCTTTCACATGACATGTCTCAACTATGTTGATGACCATACACTATTAGTAAAATTGTTTCCCCAAAGATTACATGATTATGTTATGTGATAGTTTTATGATCTACTTGTCCATTCGCTAACATATTTTACATATTTTTTTTAAAAGGTAAAAGTTGAGGGTGTTGAAAGGACCCAATCTTTGTACAAGGAGCCCTTAAGGCCAAATAAAACTAAATAAAGTAAAGAAGAGAAGATTCCCGAAAGAAAATGAGGTAAAAGGCTAGGTAGCCTCCAACGAAACAAATAGAGAAAAGGAAGCACCATAGAGGAAAGAGAGGAGATGAAACTTCCATAAGCAGGAACAAGTTGCAGCAAGCCAGAAGGAAAAGTAGCAAGACTAGAACTGCTGCTACCAGTAGCAGTAGAAATAGACACAAAATAAGGGAAGATTCAGCCCAGGTGGCTACCAGACTAAGAAAGAGAACAATAGGAAAGAAAGGGGAAGAGAGAAACCAAGGGAGTTAGTGCCTTCCATTATTTCCTTTCTTGGAGCATACTGATTTCCATTTATATTGTGTAATCATTTCTAAAATAAGGGGATTATATTCCGTTAATTCCAAGGCTAAGGAACCCACATGGGGGAGGCCATAATCCTTATCAGAATCAGAGTTATCAGATTCATGAGGCCTTTTTGGCACCAACAAAGGACCTTCCAAAGGGGGAGAAGTAACTAGTGATTGTCTAACTTCTGTAGAAGGAGTAGAAACAGCAGGGTTTGTAGCTGAATGTACAAAAGCTACAAAAAAAGGTTCAATAGCTTTAACTGAGGGGATTGTAGCTGCAGCTGAAGGAGTTGTAGTTGGAACTATTTTAACTTTCAAGTCGGTATTGTCCTCTTCTTCAGAAGATTCTTCTTCATCTAGATCTTGGTGTTTTCCAATTCTTAGGAATTGTTCCTTTCCTGAAAGGAGCTTGGGATGCCTTTTTAGGGTAGGTAGCATGGAGATGACCTAGCATTCTAAAATTGTGACATCTAAAGGCATTGTTTTCATAGTCTAAAATCTGTGAATAAATAGTGTCTCCCATTTTAAGGGACATCTTGTTTGGCAGTCCCCTATTGAGATCAACTTCAAAACAGATCTTGACAAAAGTATACAGATCGCTCTATAATATATCAACATTTACCTTGATGAACCTCCCAAGAATGTTTCCTAATATCCTTCAGAGAAGAAGTAAAGTGGAGAGGTAGATTTGGAAACCTCACCCAAACTGTAATCCACGTGATGGAGAATTTGTTAGGGTCAAAATATGAAAACCATGGGGCAGTGAAGAGTCCTTCCGAACCCCAAAACCAAGGGCCCTCTTCCAAGGCTCTCTGATAATCCTTTTGTTCATTGAAATAGAAAATGAAGAACCCCCAAGCGCAGAGAAAATAATTACATTTATATGTCCATTGGGTGTGAATCCACTGTATCACTACGTTTGACAAAAACCAGACACTGATTAAATCTAAAAATTAAGGACTTTTCTTTAATGTCATGTAGTATATTCAGATATTCTTCATCTTTGATTTCTAGGACCTAGGTTTCAGAGGCTTACTTAACTATATAAATAGGGGGCGGGATAGGGGGAGTTGTTATGGATTTCAAGGAAGAGGAATTTTTAAATAGTGCCTCCTTGAAAGAGGAAGAGTTGTGATTCTTGGTTCCACCCAAAGGAAGTCATTCATACATATCAAGAGTCATGGGAAATCCTATAGGAGAAAAGAGGTAAATCATTCACAAGCAATTCTCCTGAGAAAATAAGGCCAAAAGAACCTGGTATTGGTAGCCTAATTTTTGGGCAAGAATATGATTCAAATCTAGAGTATTAGAAAATCGATGGAGCTACAGCTCTAGGGATAGAGTATTACCATCCAGAGTACGGACAAAAATATGGAGATGCTAAGCACTGGTAACAATAAGCTTGGGGCAGCAACAGTGTCATGGCATCGTACTCATTAGATTGGACATCCGTAAATTCTTTCCCTTCATTTTTATCGAATCTAGAAATGAGCTTGTTGATGGTTCTTTCATTCTACAATATGAGGCATGAATCCCCCTCTTCTCCTATAAAAGATATGTTATGGTGACCACTGGGAATGGAGGCATATGAAATAGATCTACCTATGCCCCATATTTCCTAGGGCTCTTCCCAATGTACAAATCATCCACCACTCCCTAACAAGAGGTCCCCAAACTACAACTATCATGAGCATATTCATGGCTTCCACAAGGAGGAGGAAGGAGTTTTGAGATTGAACAACAAAACTTAGGGTTTGCAGAAAAAAATGTCATTGGACAATTTTTAATCAATCCTTAACACCCTGATAGAGACCAAAAATAAAATATTTTACATCTTTAACCTATACATTCCTTGTTCATTTTTCCATGAATATCGGCACTAAAATTTCCTATGCACAACTAGCTAAAATTAAACAAGGATCTAATGAACATCTTGTGGAATATGTTTTGCGGTATAAGAATAACCTTGACAAAATGACTAATGTTCTAGATGATTCATAATTACAATACCTATTCATTCATATCCTTTTTCCTCCACTCTAAGAGTGTGTGATTTTTGAGACTACTCCTTCTTTTGATCAATTATGTCACAAGCTCAACTTACGTGAAACCAAATTACTATATATGGGTAAATTGAAGTATTATGAAAATTCCTCCACTTCATCTTCCAACAATTTTCAAGCTAAATCTACATTCAAACCACCTACTAAGCCTACTGATTCCAAAGCTACTATTAACACTATCTCTCCACCAACCATGCCTCAATTGCAATCCATGAGGCAAACCTTTATTAAGCTACCTTACGTACCTTGATTCTTATTACCACAACTCATTCAAAGAAATTTGATTACCCTCCCTCTACTGCTTACTCTAGATCCTTCTCGACCATGTGGATATAGCTATGATGAAAATTCACACGATTATTATCACTAATGCAATGGGCATTCTATTGATCAATGATTTAAGCTCAAACACCTTATTGACAACAATGTCATCGAGCTTCTTGAATCGTCAACTTATAAACCAGTCAACAATAATCAAAATCTTAAAATCTTCAATGACCCATTACCAAGTCATGACAAATTGGCTATTGATTCCTCTAACAATCATTCAATGACCCATTACCACTTGATTTTTTCATTGCTAATGTTGACATTCCATAACCAGTTATTACATTCTCATATCATGACTACCATGCTACATTTTACTCTAACTCATTGCATATCAATTCTTCCATTGGTGCTCATATAGTCAATACTATTATGGTACATACATTGGCCCCTTCCAATGCATGTTATGTGGCACTCTTACTGCCTATAAACTTCCCAACCTCTCAAATCACATTTTCAGTCCCCCATTCATATCGATATGTGGTCCTTCCCAATATTGTTGGGTCCCTTACCATACCAACATCATTCCTTTTTACATATTAAATTAAATGATGTGACATGGTCTTAGGTCTCCCTTGGATTTGGGATGCCCAAGTCATCCCTTCCTTACGCCATCTCTTCCTTAATTTTATCCACAACAAGTAATTTTTCACCATCAAAGGTATCCCACCACACACATCATTACCTTGCCCCATTCTCCCTTCTACTTCAGCTCCTATCATGACATCTAGTCCTTCAGTACCTCTCAAACTTAAAACTATCTCCGCACCTAGCTCTCCCATCCATACACAGCATACATCATGACCCCGTCATTCTTGTTGGTCCATTAGTCCACCTCATTGGCCCAAGTCCCCTACTCATACATCCCATTCGGCTAGGTGTTCTCCACCTCCTTCACTACATTGGTCTCCTTGACATACACATATTTACTCTCCTACACATTTGGTCCTAGAACATGGTCACATGCCTTATCCTTCTCGAATACTAGATAATGGTCCCTTTCTCTTCGTTATCATCAGTTAGCTTTCCATCACTCACACACTTGGGGGGAATCATACTTTTTCCCCCTCCATCACTCTTTTTTGTCTTTATTGTTTACTCATAGCTTATCTACTACACTTCATGCTTTGTGCTTCATGGTAACTCACATCTAATCAAAATCACATACTTTACCTTCATTACCCGATGATGCACTCTTGTTATATGGTTCATACTTGAATTTTGAGGGTACAATTCCTCAATGAACCACATGTGTCACATCTTGGTGACTCTATCTCTATCTATCATTTTTCATGCTTTATGAATACTTTTCTAAGCATTGCCACATCTTTGGAACACATACTTTACCTTCATTACCCGATGACACATTCTTGTTCTACAATTCATACGTAACTATTAATGGCACAATTCCTAGATGAACCTCACTTGCCACATCCTCACGACTCTCTCTCACTATCCCTCACGTCTTATACTTCAAGAATGCCTTTCTAATAATTTCACATCTTCAATACACATACTCCCCCTTCATTACCCGATGACACACTCTTTTCATACTATTCATACTCGACTGTTGAGGGTGTAATTCCTAAATGAACCTCATATCACACACACATCTGGTGGGGGGAAATTTGACCCCTATCATCTGCATATCACAACACACCATCACATTCACACAACATCTACACATCTTGGTTTCCATTAATCTTGCTTGCTTATACTATTTACATGTTGCGCTTTGTTTCCTATTCTAGATGGATTCTTAATAGGTCATTATCTCCTTTTATACACACATACATGTTCACATGATATCTTTAATTGAATGCAGGACTTCTACATATTCTTACACGATGCATGATGCTCAATGCTACTCTTAACTAGTCCCACTTAGGCTCCTAGGGGCATTTACCTTTACTACTCTCATACGCCACACTCACAGGTCCTATTGTTACAATATTTACTACTTCTTGTGACTTACTTTTCACTAATATATACACACTTTGACATATTACTTATATTTCTAACTTGTTAATGGTTGCTTCGTGTGTAGCATTTTCCTTGCAGAATTTTATACAACCATGGTTATTTGTCACTTCTTGTTATTATTGTTTTCTATTGTTTCTGGTTTATACCCTATATCTTGCTTGATCATTATTTTCTTATGGTTGCTTCGACCCTGATTGTCTTGTGAAATTGTGAGCAATTTCCCATGTATGCAACCCACTTTTACAGTCCATTTTTTCTTCATATTTACTTGATACATTTTCTTCTATTGTATGTTATATCTTTTACAAGTTAACACATGTTCCTAGTCTATCTTGTTTGCATGTGCCTTGGTTTCTAGCATGCACATCCCCTACCCCATGCAGGTATCCAATCCATGATATGCATATCAATTTCATGTCCTCTCATTTGGTCTACATCCTCCTACATTTATCACATGCACCCTGAATGTAGGGGGAAACTATTGAGTGAAAAAATCACCCTTACAGTAGCACATAACTCCAGAAAAAAAAATCATAGTATAGAAATGGAAAATACACATAGTCATAAATTGGTCCAAATTATGACTTGGAACAAAAACCCATAACAAGCACTAGCGCTCCGTATCAGATAGGAATGGTGGGCGCTTGTGTCCCACCTGGGTGTTTGTGTCTTGGGGAAAAAATAGACAATTTCTTAGTTCAGCATAGTTTTCAACAGTTCATAATACAGATCTACAGTATCATGCACTTACATTCAGTTACATAATTCATTAAATTGGTTACAAATTCAATTTTAAATTTGGTTATAAATCGGGACATTCCAATCTATAGTGGCACTTTGAGAAGCATCATGGAAGGAGAGAAAAACATACCTCTCTCCCAAAAACTCTTCTCTAGGCGTGAGATCACCCAAAAAACTCATCTTTGGCATGAGACCATCCAAAAAAATCACTCTTGGTGTGAGATCACCCAAAAATCTTACTCTTGGTATTAGGATGCTCAAATACATGGCTCGATGCTTTCTTGGTTGGGAATTGATCACTCCTAACCCCATCCAACATCTCCAAGATAAATAGGATTATTTTTTTATCATATACTCTCTCATACATCAGGTATATCCTTACAAGCAATAAGAAGTAGCTCACATCAACAAGCACAATTTCTAATAGCACACTATTGCGCACACCCCTAGGGTCTACCTCCCTTTCTTAGTTTCCATGCTTCACATGGTCACTTGTCCATTTAGCCCACTATCGGCTACACTCATCTCTGGGTTACAAGGTACGCATCTGCTATCTACTTTATGCTATTGAGTATTCACTCAACAGCATAAAGTGGGGGAAAATGTAGACATAAAATCTATGCACTTGGGTTCATTTCTAGATCCTAAATCATACTAATGTATACATTATTCCTAAGAAAGAAAACTAATGGTTGACAAACTCCTTTTGGCCTTTTGGTTCTTTTATCTCTTCCACTTTACTTGTTTTAAACACCTCACATCTTTACCAACACTTGACTGGTTCACCTTTTGATAGCCTCGAACACTAGTGCCCAGGCATTCCTATCCCTCTCTTTCTTCCTCTTACTCTTTTGGGTCTTTTTTCCTCTTGGGCACATTTTAACACTTTGGGTAAGCCTTTTAGTTTTCAATTACGAAATTCAAACAAGAGAATCATATATATACTTACTTACTTCTCGCAACTAAGGGGCCAAACACTATAAGCATTATCTATCACCGCCTAAGATTGTAAGAAGGCACGAGAGCACTACAAAGTGTATATTAGATTAGATGTTTCTCTCTCTTTTCCAAAACTACACAAAAGGATCGAGTTGTGGGATCTAGTCATGGATGACATGCACATTCCCACCCTTAACAATCAATGAATCATATTTCAATTATAAATCATTCTTAGAGTCATTTCATCTTCCTATGGTCGGCCATATTATAATATCTCACCTCCAAAATACCATATAAGCAAGTCAGTATCACCTTATAACTCACATGGCGTTCTTATAAGCTCATATTACAAACATCATTATAAAATCACTTAAAGGGTTCCTAATTCTACTCAAATAAACTACACATCATATAAGGACGTCCTTACTACAAGTCTTAATTACTCAACTATGTCAAAGATTCTAGATTCATCCATCTACAAGCATGTAAAGGTCAAAGAGCCAAGTCTTAACAAGAAAAATCCATCCCAAGAATTGTATAATGGTTTCAAATAAAGATAAGGGTTAGGTCACACAGTTGAGGCACACCATATCTCACTACTACCATAATGAGTACATTCTATACTATGTATTTAGCCTGCTATATTGGTTTTAAGAGACATGATGGAACCCTTAGGGGTTGTTTAGCTATACACACTTTCACAAGAACTCAAGAGAACTACATCATGATTGATTTCATAATGAGGATATGTAGTGCAACATTTGGGATTAGTTCAACAACTAGGATTCTGACCACCCAGGATGATCCAACCTCAAATGCACACATATGTTTTCTCTTTTATTTTTATAATGCTTTGATAAATGGTTCTACAGGTTGATAGGGTTTCCACTTTGTTACAGGTCATCCAAAAGTTTTGCAATCAATAACACAACATAGAAAGCACCATTTCTATACAGGTGAAGCACATAGAAAGTTTCAAAACATGTCTGTCTCTTGGTCCAAAAATGTGTAGATCATATCCTGGATTGTACAAATCCTAGATAGAATGTACAAATTATGTACGCTCTTGGACCTATAGATTAGAAAATCATATAACTATGTCCCACTTTTTTACACTTTTTTACCTTTAGAAAAATAGTTCCCACAACTTAAAAATGACCAAACAGATGTAAAATTAACAAACATGTATTTTTAAGAGATTTAATATACCAAGGTGCAGAGAAACCACAATTAATTGAAAATTTTAAATTTTTATGGTATTTTATAGGAATTTTTAACTAATCAGATTTGAAAATTATATTTAGCCACCAAGTGGGACACATTTATATGCTTTATCCCATTATATATTTCTAAAATATTTTGTGTAGAATCCACAGGTCCATATATTCTTGTTTCACTACCTCGCTCACCTAAATCACTCCATAATCATCTTAAATAGCTAATTCTATCTCTTGTTTCATGTTTTGAACTAGTTACTTATCTTTTATCATCCATCTTTATCATTTCAATTGTGAATGCATTATTATGGTCATTTAAAATTCATGTTGGAAGCTAATTAGATCATAATAGTCTACCTATTACTAACCCTTACATCTTTATTAGTTGTTATACAGTAACTTTCTAAAAACCTAAAATATAACTTAAGGTTGTAAACATATACATCATTCTCATATTTTAATCTTGATTGGGGTTTTTACTATTTCTAATCCAACTAATTTATGGTTAAAGCACACCTCAAGGGAAAAATTGAAAAGATATTACTCCTTCTAGTGAGAAAACAATAGTTTTAGGATACATAGATAATGATTGGCCATAATCTATAGATGATTGTAAGTTAAATTTAGGATCCATATTTCATCTTGGGGGAGATCCCATGACTTGGTCTTATGAAAAACATATTATTATTATTTTACTACTATGGAAGTTGATTATGGTGATGTCAATGTTGTCCATAAGTCAGTATGGATTGATGTATGCTTTTTGAGTTTTTATTTCCACAAACTTAACCCACAACACTTTGGTGCAATCACATTTCTCAAAAATCGGTGGAATACTAACACACAAAGAACATTTAGATTCATATCAACAATGACATAGGAGAATTTTGTTGATCTTATGTTTTTCCAAATAGATGATCAACTTACAGACATCTTCACAAATCCCTTTCTTGAGTCACAATTTGTTTAACTCTACCGAATTTTGGACATGAAGGAAGGTGTCATAAAGGGGATTAACCATGTGTTATTTTATATAATTAAGATGCACTTGTAAAATTTATTTTAATAAAATTATTGGATAATGCATTAATTGGTGGGCACTTATCCACAAGCTATTTATAGAGAATAATATCAATCAATTTATTGACTTCCACTATTATTATATTAAAGATAATCTACAATTCAACTACCCTCCAAACCCTAATAATAGCTTCTTCTTATCTTTATAAATCATATAAAGCTAGTGTTTGGGGTAATCATTGTGGAAGAGAGTAATTAGTATAGTGAATTCAAGTATGTGATTTTCATTAAACAAATAGTAATTCTACCTATGCTATAAATATATGTTATGTATTTATTTTAAGATTTCATTAATTTATAGTATATGCATGTGTGTGAGTGGGTGTATTATGGTTATTTATAGTGATGATGGAGAATACCAAAAAAATTTAATATAAGCATGTTATGGAGCCTTTATATCACTCAATATTTCCAAGGAGCCATTGTAACACTTGAGTCAGTTACAGAGCTTATGTAGCATTTTAGCTTGTTACAAAGCAAGTGTAACACTTGAGCTTTTCATAGAGCCAAAGTTATCACTTGATCTTGTTATGGGGCCAATGTGTTCATGATATCATTATATAATTCATAATGCAGTGTATATGTCATAAATTTTAATATGTTCAAAATAATTATGTGAATTTCATCATACAGTGTCAACTAAAGCAATGTATCTGCAATCCACGTGAACTTATTAGAAAAATCCCATAATATGTCCCTTTTTGAGTTAAGGTATGTCGCAAAAGATCACTTATCTCAAAATATAAATTGTTATTCATATAAAAACACATGAGCATAACATCAACAATGTAAACCATATCTAGTATATTAGTTAACATGATAAAATGCATAATGTGTACTAGATATAAACATTTTTAATCAAGTAGCTTGTATCATCAAAATGTGAAGCATATCATGAGAATGTACAATAGTTCAAAAAATAGCATAAAGAGTATTATCTATTTTGGGGCGGAAAGTTGGATTTACTTTACTTTAGAAAGGCCCCACCCCAGTGATCAACACTCTTGCGTTCAATATTCAATAGGCATGTTCACAAACACAAATCATTACCATCTCAAAATATGCTAGCAAATTCTGAAGAGATATTTGAATATCACACCAATAAGGATATAGTTACATCCTATATTCATATTTTTACTCCTTTCCCCCTCCTCTCTCTGGGGATTGGGGGTTTTTAGAATTAGTCCTCTCCTCTCCTCTTCCCCTCTTCTCCTAGATACTCCTCTTTCTACTAGATCATCTATCCAGTCTTCTCTCCCTTGTTATCGTGTTTGATAGAGTATCATGAAAATAACACATGAATCAATGCCTAATAGATCCATAGTGACCTACGATGTGGCATGACACACCATGACATGATAAGTCTATCATAATTGACTTGACTAACAAGAAATTCAAAAACTTTACCAATGTTAGTCGAATGTTATGTGTCAAACAAAGTATGTGTCTAATCAATGTACCTATATAAAATAGTGTAACAAGCAGCAATATAATAATATTTGTGCATTAACCATTATTCCCATATCAAATAATGTAACAATCGATGATATAATTGTAAGGTACATCAACCATTGTGCCTAGAGTAAAGAGTGTAACAAGAAGTGTGTGCTAAGAAATTATGTCAATATTCCATCCATTATAAACTAAGTGTGCCACAATAAATGTGTATCATAAGCAATGTATTTCTAATGGAAATAACTCAAGCAAGATAAGTAATATGTCATAGGATATTTTTGTATCTATATATGTAGCAAGTAATATGTCCAGTAAATAACATGACTGATAGACACTCAATGTGTGTGAGCATAAAGCATATAATAAATGATATATCATTTATAGAGAAACAATATCATATGAGAAGACAAAACATAGATCATAAAAGTGTATACACTAAATAAATCATAGAGTATACAAGGTCACAAAGCCTACAATATTACATAGTAGACAAAGCATCCAACATATAATCTCTTAGTGGAGTCAAAGTAGATAAGATCATACAATAGACAACACATTTAACATATAAGTTCCTAGAGTAGAAAATATTGCAAAGTATACAACAAACAAATTATTCAACATATAAGCACCTAGATTAATTAGAGAATACAAGATACAAAGGAGACAAAACATACAATATGTAAGTTCCTAGAGAATTCAAATAAGATATGATCATATATCATATAATATATAAGTGTCTAGAGAATCAAATCAAAAAAATCACAATGCATACAACATACAAGTTCTTATACCAATCAAATTACACATGTAAAAAAGCATAGAGAACATATAAGTAATCTTAGATATGGCTAAGAAGGGAGTGGTATAAGAAATAATGCCTAATAACCAAAATAGAAGCCCAAAACTAGTAGTATTCAACCAATATAATTTAGTGTTCAAAAAATAAACACTAATAGGAAATGATAAATATTGTAAGTATGAAACATGGTCAAATAATTTTTTATAAAAAACCAATGTGATTATCAGATAAAATCATAATAAAAACATGTATCATAAGGAACAAAGAAGTGTAAGATAAATAATAGTAGTATAGTTCTTACAATGAACTAGTGGATGATGATATGATCATTGCAATCTCATTTGGTTGAATTTTCCCAAATGTAGGTATGCACCCAATGTGACACGCATCCCACAAGATAAAGGATTGTAAAAAAATTCATTTTACTACATATACAATCTAATTAGACTTAATATGTAAGATTTCTCAAATAAAACTATTCTCCAAATGTGGTGATATTCCCTTATGGTACTAGGTTACAAAAATTATAAAGTGTATGATTTCCATGTGTTATAATTAATCGATTGATTTGTTATATAAATTTTAAGTGTAATGTGTTGAATTTGAATGATCAAAGGGTTGAAGTGTATGTATTGATTAAACAAGTCACATGTAGATTTTAATTTTATATTTTTGTAATTTTGTAGTGTTTTTGTGTTTAGGTAATAAATATTTATAGAGAAAAAAATTCATATGGAATCAGTATTAGTGGCCTTGGTCATAGTATGTAATTGTAAAATAAGTGGGATGGGTCTTTAGTACTAATTTTTCCCTCAATAATCATATCAGATTAGTGAAATGTGTGTCATTGTTGAGTCAACAACCTAATCATGGACTAGAGAAAATGATGTTAAATGATCTTTAGTCATGTTAGGATTGTTTTTATATGTGCAAGAAACTATGTACAAGTAAATCTAACCAAATATCATGTCAGGGGATACCCTATACCAAGGTGTGGAGAATGCAAAGTAGTTACATATTTCGATGGAGAGTGATCTCCCAAATCATATAGATAGTCATGTGTCATGTGATATGCTATATTATCATCCTCAGTAGTGAATGTAAATCTATATAGTATGGGTTATAAGTAGTAGTAACCATAGGATTTTTGTGTGGATGATATTGCATCAGTATCTGATGAGGTTCATTCCCATGTGAATGTTATCAAACTAATTTGCATCACTCGTGGCTAGATAGCACATGATATGTCTAAGGATAAATAGGAGTCATAACATGATCATGGTAATGTTGTATCAAATGTTAAACTATGTATAAAAATGTGATCAATAGTCCTTATAATTGTCTAGAAATGGTGTTCCTCATTACAAGACACCATCTGTGGAGAAGGTGTCAAAGTAAAGTTTAAAGTAGGCTAAAGAGGATACTTATAGAGAATACTAGGAATGGTAACCACCATGTTATTGTGTACATATTTCAATCACCTATATAATGTGTATGTAACCGCATGTATCTCATAGATCCATTGGTATTTGAGAAGTATATTGAAATTTTTTTTGAAGGAATTACAAGGAATCATGTGGTCATTCTCTTAGTTCTAACCTATAGTGATTATATTATGCCCCCAAGTGGGTTTTTTATTTGGTCATCAAAGCCTTGAATTTTTTTAGTGGTTCCCAAAAGTCTTATGTATTATAGCCAAGATATGTAAGAAGTCATATTGTGAAAATGATTTAGCTATGTGTATTATCTACCATAACACTTTGAATTAGTTGTGAATCAATGTGTGCGTGAGTGAATTTAGGTATAAACTATTCCTCATCATTTTGAGGGATCTATGAATTAAAAATGGTAATAGGTGGTGTTATTTTTTATATAATTTAAGTCACGCCATTGATGTTATCAATGACATGGGTAAAGTTTCATAGGGCATTAGGGAAGAAATTACATGATAATCTAAGTGAACTCGATCAGCCTTATTAAATTCCACATTATTTGGTAATAGGTTAGAAAACAAATTAAATTGTGTACTAGGTTGAGCTATTATTATGTTAGTATGTGGCTTTAAGTCTTGTAGATAAATTATCTTATTATCAATTATCTCTTGGATCTCTTTGCATAATGTGAAACATATATTTGTATTATGTCCAAGACATTGATGATAATCACAAGATACCTTGTCATTAAACCTCATACCTTTTGGTTTTTTATATGGATAATAATGGGTGAAAGCAACTGAATTAGATTGCACTCAAGGATTTTTCATATAATTATGAAAATAAGTTGTGGAAAATAGCTATATCATTGTGAGGAATCTGGTGTGAGTGTCACATTAGGTTCTCCAAAAGGTAATATCAAAATTGGGGATAATATAATTAAGAAAATTAATATGAGTAAATGTTTTGATCTAGAATAATAAATACATTAAATATCAAAATTCTAAATCATGTGTTAATATATTATAGAAATATAGAGCAAAAATTGTAGCACATGAATTAGAAGTTGAACAAAGGATTTATACTATAGAAATGGGTTGCTTATAAATTTGGAATGATGAAATTGAGTTCAAGGCATAATAGCCCAAGATTAAAAAATTAAAAAAAATATAGGATTTTGAATTATGTACAATTAATTTAGACCTCTAATGATATTATGTGTTTGGATTTTGTAACTTGATTTGTCTTTATCTATACCTATATGGGATCTACAATCAAAATTATGTGATCAAACCTTTAAGGTTGGATATGGCTTCTTCTTTTGTAAAAACCCTATCTCTCTCTTTTTGAAGACTTGAAAGGAGGTTGGATTTACCTCAATCCCCCCAATGGTGTTATGAGTGTTGTATTAAGGGATCAAGTTGCACATAGTTCTCCCTTCTAGTAAATGTGTAATAAAAAATGATTTGGAAAGGCCCTAATAAGGCCTCCAATAACTTGGAAATGAGATTTGGTGTGGGTTGTAGCATGTGATAATGATCTATGGTAACAATATGGGATATATTCAAACTTGATAAATTACTAATGTTCTCTAAGGAGTGATAATGTAATGATTTGGGACAAAATTCCTTAGATTTCTTGAGTGTGAGATCCAATAGATAACCATATATGTCTCTAATGATTAGGTTGTATTTACTTTTATAGCTGATTTTTGTGAATTATTTCCATCTTAATCAACCCTAAGATGATTTAGGTAACCCATGCAATTGAAAATTTGACTTTTACAAGTGCTTAGGACAAAATCATTAGACTGGGTTAAAACCATTACTTGATTTTTCCCCTGTCAGATGATTCTACCTAGGTTTATCCTAATACTTGACATGAAAAGGATATAAGTGGTCATGAATCTAAAAATTTGTTTTTTATATAGTGCATAGGTTCTTGATGAGATAAATTAAGTGATAAGTGTTAAATTAGTGGCTTTGGAGTATGGAATTGAGCTAGATTTGTGCAAGACTAATTAAATGAACATATAAATGGAAAAAGGTTAGGATATATACCAAATTATTATTACCATGTGCCTTTGGTCCAAATTTAGGGCACTACATGATATGTTAAATATTAAATTATTTCATAAAGTTTATGTTCTCCTTGGTAAAGCAAGTGTTGAATGCGAAGAAAACTGCCCTTGTGAGAAAATGTTGAAGCTCTAAACTGATTTGGTAAAGAGGAATTTTACTATCAACTGAAGAAATATGAATTATATAACTAGATCCAAATATCAATATTTTAGGTTGTTGAGGCCAAGACCAACTTTTTGGGTGATCGAGACCAAGATTAAATTTTCGGGTTATTGATTATAATTACAATTTTTTGGCTTATTAAGGAAAATATTAACATTTTAGGATGTTGAGACCTTAATTTTTTGGATATTGAGGCCAAGATCAAGTTTTTGGGTTATTGAGGCCAATATTCTACTTACATGATGATAACATGTTGTCAAAACTATTAAAATTCTACTAAAATTACAATAAAATCAAAAATTTGGTCAAGTCTCCATGCTTTAGGATAATATTTGTGTGAAATTATACAAAAATCCCACATATACCCTATTTTCAGTGAGAGATGCGTCTATGTATCACTCATCTCAAAAGAAACATGGTCGATATTGCACCATGTATACAAAGTATATAGAGATAAATTATATAAAGCAAGTATACTAAAAATGGTTGGATAAGTTAACATAAATCTGATATGATCAATATAGAACAATATAAAGTGTATTACCCAAATAATAAGCATATGTGAATATTGTTAAAATCCAAAAAAATCATCAACAAAAGCACAATAATGAATATCATACATGTATGTTAGCAAACATGTCTCAATATGAAGGACTTTGATACACATGACATGATGGGTTCGTCATAATATATTTGACCAAATTTTCATAGTACAAAGTTGTTTTAACCATAATCTGACAATTATTGGAAATCAATTATTATAGACTAATAAAGGCAATCCTAAACAATCTTGAATTATGTAAAAATTGAATTCTAGAATATTACTCTACCCATAATTTAATAAAACTACAATTTAGTTTAGGTAATGGAATAACCTTACCAAAAAGTGTAAAAAAATAAATGAAAAGGTTCTCATATTGTTTGCATAAGTTGGAAAGGTCGTATTCAAAGTTCCCATAAATTATCAAGTCCTAAAACTCTACTATATACAAGTTCATGTTAGGCTAGATAGTACCATGGTCAAAATTGTCCTAGAGGCGTATAGACCTGTCCTTTAGGGATTTGTATTTGTTTTTTCTTCTTTTTGTAGATTTTCATGTGTGTGTGAGTATACTTTTCAACTATGAAATCTTGTTATGACTACAAATATATCAAATATATCCTTGTTATTTATCAAATCATAACACTTATGCCTTGACCTAAAAATGGGTTAGTGTGATTGGGTTGGACTACCTCACTAAATATTCACATAAATGTGACATTATTTACGCTACATACAAATAATTTGAAGAGGGATTAAGTTATATGTAGTTTTCCCAAACCTGTGACGAGATGCAATAAATATTTAGAATAGAAAATGAGCCCTTAATTCAACCCTAGCACTTGGCAACATGCACTTTGGACCTTGTGCTTCATAAATAATACTAATATGTGATCTAATTCTACACTTGGATAGTTATAGATGTACATCTTGTTGCTTTGATAATGTGCTTCAAGGAGTGGAATATATTTCCAAAATATTCCTAGATATTCCAAGGTACCCCTAAACATTTAGAGTATATTTCTATTTATAGATGATCATTCATTGGTTTTTCCACTTAGGCAACCCTAAAATATCTCCAAGGCCAACTATTCCAAGTTACCCATTTAAATTTATGCCCATCATAAGTTGGGAAGATATTTTTATGGAAGGTGGATAGTCCCATGAATGATATGGTCCAGGACCCATGAAACCATCCAGGGACGACTAAAATAGACACTTAGACATGAAGGAGTTTATACATATGTTTAATAGAAAATCAAGTGATTTCTAAAGAGATGGACTAGAGAAGGGTTGTTTACAAATGGTTGAGAGGGTGTGGGAAGACCAACAAGATGAGTGAAATTGGTTACATATGTATTCATAGATTCTATCAAAATAAGTACACAAATTGTTATTTCCAAGAGCTCAAACCAAATTTGGGGTACTACACATGAATAATTCACACATCAATACCCCAATGCATGACATTCCACAATGAAGGTCTTAAAAAATATGGGGTAGCCAAAACCAAAGTGATACGCATGGCCTCCTTTATCTTTTAAAATGCCTTTATGGTTGCTTCATAATATTATAAGGGGTTCTTCAAAAAAGTTGTGAGAGGTTATTTATGCTTCCGTAATTTTCATAAGTTGACAATAGTAGCCTATCAAGTCTAGGATTCCTCAAAGGTTCCTAATGATTTTTTGAAAATTTCATTCTATTATGGCCTTGATATTATGAGTCTCCACTTTTACGCCTTCATGGAAGTAATATAATCCATATAATCCTCCTCATTCACTCCAGAAATACACTCTGAAGAATTGGCATAAATTTGATGCTACTGTATAATTATTAACACCTTATCCACATGCTACAAGTGATCTTCCCATGTATTTATTTATATCAATGTCATAAAATATACCAAGACAAATTTCCATGGGAATGATTGAAATATAATGTCCATCAAACTTTAAAATATAGATAGGGCATTTGCAAGACCAAAAGGCATCACCGCAAACTCATTTCTCTCCTATGGGTGCTGAAAAATTATTTTATGCATATCCTCGTCTATTATCCAAATTTGATAGTAGCCCGAGCGAAGATAAAGTTCAATAAAGTAAACAACATCATGAAACTCATCTAGAAAATATTCAATCACCAAAATAGGAAACTTATCTTTGATGATGTACTTGTTGAGTTCTATGTAATCCAAGAAATCTGCAAAGTACCATCCTTATGACACACCATTATTATTGGGGAAGAATATGTTTTTTTCATATGTCAAATAGTATCATCCTCCAACATTTCATGTACCATTTTCTCAATATCACTCTTTTGTACATATGGTTACACATAAGGTCAAATATTGGGCATTTTACTCCTTGGTATCAATTGAAGGACATGATTATGATCCCTTTTTAGTGGTAATACTTTTGGCATCACTCCGAAAATGAACGAGTGGTCATCAAAAATCACATGTAACATTGGTGGTGCAAACATCTTTGTTTTTTTTTCTTCTAATGAAAACAATTGTATTACAAACCCATATGCTCCCTTTTTAAAAATCTATTGCATCTAATGAGAACTAACCTTATGTCAATATTTTTTATGTTATCCATGTAGTTCAAATATCCTTACTTTTAAATGAAAATGCATGAACATATCATAAATATTCATCTTGATAATTTACAAGGTTATGAGCCATTATATTCTCAAAAATGATATTTTCTCCCCCTGTTGGATTAGAAAATAAAGGAGAGCCTAGTCTGTAAACACCCATGGAAAATTTAATATTGTGGCATTCACCTGAACAAATGACTTTGTCCCATCTACAATAATGACCTAAAATTTTGAAGTTAAATATACAAAATGGTTCAAACATGTTACCAACATATTGTTAATGAAGTTATGTGTACTCCTCAAGTCAATAAACACAATCACCCTTTATTTTCTTTCAAACACCCACAATCTTTAAGGTTTATGGAGTGTTAATTCTTGAAAGTACATGGAAAGAAATAGTTGGTTGGGATTATTTTTATCCTTCCTCAATTTCCTTCTTGAACCCACCTACTACTTCCTCATCCTCTTCTTCTTTATTGAGACCTTCAATGTAGAACATTTTCTTCTCAGCACATTTATGTCCTCAATTGTACTTTCTATCATAGTTAAAACACAACCCTCTTGACATTTTATCTTTAATTTATTGAGGATTCAATATGATAGATGAAGGAAATTACTTTTTTGGATTAATATGATTCATATTAGTAGTGCATGTTCGAAATTTTACTATATTTATTTCCTTTTCCTTGTGGGAAAAGATATTGGAATCTGATAGAGAACAAAGATTAAACATGTGAACATCAATTTGGATGATATCATTGAGCCTACCTAAAAATTCATTTAGGTTTTTCTCCTTGATGTTATCCACTTGTAAGGATAGGTTTTAGAATCATCTAATATAATATTTGACAAATCTTATTTGTCACAGTTTTTCTAACTTTTTGAATTAATTCTCTATAATATTGTTATGGTATGTCATTAGTAATCACCGACTAGGTGAAAATAAGAACCTTCTTCTTATTTCAATAACATAACCACCTATACCCAACAAATTACTTTGTCTCTATAATTAAATATGTCATTACATCCTTCTCTATTAAAAGGATCTTATTTAAATAAAATAAATCTGCCATTTGGTTTACTTGCAAAACTTCCACATCTCTACTTTTAGTAGTATGCTCTAAGAACCTACATTAGAGGAAGGTGCATTTTGAATATGTTTTAGATGTGGATTTGTAATTATATGGCTTGGAGATCATATATTGGTTAACATTTTATTTGTGATATCTATCAGGTGTGGAGTCATGCTTTTAGTTACTCCTTTCATTATGTCTAATTTTCGTTTGAGAACATCTTAGTTGTCTTTAACCTCAACTGATACTTGTTTTTAACTATACTTTGCACATATGCCTGAAGTTGGGTTACTAACCAAGAAACCCTTGTATCATAATTTTTTGACCCTATCTCTTCCTTTCTTGGTGTCTTTCCTAGAGTGAATGAATATTTTTTTCGTAGCCTCTAGTTTATACTTCCTATGTACAAATGTTGTATTTTATAGTGTATGTTTGGGGTTTGTGTGTTTGAGGTTATGGATTTGGGTTTCAATAATTAGAAATAGAATTATCAATAAATTATACCATTGCATTCATCTCTTTAAGATGAATCCAATGAATTTGATTACAAAAGGGAGGAAATTTTCTTTTAAAATAGGATTTGGTGGCTAATACCATTGTGATTATTTCACCCAAAAAATATAATGTTGAGTCTACTTTTCATAGTAGTGTGATAAACTTTTAGACTCATTTTCTTAAAAATCTTGAAATAAAACTATGTTGATGGAAACAATAAATTTCCTCTACATCACAAGTTATGTTTATTTGAAACTTACAACCCTCGGAAGAAACATTAGGTAGACATAAAAATAATACACCATAGAAAACCTTTCCCAAATTAAAGCTCAAATGCCATTTGTAACGATATTACTTAGATAGATTTGATAATACATCAAATAATATAACACTTGAATATAACAATGACAATAATTCACAATTATTGTAGACACTCAAATTTATCAATTCACTCTTTAACAATGCTAATCACAATTGTGCTTCTTGGCTAAGATAAACACATGCATCCTATCCACACTCAGTGCATATTGTCATATCTTTCCCAACTTGCTCATTTTCATACACCTACGTGTCAATGAATATTGGATGTTAATACATTAAAATAGTGCTCAAAATCTACTTTCCAATGTGTAACTTTCAAATTTCACTTAGCTCATATTTGTCCAAAACCATATAGTTCAATCAGGTTGTATTATTTGGTCCTAACCAACCAGTATAGTCCTACATCGACACATTCTCCAACTTTTCTTCCGATGCAATATCATTTTTTGGGTCATTTCATCTTCTTGGGTCAGCCTTATCATGATAATTTACCTTTAAATCCCTATACAAGTAATTTAACACCACCTCATTTACTCACATGGAAATCATATGGGCTTCTATTGACACAGTCACTTGTAACACTCATAGAAGGAGCTCAAGGATCCCTAAATGCTCCCAAATTTTATGCACATCCATTAGGATAGCCACTAATACAATTATGAAGCACTCAACCAAGCCAAGGATTCTATCTTCCCTCAAATCAAAGCACGCCAAGTTCACACTTCCAAGTCTTAGTCAGAACACAATGTTATCAAGCATGATCGAAGAGGTTCAAGTTGCCAACTAGTTGCATTCATATAGATGATACATGCTAGGTGAACTACATGTGGTTTGAGGCCTCTTTGGAGTAGTGATGATGTAGGCGGTACATGAGGATTGCACTTCAACCCAAAAACTAAGATTATTACATGGTATTTTACCCATAATTAGGTTTTCAGAGTGATTCAACTGATTACAGATGATATCAATATTGTGTGACAACCAGGGTTTGGAAACAAAGTATATTTCCATGCCACCAAAGGACCTAGAAAGTTACATAACCCCATTTTGAAGGCATCCAATACTATACAAAAGGGGTCAGAGTATATTATCCCCACTGACCAGACATTATGGTCCTACACCAGGGTATTTTTCAAGTCACATTTTCAGCAGTGAAGCTTCTACAGGCTCAACACTCCCAGATTCTCCAGTCTATTTACCTAGATCTCTCATGTAAAATTGTGTATAGATAATTTTCTCTTCCTTTTTAATATTTGAGATTGTATGCATTTATTTTAGAACTAATATGGTATTCTAATGTTGTACGATTAATTTTGGAAATCAGAATAGCTCCTAGTTTCCTAACCTTACATTCCTTTTTATTGTTGTGTATTCTATAACAAATCTATTAAACTTAAAAGGGGTGTAACATTTTGGTGAACCTAACTCATGAATAAAACATATTTCCTCAAACCCTAGTTACCTTAGGGTTTCGTATATACATTATATATTTATATTAGTGCTTAATTTTCATCTTTCATCTTCCCTAACTTGACTTTGCACAAATTTCCCTGAGGTCTCATGGTTGGTCTTACCCTTTGGGTCTCTTTATAGGGCTTCATAACTACCAAAACACCTTTTTTCACATATCCCAAGCATAAATGATTTATTTTCAAATTATTTTTATGTTTCAATTTGTTTTTATCTATTTTAAAAAAAAACTTCTTTTTTTCCCTAATTCTTAACAAAAACTTAGAAATTTAAAATTATTATTTTTAATAATTATGACATAATAAAAAATATATACAATTTTGTGTGAATTCCTTGGAGATTTTTCTTCCATAAAATTAGATTCAAAAATACCTCTTTTTGTTTCATTAGATTCACTGAGTTTTTCATATTTGGTTATTTTAATATATTAAATCTTGATAACGGTTGTTTTGTGTTAAACATCACTTTTAGGTCTTTCCCTCTATGTCCTCTTATTTTTCATCCTCCGATTAAGTGTATACTATTAATTCTCAAGATACATTATCCATTAACTAATAATGGCTTGTCTTGATGAGCCTTCTATGTTGTTCCTTGAGTTCCTTCAACTTTATCCAGTATGTAAAGGCATTGTCTATGATATCCTTCTAAGTACACACATCCCTCTTACAACACCTTTTAATGTTGTAGCTTCCATTCTCAGCAATTTGAATTTATTTAATGAAGCTCCAAATTTATTTTTCAATATTGTTATAACCTTCCAAGGCACCCACTGTGTCTTTTTTTATTTCATCCAACTCAATCCCACATGTATGGATATCATCTATGAGGTCTTTCAAAATGCACAGATATATCCTAACACATCCTGTGCATATGAGGACGATGTTCTCATGGTAGGTTTTAGTTTTTCACTTCATATACATTTTTTTACATTGTTATTAGATTATATGAAATCTAAATTAGTGAATTAAGTACAATAAATGATGTAAGGGGATCTACAGGAGGTTATTTTGATTAATTAACTTCCAACATTAATTATGCAATATCATAACAATGCATTAATACTTGCAACTAATGTATGAAACAAGATATGAACTTGAGAACATAAGAGGATGAGTGCACTTAATTGTTTACAAATGAATCTATAAATTTTTTGGTGTGCAGACTACTGGAAGTGGGATACTTGAGATTGATGATGCTTCATTACTTTAATTGTGATTGGAAACTGACATGGGGCATGATAATAAAACTCTTCCAAGATTGTTTGTATAGTCTTAACCCTACTATACGGTCTTAGATCTTCTTGGATTCTGGCTTTACAACTTTCTGGAGTGTTTCCTTCCTATAAATGTTTATCACTATTAAACCCTAATTGTCATTTATATTGCAAATCTCTCTAAACATTATGAATAAGATATCAAACCCTAACCATATGAGAGAGACCCTGTAAAACAAGCATTAGTTGGGTTTTAGGCACCCTTGTGCACCATCAATATTAGCATTACTCCAAATAGGCCTCAAACCATACATCATTCTCCACCTAGCATGTGATATATGAATAAATGCAACTAGATTTGGAAACTTCTTTGATAATGTTTGAGTTGAGTTTGGCTCTTGCTACAATACTTAGAGAAGGGGTGTTTGAGTTCTTGCAAGTGATATGCCTTGACTTCTTGACTTGGTATGATGCTTTAGACTTGTAGTGATTATTTCCCTAATGAGTGTGCATATCCTTTTGTGATAGTTAGGGAGCTTTGGGTGCCTTTTGTAAGTGTAGGGAGTGAGTTTATCAATGTAGTGTCATATGATTTCCAAGTTTCCAAATAAGAGAGTTTATACTTGCTAATATCGGGTTCTGAAGGTAAATTATTGAAGAAATGTCAACACAAAGGGAGTAAAGGACCCATCAATGAATATGAGACTAGAAGAAAAAATGGAAGATATGTAGGTGTAAAACCATACAAATATGTCAAGACCGGAGATAAACTCCTCACCAAATTCTATGTTTTTTCCCAAGGATGAGAAACATGGCAATTGGAATTTACATCTTATTAGTTGGGATTTGTCTATGGATTTTATGCATTGAACTCTCATAATTTATCAACATATCAATGTTTATGACTAAACAAGATAGACAAGAGATCTCAGGATGTGCTAGCGGGGATGGAAAGTTTGTGTTTGTCTTAGTAAAAGTGTATTGTCAAAACTAGCAGTGTTCAAAGAGTAAATTTCTAAATTTGAGTGTCTACAACATTCTATTAATAGTTGCAATTGTAATGATGCTTCAAATACCAATTCTAATGATGTTGCACATGATGATACTTCTTTATCTTCTCTTGAAATGGACATACACAATGATACACTTGAAACTCATGTTACAATGGAATATGAACTTAGTCATGATATACATATTTTTTATAATTCTCTTCTACATCATAGTAAAGAAATTGCTTATATTGGATATGAATCTCCTATTTCTACTTCTATTATACCTATGATTCTAGGGGTAACCCATATTCCCCTTCAAAATATTACAATGTTTATGTATTTCAAATTTGCTACTTGGGATCAATCTAGATACACCTATAATGATATTATGATTATTGATCCAGATGATTATACTGTTACCCCACTTAATGTTATTACTCTGACCTGATTGGTCACATTATCCACAATGGCTTGTATTGATTTCCCTTCATGCACTTCAATAGAGAGTTTTTATTTCCCATTACTACACCCACTATCATTAAATCTATAGTGCTTACCTTTTTGGTGGCAACTCATATCCCCCCTCCCGATGTTATGGTGACTATGGATTTTACACATACTTATTTGCACATGTTTAAGTACCTATATGATACTATGTAAATGACCACAATTATTTCTTCCAATCTTACATTTACTATAAATGAGGCATTTATCTATGATATGATAGTTATATCTTGTATGTATCATGTCACTCATGTTAATCTTATATATGTGGTTTCCCCAAATATTTAATTTAGAAATCTTGGGATACCCCTTTTAAAAAAAATATAGATTTTCTCACGAATCCATCAAAAGGTTGCAAGAGGTTACTTGGAAGCAGTTTGAAAAATACCCACTTGCCCAAAATGTCCAGAAGTCCCTAAAAAGCTAAGTGCTTACCTTGTTAAGTAATTGGATTTCTTGAATTAATTTACTTATAAGTTGCAGCAACTCTCCCTCCAAAACCTTATTTTCACTAATTCCTTCTTTGCACTAAAAAGAAATGCTTTTACTTGGTTAAAATTGTCAAGTAATCATTAAACCCCACAAATTTGATCTTCACTTCTTAGTTCTACGCTAAAACGAATGGATTTTACTTCTTTTCTTTACGTTAAAATGAAGTATTGTTACTTAACAGTATTGTGCTAAACTAATATGATTTTACTTATTAAATTTTATAAGTAAAGTAGTTTTGAAAACCCACATAATTAAGTTTTAGTTTATCAAGCTTTTGAGATTACTTTACTTGTTCAAAGTTATAAAGTAAGTAGTTCTTGATCTCTACAATACCTAAGCCATTTATTTTCCTCCTTTGCACTAAACCAAAACCCCATTACTTTCCTTCTTTGTGCTAAACTCACACGACTTTACTTAGAGAAGTAAGCAAGTAATGCCATCACCAAACACCACATAACTATGGACCTAGCTTATCGGAATTCTCAAACTACTTTACTTGCTTCAAACACAAAGTAGTCAAGTAAAGTCATGTCAAAATCCCACAAAGAAGAGAAATTGCTTCACTTTTACAAGTAATAAGTAATGGGGGGTCAGATTCCTACAAAGAAGGGAATTTTGACAACTTATTTTGGCCATAACTTTTTCTCTGGTGCTCCGTTTTTTTAGATCTTGGACTTTCTAGAAATATCTCGACATCCTCTACACCATGGAGTCATGAAAATGTGTTATGGGTGGGAATAAGTGGGAAAATGGAAAAAAAAAACTTCTGCAGTTTAGTGTGAAATAGTAATGCAAATGTTGAATCCCACAATACATTGGAAGGTAGTAATGGGGGGTGAAAAACCTGATTGGCCATAAATTTTTCTCTGGTGCTTCATTTTTCAAGATTTTGGACTTTTTGTAAATCTCACAACATATTCTACATAATGTAATCCAAAATATATAATTTGAAAAAGGTTAATTAGGAGAATAATGGAAAAAAAACTCTCCCAGCATAAAATGAATAGTTCCAGATAGCAATGCCACCAAATTTAATGTAGTATGGGCATATTTCTTCTTCAGAAAAAAGGAGAAAAGCATGAATGAGGTTATACATCTGGAATAGATTCTTCTTATTCTTATCCTCTCTACTCCTTAAGTATATTCATTGTAAGACTTAAGTAATTTGGTGGTTAATAGTCGATTACTTTAAGTTAATTGAAAAGGTCAAATTACTTGGGATAGTGGGCAGATAGTTATTCATGTTTAAATGATGAAATTCCATGTGGCATGCAATGAGGACATTGACAGAGAAAAGTACTCCAATCCTCACAAATTTATAGTTATATATTTATGAAAGTGTAACGGACATTATCTCTTTTGTATTTTCCTTACGATGACTATAAATAGAGGAGGAGAACTACGGATCAAAGGATCTATGAATTTTTGGAAAACTACTACTTTATGTTGTACATGGTTGTTTCAGACTTTGCATTGAAATAATTAGATGTGCATATTGTAAACGGTTGAAAGTAGAATGATAAGAGAGGAGGATTTTGGTCAAACTTTGTGTCTTCTGAAGTCTTACTGTGCAAATTATGGAAAATAATGGTAAACTTTGTGTTATCCTTAGATTTCATATGAGTATGCTTCTGTTAATTTTCTTCAAGTTATAGAAATAAGTAAATGTTTGTTTATTCCATGTGACAGTAACTTTCTCTAAAATATGCTTTTTACCGAACACACTTCTTTCACATAATCTATTCCTATTTTCCACATTTCGTTCTTACTCTCACTAGTAATCACTTCACAATACAACTGCTTACTGCAAAATTGTTTAGCTATGGTGCATGAGCTATTCAATTAAGGTAATACCTGGAACTTAGTTTAAAATAGCTCATAGGAATAAAAAAATAAATCACACATGATATTCATTGTTAAATGAAGGGGATTTATCCCATGACTTCCTAGGTTTGTGTATCTAACCATGCATATCTAGCCAACAATATGCTCCTTTGGGCACACTTTTGCATGTTTCTATTGATAATAATGATTCTATATCACCTATTTTACTAGTATTTGGCATTATGTCTCTACCTCTTGTTGAGGTTGATATAAACAACCCTCGTGACACTAAGTCTATTTGTATTTCTTACATCATTGGATTCATTTTTCTACTATACTTATACATATTTCTTATGTGGATAAGCCTTTTGTCTCTATTGGATTCTCCCCTTTTATTTCTATTCACAAATCATCCATGTCATTGATTTAACAAATATTGAAATATAAATAAATGTTAAATTCTAATTAAGTTACAACACTGATATAGATATGCAATAAAGTATAGATTTGACACAAGAAAGTAAGCTAATAAATTTAAAACCCTAGTTACAAGAGAGAGGGTAAGATACTTAGATGATTCATAATAATATCAAAGTTTTTCTGAGATTTCAAGTAGATGAAACAAGATGATAGGATGTCTCACTCATACCCAGAAAAATGTAGAGTTGTCAGGAATGTTGGGACTAGGGCACTATGCAACGTCAAGGGCATCAAGGACCTTCTTTAGGCACCTGTGACTACTTAGAAGCTACAAAAATCAATTTTTTAGGGTCACGAGATGTTTTCTAGATGTCACCTTTAGTCACCTGTATGTTGTTATACCTCATTTTTAATCACCTATAATTCATCATTAGTAGATATTTGAATAAATGTAATAAGTTAAAGTATTTAATTTTTTACTTTAACTTAATTCAATAGGTGTTAGTTGTCATTAGTTGTTAGTTAACTAAGTGATAGGGTTCTCATCCCTATGTTTGTGGGAAAATTCTATTGTGTGTGTACTTAGATATCTCTCGATAGTAGTTACTAGTAGAAATCAGGGGCAATATGTTATTTCTACATATTGCTTAGTTTAGGTGATCTGATCCATTTTCATGGAATGGCTAGAAGTTGTTCAATGCCTATATACATTGTATCTCTCTCCATTATTTTGTAATCTTCATATTTACATATCAATAAAATTGTCAGGCTCCACCCTGTTTTGTTAATAATATTTGGTATCAGAGCTGTATTATGATCCAAGGAGAGTGTAGGAATTTTAGGGAAGTTTAGGGAGATCTAGGAGAAAATTTAGAGCTAGGAGGAGCCATAGATTTCCCCATCCATTTCAATAGCCCCTACCCAAATCCACACCCTGAATCAGGTTGATTTACAATTGAAGAATATTTTCATATTTAAAATTGCAGCACAAAGAAGAAAAATTTTAGTTGAAGAGTACAATCACAGGCTATTTCATACCTGGAGCAACTCCATTAGAAATTTTAAGGTGACATTGTTCTTTGTTTAGAAAGAATTCATTCAAAAATAGGTATTTTACCTCTAGATTTAGAGGTCTATTTAGCAATTATTTTGTTTTAGTGGACCTATGATTAAAAATTGGTATTTTCTATTAAAAAATTATTGGGGTCCCGATATTTTCAAGCTCCCCAGAATTAATTTTTATCTAATCTGTGTTTTGAAGTTCAAATATTAAATCCTCCATTACAAAGTAATAAAAAAAATCCAATTTGAGTTGAGAGGAGATCTGAGAATTGAGAACATTGGTGAGCCATTAAAGTGTTGCTTGAGTGATTAAATTTTACAAATCCAAGTTGGTAAAGCCTACAAAAAATTGAAAACAACCTTGCAATCAAGAAAAATGGCAGTAAAAAATCATACAAAGCATTGTCAAGGGTCAAAGTGAGTCCATACCCCTATTGGTGACGCATCCAATCACATATGACCTGCAATCAAAGTCGACCCTATAAACCTATAACTTGAATCTACACACCACAAAAGGTGGCCAAAAAGCTTCAAAAAAAAAGGAGACCTGAACTTGCAAAGGTCAAATTTCAAAATTTGCAAACAATAAAATATAAAATGGTGGCCAGAAAATTAGAAAAGGAGAAAAAATCAAGTTCAATCTTTACAAACCCTATTCACCTCTTCCAAAACATGTAACACTTCCAAATCAGCCATTTGAACCCTCTCAAATAGTTCCAAATGCATTTTCTAATATAAGCACTTTAATTTTAAATAAACCAAAATCCATTTTATAAATTAAATAAGCTCCTTTGATATGCATTTGCGCATTTAATATATACTGGTTAAGCAAACAACTTGGAATGGGTAGGTTAAGGGTTAAACCCACTCCTTAGGACTTGATAGGTTTTTCTTTCCCCTATATAAATTTTTGAATTTGGAGGTAGTTTTAGTGGCCACCTGCTAGATTTAGCATCCAAAACCCTCACTAAGTCACTTAGTGAGAACCAAAATCAGGCACCTAAATTTAGCTATAAAAACCTTGTTTGGACTTTAAAAAAATTATACCGTTTGATCCAAAAAGTCATTTTGGGAAAATTTTGTAAAGGAAAAGAGGCCAAAGAGCCCAAAAATTAAAAAAAATTCTTCATGAGGGTCCTATTGTGCATAGTGAGAAACCTTCATTCAAAGCACCATAACTTTTTTTTTTCTGTCTAGTAAAAAAAATGTGAATTCTTTTTTTTGAAAATTTCTAGATTCTGATACGGAAATAATAAAGACAGTTTAGGGATATTATGGTGGATATAATTTTTTGTAAAAAAATTCAAAGGTTGATATAAGGTGTATAAAAGCAGGTATTTTTTCAGTAAATTCCCAAAAATTGTAAATTTGGCCAAAATTTGTTGATTAAAATTGGCCATGATAGTGCCATATTTATGTATTATTTGTAAATCAAATGATAGTGCCAAATATTGTAAATGACTAAAAAAATGAGCCCAAAATCAATAAAATATTATTTTTGGGGGGTGTGTATGCTTTAAGGGGGGAAAAGTGTTCAATTTTTCTTCTACTATTTATCATTTTTCACAATGGCCACAATTACGAACACCAAATTATTTTTCTTGATTCTCAACTTTATCATTCTGATAATTATCTAGTGTGGAAAACAAAATTTTTGCAAAACTTGATTTTGAAAATCTATGGCCTATAGTTTCTGGTACATTAACAAGATCTGCAATAGATGTTAAACAACAAAGTACATTTATCTTGACAAATAAAAAATAAAGTTAATAATCTTGTTTAGTGTTTCAGATGAGGTAAAACCTCATATTGGTGAGTCCACAACAAAAAAATAATCTTCAGACAAGTTGAAAACATTATATGAGTCGAAAAACAAGAACACAATACTTCATCTCCAGAGTCAACTATTGAACTTGAAAATGCAGCCATCAGAAAGAGTTGAAATATTTTTGAGAAGAGTTTTAAATTTATATGCATCACTTCAAGCTTTGGAAGAAGAATTAACTGACACATCACTGTGTCTATAGTGTTGAGATATATTCCTCCTTCTTATAGGATTTTTGTGACCATGTTAAACATAATTAGTAAAACAACAACTTTTGAACAATTAATGAATATGCTACAACAAGAGGAACCTATTCACTTAACTAGTGAAAATGAAGAGAAGGAAATTTCTTCTAATCAGAAAGGAAAGAAACATGCTAAGTCTAGTAAACATCCTCCGAAGCAAGGTAACACTCAACAAGGAAAAAAGGCCCAACAAAAATGTCTTTTTTGTGGTCTAAAAGGACATGAGTTAAAGAATTGTTGGTGTTCCAACAAGAATCGTCAAGTGTAAGAAGAGTGATAACCAATTAAAATCAGGCCAACAATAGAGTAAACAAGGACAAAATAAGCAAAAGTGGAAGAAGAAACCAACCTCAACAAGGAAATGTAGCTAAACAGGAAGATCAATTTGATGATGATGACTTCTTTATATTCCATATAGTCAAATGAAGTGTCCAATTCTACAAATAAAATTTGGTATGTTGACTCAGGTCCAACTTGACACATGACATGAAAGAAATATTGGTTCTTCACAATGAGTAAAACACCCACAAAAAACCATGTCTCTTTGGGTGATGATACATCATATGGTGTTGAAAGGAATTGGTTCCATTTTACTACCACTTGGGAAACATAATTAAAAAATTACATATGTTCTTTATGTCCTTCTTTAACCAAAAATTTGTTATCCATGAGTCAATTATTAGATCACAATCTTAAAATTGAATTTGATTGTAAAGGTGGTAAAAAGATGTTCTTAATTAGAGATAAGTCACGAAGTTTGAAAATTGTTACAAAATATTCGAATGTAGGATGAATGTTTCAGTTGGATTTTGTTCAACAAAATGATCAAGCTCTTGTAGCCAAGGATACATCATCAGATAAACTATGGCATCGAAGACTTGGACATGTGATTTTTGGCTATCTTGACACACTTTGTTGATATGATATGGTTAGGTGTTTTCCACCTCTAAAAAATATTACAGATAAATGTCAACATTTTTTGGCAGGAAAACAACATAGAGCACCATTTCAAACATAGTACATTTTGGGCTACAACAAAACTTGATTTAGTGCTTACTGATCTATGTGGACCAATGAGACCTACCCACTCTAGGTTTCAATATTTCATGTTCTTTGTTGATGATTTTCCAAGGAAAATGTGGATATATTGTCTTCATCCAAAAGACCAAGCTTTTGAAACTTTCAATAAGTTCAAATACCTTGTTGAAATATAGTCTGTTAGGAAAATCAAAACACTTTGCTCATATCGAAGGGGAGAATACACCAGTAATGAGTTCAACGATTTTTTTGAAACACATGACATTTGTCTTCAAATGGATCCTCCTCACACACCACAACAAAATGGTGTTTTTGAAAGGTGAAATCATACTATCATGGATATGGTGTGATGTATGATTGATGATGTAGGTTTATCAAAAACATTTTGGGCCGAAGTAGCTAAAATGATAGTCTATCTACTAAACAAAGTTCCCATTATAGCTCTTGATGGAGTAACACCACAGGAAGCATGGTCAAGGCATAAGCCATCTATTTCACACCTTATATTTTTTGGATGTAAAGCAAGTATGCACATTCCTAAGAAACAAAAACTAAGCTTGATATGAAATCATAAAAACTTATCTTCTTGGGATACAGTGATGAAGCACTTGGCTATAGACTTATGGATCCAAGAACAAGAAGGGTATACACTAGTCGGGATGTTGAGTTATTTGAGAAAGAAAGAAGTAGATGCTCCTTCCATACACTCACATGATGAAAAAATTGGCCCTTTAGTGAAAACAGAGGATGGTAATCACCTTGATGATGATAGTGATGATGGGGAAGATGGTGAAATTCAACCACCCAAAGGAACCACTAAAAGTATGCCTAAATGGTATACAAGTATGATTAGAGATGAAAAATTGGATAGTTTCCCCAACACATCTACCACTGGAATGAGGACTCATAGTATGGCTCAAAATGAGGTCAATTTGGCCTTAATGAGTAATTTTATTGAAACTACTGAGTCATCCACAGTTTCAAAAGTCCTACAGTCTAAACCTTGGAAAGATGCCATGGATGTAAAATATAAGTCACTTATGAAAAATAATACATGGAAACTTACACATCTTCTATTAGGGAAAAATTCGATTAGATGTAGATGGATCTTCAAAACAAAGTACAAAGAAGATGGAAGAATTGATAAACACAAGGATAGACTAGTTGCTAAAGGATATGCTCAAAAAGAAGGCATTGAATATGAGGAGAATTTTTCTCCCACAACTAAGATAAAAACATTCAGGTTAATCTTTTCTCTAGATGCACAATTTGGTTGGAAAATATACCAAATGGATGTGAAAGTTCCCTTTCTTAATGGTAATTTACATGAAGAATTTACATGACTCAACTAAAGGTTTTTTCATACCAGGTAAAGAGGAAAAGGTATGTAAACTCATAAAATCACTATATGGTTTAAAGCAATCTCCCAAGGCATGGTATATAAAAATTGATGAGCATCTCATTAAACATGGATTCAAAAGGATTCCATACGATCCTAATCTCTATCTCAAAAATCAAAGGGGGGAGATAATGATATTTGTAGTATATGTCAATGATCTAGTCATCACTGGAGGTTTAGTGAGGATGATTGAGTCAACAAAGAAAGATCTAACATGATCATTTGACATGACTGATCTCAGGATTCTGAATTATTATATTTTACTTGAAGTTTGGCAAAGAGAAAATCATATATTTGTATCAAAATTGAAATATGCTAAGACAACACTCGAGAAATTCGATATGATGGATTCTAAACCAATTTCCATACATATGGAGACATGAATTCAACCTTCTCAAATAGATCCATCACCACAAGTAAATGCAACTCTCTATCGAAAGTTGATCGAGAGTCTCATCTACTTGACTTACACTAGGCTAGATATCAGCTATGCAGTTAGCTATCTTTCATGGTTCACATAGGAACCAATGGTTTCTCACTGGAAAGTAGAAAAGTAGATATCAAGATACATCAGAGGAACTATGGACTATGGCCTAGAATACAAGAAGAACAATAAATTCTTCTTGACATGATATTTAGATTCAGATCATACAGGAAACTTAGATGAAAGGAAATCCACTTTAGGATTTTTAATCTTTTTGGGATCTGGGATGATATCATGGTGGATTAATAAGCATACATGTATTTCAAGGTCCTCCAAAGAATCACAATATCATGCAGCAGGTGGAGCTATTTGTGAAGCGATATGGCTCTGTCATATACTTGAAGGATTGGTAATACTAGAGAAAAATCCAACTATCCTACATATTGATAATGAATAAGTAGTGAAACTTGTTCAAAACCCAATTTTTTATAAGTGCACCAAACAAATTGAGGTATAAGTATATTTCATTCGTGAACATGTTCTAAACAAAAATATTCATCTCACAATATTTCCAATAGATATGTAGTGTGCAGATGTCTTCATAAAGTCACTTGCTCGAGACAAATTTGAGGGCTTTAGAGAAATTATCTCATGTTCACTTGAGACCATGAAATAAGGTGGGAATATTAGAAATAAAACTTAGCATAATTCATCATTAGTAGATATTTGAATAAATGTAATAAGTTAAAGTATTTAATTTTTTACTTTAAATTAAGTCAATAACTGTTAGTTTCCATTAGTTTTTATTTAACTGAGTGATAGGGTTCACATACCTATGTTTGTGGTAAAATTCTATTGTGTGTACCCAGATATCTCGTGAATAATTACTAGCAGAAATTAAGGGCAATATGTTATTTCTACATATTTCTTAGTTTAGGTGATCCGATCCATTTTTCATGGACATTATTTTGTAATCTTCATAATTACATATCAATAAAATTTTCAAGCTCTACCCCTATTTGATCAATAATACAAGTTTCACTTAATAATGAGAAATAACTAGATGTAGAAAATGTAGATAGATGTGTGCATGGAAAAATTAACTTCCGCTTCTATGATGTGTATGCAGAAGAATGGAAAATGCAGTCCCTTGTCCCTTGAATGGATGCTAGATGGATATTTGAATGCTCTTGTAATGGCCTTTAGATGCAAACTTAGCTGATGATAGTAGATTCTTAATGCTTGGTCCCATATTATGATCACAGAACTTTGTATTTATATGATTCCCTTATTTGAATTTTGTAATTAACCACTAAAAGGTTGTGTTATCCCAAATTTACCCCTGGGTTAATTTGGATAACTCATTAAAAATGGACTTAGCCATTTTTAAGCAGGTTTGGGATGTCTAAATGATTGTCAAATTGCATTACCCAAAAGCACTTGCTGTTGGCATTTCAAAAACCCACATAAATCTATTTTAGTTTGTCACAGGTTTTATAGAACTTAGTGTTCGGGTTCTCCTTACCCGTGAAACAAATGAGCTCGTCAAAGACTTAGAAGGGTTTAACATTAAACCCATGACAAAGGGAGTTTAAATTTAAATCCATCAGCCAATCAAAGGCCAACGTGGTGGTAGGAAATCAATGAACAGGCTAGTGTCAGCATTCTAGAAATTCCTAAGATGATTGGCTCATTTGGACTTAATTCTTGAAGTTTAGCCTAAGTTTATATTTTATTCGGGTCTGGGCAGGTCAAGCAAAGTTCAAGGGGACAGGTGGCACAATGTTCAAAGTCTAAAAAGTTTCTAAAGTCCCTAAAGGTTAGAAGTTGTGATGCGAAGTAGAAACGTGGAGCCACTTTTATTGGCATTTTTCCTTTCACAAGTCTGACAAGATGTGAAGCATTCCTAATGGCCAAAGTTTTTTAGATCATGTTAGAGTAGTTAAAATAAAATACTTATAATGCAAAGTGCATGGAGCTTTCTCTATCCCACACTTTGCAATCGTAAGGGAGACTAAAAAAGATTGAAAACCAGTTTTCAGAGCTGGAATGATTTCACAGCCAATGCTTCACAGGTGGAATGACGGTAAATGAAAAGAATGACATTTGAAGTACATGGAGCTTTCTCATTGGCTCACACTTTGCAATGGTCAGTCAAAGGATATGAAAGGAAAATTGCAAAGCATGGTGGATTTCTCATTGGTCTTGCATTTGTAAGGGACTGAAAAGGGTCTAAGGACAGTTTGACACTGTGAAGGAATGTGGCAAATTTTATTGGCCCGTATTTCATAAAGGTAGAAGAAGGTAAGGAACAGGAAAAGGAAAGTAAAGGTAAGAAAATCCTCGAAACCTACAAACCAATGGGAGGATAGACACATGGAAAAAGTGAAGTAAGCACATGTTGGTAGAGGCCAATCCCTGAACCAATCAAAGGCTTCCACGTGTCAAATTCTTGTGCCCCCCAACTGGTAAATCTTCAAATGGCCATATCTTTTGATCCAGAGCTCCAAATCATTGAAAAATTTATATCATTGGAAAGCTCTCCTCAAGCCCTTCAACTTGACATCAAAAAATTCTGTATTTTGGTGGCATTTTATGGGTCAAAAATGGAAAACATGGCATTTGAGGGAAGAAAAGAGCAATCTGGGCATGCAAACGATCAAATCAGGTAGCTCAACCATAAGTTGATGAAGCATGGCTTCATTTCCTTCTACAGGATGAAATAGACATAGTAATGGCCTTATATAGTTCCCATGTTCTTTGTAGGAAGACTTTAACACATAGACTGTTGGTGGTTGAAATTTTAAAATTTGTCTCCTTCTCTTTTCCCTCTTCTCTTTATTATTTCTCTCTCATTCGAGCTATATATTATAAAAAATTTCATTTTTAAAAGGATGGACAATCTGATATGTAAAGGAACCATGTAAAATGGTCTCCTGAGATAGCACATGAATGGGTTCAGACCTTCATTTTTTCCTCTGTAAATGTACTTCTTGGCCTTCTTTTAAACTATAATGGAATTGTGCATATTCTAAGCAATAAAATACTTATTTTGTGGCACATTTTTCTTTCCTAGCTCGTGTTTTTAAAAATTTCATGCCTTTTATTGAATTGGTGAGTTGTGTGTCATTTTTTTCTCCTTGCAGGTAATAAGGATGTTGTGTCATATGTCAGAAATTTAAATGAGTTTGGGACTGTGATCCATATATCTTGTCCTCTCTCCTTGTCATTTCTCTTCCCTTTTCCTCATGTTAAGATGTCTCACCCCTCTTCTTGGTGCTTTCACCTCTTTTAGCTGTAGGATTTCCTTTTTACATATACTCTTTCTAACCCTGGTCCCTTGGCATGTTTAGTTTAGGATTTAACTACATTTGCCTTTCTACATTAGGAGTAGTTTTAACATTAGGAATAGGTAGAGGAACTGACCTTCTCCAGAGTTGATCTGGTATCTCAAGCATGCAAGGTCCCACAACTTGGAGATAGTCCCATGTTGCCTCAAAATCCCTAATTTGTCTATGACTTAGGGCAGGTGCTACTTTTTTGAGCTAACATTTTTGGCATGCCCAGTGGGACAAGTATTTCAAAGTCATTATTTTCACAAGTGTGTATCCTTGTGGTACCCTTGCCACCTTTAGTGTGTTCACTACCCAAAAGTTTTGGCACACCTAGTGGGATGAGAGATTAAGAAGCTTTACAACTTCATATTTCCAAGTTTGATGTGTTCTTGGTGAGATCTCAGCCTTTGGAGGCATTTCCAAGCACATCTGGTGACTCCACTGATCCAACAAACCCATTATCTCAGTTTTCAGACCATCCTTTTCATTCATTCATTCCTTTCCCTTTCCTTATCTATTCATTTTCCTTCCATTCATTTCCATTTTCTTCTTTCATGAAGTTGTGAAATCATGACTTCATTTCCTTCTTGGGATTCTTATTTGCAGCAGCAAAACCAGTCCTCTCCATCCCCACAGTTTCAAAATCCTCCTCCAAATCAGTTTTATGAGCCCCATCATCATGAACATGCATATAACCCACCCCCACTGACCCATATGGTTATTCATCTAACCAAAATGTTTATGAAGAACAGGGTTATGCATATGATGGTGGAAAATCCATGGAAGATGTTTATTTACAGAGGAAGAGTCAAGAAAAGAACATGGTATAGTCAAGATTATATGCAATATAGGAACATGGTAGCTTAGGATCACATGTTTAATAAAGGAAGCGGTGATTGGTTTTAGGGTCCCTTGTCCATGGGTTGGCCCTATACCAAGCTGGTTCAGCTCTCAGCAGAAGCTGCACTTTATGATTGAGATGATGCCCTAAATTACAAAGTGGGTTGAGTTAATGGAGGCTCATGAATCTAGTGTTAGGAAACCCTTTCAATGGGGCAATCCTACACTATTATCTTATAGCCCTCCCATTCCTCCTCCCCAACCTATGACCCATCTTATCCTACCTTTCATGTTCCATATCCTTTTCTACCTATTGCTCCCATTAAGGATTCCCCTTCTCCATCTTCTTCCCTTCCATCCCACCTTCTTCATTTCTTTGCCCCCTTTTCTTCCAAATCCCCATCTCCTCCACAAAAAGATCCTACACCTTCCCTTTCACCACAAACATTTCAAAAAGTAATTGAGACTCGGCCCACCCCTCCTCTTACATTCCCAACCCCATTTTTGTAAGAGAAAAATCAGAAAATCAATGTAAATGAGGGCAACAAGTTGAAGAGCCCCAAGTAGAGAAGAACTTACATGAAAAATCTTGAAGGATATTGGGCCTTCAAATTTTGAAGACCAATCAAATGCCATTGCTGGTTAAACCTTCAAAAAAGGTTGGAGCTGAAGAACACAAGGTGAAAGGTGATTTTGTAGAGGAGAAAGAACAAGAAGAATACCAATAATCTCTTTGCTATGAATGTAGTGTGTATGATGGCACCATATTCCTAGAGGTTGTTGTTTCATCTCATCTTACAAAGTCATAAGACTCAAGAAGAAATCAATTTCAAAAGAAGAGCAACACATGGAGGAGAGAAAATTAGATTCAGAGGCTTTAAATAAAGATGACATCATTGAAGAGCTTCATTGCTCAATTCTTTTATGGTAAGTATGATTTTGTTGATGAACCAAGATGCCATGGAGGAGAACCTTGAGGAAGATTGATCCTACCTAAATCAGTCCTCATGAAGAAAATGATCGAAGGAGTTTGATCTTTCAAATTTCATATTTTGAGGAGAGAAAAAGATGATGACACCATTTCTAAATCATTCATCATGGAGAAAATCATAGTTTGAAGGAAGAAGATTTTTTTAGCATAGGAAAAAAAATCCAAATCAACCTACAAACCCTACCCATCCTAAGGAAATTCTATAAGATGACTCCATTCATGGAGTTGAGCTTCAAAATAATGGGAAAATCACAAGGATTAGCCCATTGGTTCTAAAACAATCCTATCCCAATCAGGTGTCCTAGATATTTGGAGCTAAAACCAAGAGTTACAACTAGTCATGCTCAATTCAAAGCATGAGGTATGAGCTTCAAATTCCAAAGGTATACATCTCCAATGCCTCCTAACCAAATGTAGAGATAACTAAAGGAGGTATTATATGTTCATTTTTTTAGATGATACCTTTGGAAGGGGTGAAAAACTTTCTTCACGTTACATTTTATCACTCTTACTTAAATACCATGTCCAGTGTCAAATCAAATACATGGTCTAAAATTATAAGAAAAGGATGGTTATTTCTCCTTAATTGCTTGCAAGAATTTTTTTAACTTCTCTTATATTTGGTTAGAGTAGGGTAGAGTAGGATTTTTTTCAATAAAACAAGTGCTTGTGCACACTCTTGCATGTTCCCATGTGGAACATGTATGATTTTCCATGTTTTGTACATAGTTTGTATGTCCTTTGTTGTTTTTTACATGGTTTAGATCGGCCTAAGAAGGTTTAATGGTGGGATCAGATAGATGGAGAAGTTACACAGATCATTTAAAGCTCCATAGATCAATTCTAGATAGTTCGACTAGTTTGTGTTAGGTTCATAACGGCTCGCAGGGTAATTTATTTTCAAAGGAAAATATTAGTTTTTCAAAGTTTCATGGCCCTAATCCATGCCCAATGGATTACATAAATGCTACTGATCTAATTTAGTAGGTAAAATTACCTCGAGAGTCATTTCCAGAAACTATTATCCCTAATTTATCCCCCGGGTTAATTTGGATAACTCATTAAAAATGGACTTATCCATTTTTATGGGTCGGAAACATTTAAGCAGCTGTCAAATTCTTCCTTCTAAAATCACTAGCCATTGGCATTCAAAAACCCATGGGATACTTAGTGATTAACAAAAATAAGTCCTAATGTAACCTAAAGAGGACAAACTAGGGTATTAATGTTGATATAGTTAGGAGGACTAAAACGATGTAAATAAAATACTAGAGCAGTATGGAATAAATGTAAATAAAACTATTATACGTAAATCAAAACCGTAATATGTAAGAGGAGAGAGAGAGAGAAGTGACTTGGATGATAATAGGAGACTATCGCATAGTGTTACAGATTTGGGAGTAGAACTCGATAGTGTAGACGAACACTCATGAACCCTGTAGAAGGGTAGATCCATGGGTCTGAGATGATAGAGGGCACCTGGGAGGTACTGGGATGCACCACGGGGTGCCCTGGTCTGCAATCTAGGGCATCTGGACACTGTGGATTCTCAAGAACCTCAATCTGGTATGGTCGCTAGATGTCTCTAAATAGTTCTTGTCTATCATGCTAGATTCATCAGATGAACTGGAGAATGACCCATAATGTAAGTATAAGTAGTAAACCCTAGAAAAATGAAATATGCATATGAATGGGTCAGACTGACCTCAGCCACCAAGCTAGTGGACTTATAACTGAGCGTTGCACTACATTATAGACCCTGATGTAGTTCTTGTGTGTGTGTGTATGTTGTTCCCTAGGTGCTCTTGTGTCAGTCACACTTTGTGAAGTAGCGAGCAATAGTAGCTATAGAAATGTAAGTAGCATGTGTGCATGGAATAGAATGAATATTTCCCTCTATGAAGTGTGTGTGATGTAGATCTCCTACCTTGAATGCATGGCACTATGTGGATGCAAGTGATGTAATGGATGCAACCCTAGATGGAGTGATAGTAGTGATAGGATGTAATGACCTAGGACCCTTATTATGGTCTTATAAGCTTTATATTTATAGGGCTCTCAAGTTTAATTTCGTAATTAATCCCGACAAGGCTGACTGAGAAGAAGATAAGGATGACCAACAACTAGAAGTGACCCAAAAAGGAGTGAAGGAGGTTGTGCACAGATCAAGGTGCCCTGGGTGGGACCAGGGCACCTTGGGGCACCCCAGTACAGCCTGGGGTGCCCTGATTTAGGGCTAGAAACTCAGGGATGTTAGAAAATGGGGTGATAAGTATTGGAAATGACGTGGGAAAGATGAAATAAAACATAAAAGAAAGATGGCCAAAAGGTGGGATTAATTAGTACTTTGTACACTTGAGAACCTTCTAAATAGTAGTATAAGACCGGGCTAAATATTTGTCTAATGTGCAATATTTGTGTCTACATTTTCCCCCACTTTATGTTGGTGAGCGGAAAGCTCGATAACATAAAGTAGATAGAGATGTGTACCTGATAACCATGTAGAGTGTAGAAGATGACGTGCCGATGGATTGACTCAAGCATGGAATGACAAAAAGAAAAATGTGGAGGAGATTCTAAAGATGAAAAATGTGTATAAAAAGTGATGAGAGTGAACCTAGGGTGGAACGTGTGTGTAGTTGTTGTTGTGTGTAATGTACCTGCATGGTTAGTATGGCAAGTACATGACACAGTGTGTTGTCATTGTCATTGTCATTATTGTTGTTGTTGTTGTTGCCCCCAATTTGACTACTTGTTTCTCATACGACCGGACCTGTAAGGAGAAAATGATCAAGTAGTAAAATATGTATGTATGTAAAAATGTTGTGTAAAATACACAAATGTAAAGTACGCTAGAATAGAAAATGTAAATGGAAAAATGGAACATGTGCACCTGATCCATGTTGAGAAAAAGGGTGTAGAAGGATATCATGTATTGTCGTGAGTTTTTCGGGTGATCTCACACCACCCTGGCTAAAGAAGTGTAGGGAGGAAATACTCTGTGTCCTCCAACTCTAACCGCTTTTGCTACAATTTGTTGAAGAGATATTTGTATTGTCCTAGTTTTTTGGGTGATCCAATGCCACTGGATGGAGAAGTGTAGAGAGGCCACCCACTGTAACCCTTGAGCCTATAACCACTCCGCAGAATTGTTGAAGGACACCATGTCCTGTTAAGGCCACTGTGTATGGAGTTCGTAGACTGGTCTGAACTCACTCGTTGTGTCTGAACCAGTGTAAATACGTTGTGTTAGTAGAAACCCTCAATGATGCCCCCCCTCTTTGGGGGTGCATGTGATGACCCTGGAAGGAGAATGCGGCCCCAAAAGAGGACCAACCACACTCTGACCTATAGAACTCTACCTGCAAGGGGAAAGGGAAATGCTTGGTAGATACCAAGGCGCACACAAAAGGGGATGGCTAGCCAAAACAAGTGTTAGTCTGCAAGCACATGCATGTAATCAGTGTAAAAACACAAACAGTGTAGAAAAACTACCAAACACAGTAGTGTAAACATGCAAGAAACAACAAGAAGACCACACAAAGTGGGTTACAAACATGGGACATCACTCACGATGTCACAAGACATGCAAGGCCATCATGGCCACAAATAGTAGACAAGTGTGCACACAAGCAAAGGGCAATCCCGCAAACAATAGACAAACAACACAGACAAGTAGAAACAAACAAATAGTCATGGAAACATGTAATCCTGCAAAACAAGTGTTGCACATGGAACACCCGTTAGCATGTTAGAGTGATAACCAATATGTCAAAGCGTGGAAGAGCAAGTAATAAGATGCTAAGTATGCAATGAAATAATAACACCTGGATACAATGAAAGTGGATGCCCCCAGCGAAGGGTATAGGAAGGGTAGAAGCCGAGCATCCATGCCATGTGTAAATGTCATGTATCTGCGATCACACTAAAAAAAGGGGTGAATGCGCGTGTGTGTATGATAATGACATATAAGAAAGCAATCTAACATGTGTAGTAGAATGAGCATGCAAAACACTAGTAAGCAAAATTAAATGATACTAAGACAATGTAGTATGTTGTGGATGGATGGAATGGAATGCAAGATGGAATCGTAGGAGCAATGTTCCCCCGAGTGTATAGAAGTGTATGTAATGAGGTTCATTTTTTTACCCCCTCAACAGTCAAGAATGAACTGTAAATGAGAGTGCATCATCGGGAAATGGTCGAGTAGGGTTGGTTGTGGCTACCACGCTATGATGAGTGTGTGTATGTGATAGTGAGGGAATGTGACATGAGGAGAAGATATGCATGGACCCTATAGCATAAGTGTAAACCATGACTTTGTTGAATAGATGAGTGATGATTTATCCCTAAGCGTATATCACTATGGGAGAAGTGCATGGTGAGAAGACGTAAGGAAAGATAAGTGTGGACCCTATAGCCTAAGCGTATACCACGACGTGTTGAATGGATGAGTGATGATTTAGCCCTAAGCGTATATCACTACATGATGAAAGAAGAAGGTGGTGATTTAGCCTATAGTGTATGTCACTATGAGATGGGTGATGAGGGTGTATGATAATAGAAGGTGGTGATTTAGCACTAAGCTATATGTAGGGTGGTGATTTACCAGCAGTATACTAAGTGATTAAGAAGGAAAGGGTGGTGATTTAGCCTAAAACATATACCACTAAGTGATGAGGAAGGAAAGGGTGGTGATTTAGCCTAAAGTGTATACCACTAAGTGATGAGTAAGAGTAAGGTGGTGATTTAGCCTAAAGCGTATACCACTAAGTGATGAGCATAGGATAAATGATGAAAAAATGTTGTAGAAGAGGATAATAGAATAGGTGATGATAGGATGTTGATGAAGGGAGTGGTGATTTAACCTAAGGTGTAGACCACTACATGATGATCAGACGATGTGATGATGAAAGGTATGATAGTGTAATGGAATGATTTGGAATGGAGAAAATGTGATAGAAGGAGATAGTAGAAGATGGTAGCATGTAATAGGATGATGTAGAAGTGATGAAAAAGAGTGGTGATTTAACCTAAGGTGTATACCACTATAGTATGTGATGATGCATGTGGGTGACAATATAGCCTAGAGCATCGGTCACTAGTCCAAGGAGTGTGGTATGATGACATGTCACATATAGGTAAGGTTCATTTGATTAGTAAACCCTTAGCAGTCGAGTATGAACCGAGGAACTAGAGTGCGTCATAGGGTGGTGAGTGCAGTGCGTAGTAAATGACATAGTGTAAATGATCATGGTATGTGAGTGTGCAGTGTAAGTAATGTGAGGTAGAATGTGTAGAATGGAATGAGTGTGTAGATAGTGATAGAATGTGTAAAGATGATAAGTAATACTAGACCCAAGTATAAATAAATCTAGTGTAGCATATAGAATAGGTGAGGTGTATGAATGCCATATATAGGATGTACATGTAGTATGGGGAATACGATGATAGATGTAGGTATAAGATGTGATGGTAGAAGCTAGACTCATAACGTGACCTAGCGTAAATGGAGGCTGAGAAGGTGAAATGAAAAACTAGGCGCATATACAATGATGACTAGTGTAGGGTATGCTATGGAGATATGAAGTAGGATGATAGAATGTGAATGTATAGGTCCTGTAGTGCAGTGTGTGGGGTTCAGTGTAATGGTAATCCCTCAATAGTCCAGTGTGAACTGAAACACTAGGGTGTGTCATGATGACAAGGGTAATGACAATGTGATAACGTGTCTAATAAAGAGTACCGATGGTGATGACTATAGGAGGTGAGGGTTTTATGCCCCCCAAGTGTACAATGATATAACATGTGTTATAGCCACGCAAGACTGGTATGACTATGCCAAAATGTAGGACGAGGATTGGCTATGTGTGATATGCCCCCCGAGAGGTAGTGTGTGTGATGGTAGGCTGAAACAACAGACACTAAAACCATGCGATCAAGACCGAGTGAGATGTGGACTTGGCCTTAGTTTAAAACTGTATTTTTCAACATGGGATGGTTGGGAAATTATGACCAAGCTATATTGTGATGTTGTATCAGTGTTAGTAGAGAAGGAGGTATGATTTACAATTTGTCGAGATGCGTATGTATCCAGGTCTATGACTTGGTAGATGTTGGACATGACATATGAGTAACCCTAAGGACATGCTGATTATTATCTATGACTTGGTGAGTGTTGTTGAGGTATGATTTGAATGGATTGATGATGTTAGGAATCCATTAGGATGTAGCATTATTATTACGTTCAAGATAAGAGGCTCGAATGAAGGCATGTCATGAGGGTCAAATATGAATAGTGGTGATTGCTCAGTATGAGATGTAAGAAGGAGAAAATGCGATTTGAATCATCATTTAGATGTTGGATTTCAGATTTGAAATATGCATAATAAGGATGTCTATAGGTTCCAATAGAATCAGATAACAATGAATGTATGCCTCAAGATGATTCTGAATCAACATTGATTAGGTATAGGATAATCTTGGTAGTCATCCAATTGGATTTGATAGATGGTAAAGATGGATCATCCTACCCATGCTTATATGTTTAGTTATGATAATCCCAAGGGGAGTGGTAAGACTATAGGGTGGGTAGCTCAGTCATCAATTACTGACCATAAATTGTAAATAGTCATACTTGACCCAGAGAAAAGTCCTACGAGTTGTTTGCATGTTGCGATCACTAATTGTATGAGTTACAATTTCAAAAGGAGATGGGTTGGCCAACATATCGTAGAGACTAGAGGCAACATTTAACATGTGCATGTACTGTAGAAGCATCCCAACCATGGCATGAATCTAAGGACCTAAGGAGGATGTTATAGTGAGGTCATTCCATGACATGGCATAGAATGGATAGACTATTTATGGACTAATCCTTAAGTTGGGATGTGTACAATACCTAATGAGATGTTAGGTGATGTGATCAAAGCCACAGATTGGATAGAAGATGACATGAGAGCTGATTAATGAAATACCTAAGTGGTGAAGAAAGGATAATATTCCCAATCTAAGTGAGGCCAGATTCCATTAGACTTAAGCCCTTTTGAACCTACTTTATGATTGCAGACTTGGATCCCTAACAATTGTAGAGTCATGTTTCAGTATTCAGAGGGTAAATCGATTGGTGGAAAGTTATGTGAAATTTGTCAAATGATAATGTAGGGGTGAATCGATTGTCAGAATATCAGGTCAAGTATGAGGAGGTTCATGAATTGGTCAAGCTAAATGCTCTCTAGAAACAATGAATCATGCAATTAGTTATTTTTTAACAAGTATGGAGAGATGATGTGTTGTGTAGCAACTCAAAAACAAATTAGATGACTAGATGAGTAGATTCATGAAACCCTTGGTGTAGTATGTCTGACAAGGGGATGCATGCTAAATGTGAAATTACTCAAATATAAGCATGACCATGATGAAGAACAAGACCTAGAAGGTAGAAAGCGGTATGAAAGAAAGGACCAGGTTCACCAAAATGATTAACAAAAATAAGACCTAATGGATCCTAAAGATGGTGGTATTTAGGGTATTAGTGTTAATCTAAGTTAGGAGGACTAAAACATTGTAAATGAACCAGAACAACAAATAAATAAACTAAAAGTAATTATGGAATAAATACAATAAATGAAAGTAAATATTATTCTAAGTGAAAATCAAAACCCTAATATGCAAGAGAAGAGTAAGGAATAGACTTGGCTGATAATAAGATACTGTTGCAGGTTGTCGCAATTTTAGAACTGGACAATACTTGGCAGTGCAGACGAACACTCAGGGAACCCTGCAAAGGTCAGATCTGAGCTATCTCTAAGTGACAACAGGGCACCTGGGAGGGTACTGCAGTGCCCCAGGGTGCCCTAGTCTACAATCTGGGTGCTTTGGACACTTTAGATGCTTAGAATCTCAATCTAGTATGGTCGTTAGATGTATCTGAATACTTCACGTTTGTCGCACTCGATTCATCGAATGAAATAGATTATGACCTGTAATGCAAACAAGAAGTAGTCAAAACCCTATGAAAAAAATGAAAGATGGATATGAATGGGTCGAACTGACCTCAGCCTCCAAACTAGTGGACTTATCATTAAGAGCATTGGCACTACATTACAGACCCAGATGTAGTTCTGTAGTGTGTGTGTGTGTGTGTGTGTGTGTGTGTGTGTTTGTTGTGCCCTAGGTGCTCTCGTGTCAGTCGCACTTTGTGAAGTAGCGAGCAATAACTAGCTATAGAAGATGTAATAGAATGTGTGCATGGAATAGAATAGAATCCCTCCCCTATGAAGTGTGTGTGATGAAGACTTCCTAGCTTGAATTTATGGTACTATGTGGATGCAAAGTCTCCAATGTAATAATGGATGTAGCCCTAGATGGAGTGATAGTAGTGATAGAAGCAATGACCTCAGGACCCTCATTATGGTCTTATAAGCTTTATATTTATAAGGCTCTCAAGCTTAATTTCATAATTAATCCCGACAAGGTTGACTGAGAAGAAGATAAGGATGACCAATAGCTAGAAGTGACCCAAAAATGAGTGAAGGAGGTTATGCACAGACCGAGGTGACCTGGGTTGTACCAAGGCACCTCGGGGCACCCCAATATAGCTCGAGGCGCCCCAGTATAGCTTGGGGCGCCCTGATTTAGGAATAAAATAATTGGGATGATTAGAAAATGGGGTGATATGTATTGGAAATGACATGGGAATGACGAAATAAAACATAAGAATAAAGATGGCCAAAAGGTGGGATTAATTAGTACTTTCTACCACTCAAGAACCTTCTAAATAGTAGTATGAGACCAGGATAAATAAATTGTCTAAATGTGCAATGATTTTGTGACTACATGGGTTAGTGTTTTTGTAGGGCCAGTAAGGCGGCCCTAAAGATTTTTTCTTGAAAGTCAATTGACATTCATTATCCATCGTTACAAGGGATCTTAAGGTCACTGCTATCACCATTGGAGAGAAATGAGAAAAAGAACACACGAATAGATGTAGGAAAAAAATACGTAAATGGCTTTGCATAACTTGTTCTAGCACAATGCCCCCACTTTGTGACTCTGAGTCCTTGGATTTACCCATAGTTTATATTTCGTCAGATCCGGAAAAAATTTATTTCCCAGTAAAATTTCTTTGTAAAAACGTGGTACATGATCTTCAGATCTACAAAATATTAACTCAAGTCCCTTCGATGTTCTAGAATTTCTTTTTTGAAGAAGTTGTACATGGAACTTCAATGTTTATGAAATAGCATGTCTTCGTTAGTAAGTTCTAGGAATATATGATCAGGCATCAAGAGATAGCGCTGGCTTTAAGTCTCACAAGCTTAAAGTTGTCAAAGGATTATCTAATGGCCAACACTTTATAGTTTTCAATGGAGATCAAAGAATTGAATCCTACTTTATACTAAGTGCTTCTGTGAAATATATATAATATGACTCATCTAATCTTGCATACCCATCATTCTAAGAGCCTACTTCAAAATTCAGACCATGCAAATGACTATGTTGATCCTTGCATACATGATGCTTGTTTCCCTTATTTTCATAGGGACTCATAGGGTCTAAGGAAAGTCTGACACTATGCACAAATATGGCAAAGTTGTATTCAGCCCTTTTCTGCACATGCATAAGGTGGGAACTCTGAGATGTAATAGTTTAGCATCATCCCAAAACTGGTAGCTACCAATCCTAGGATTATTCATTGAAAAAATTGAAGCAAGCTCTTCTTTGTTTTTTAATGAACCCAGTTGCCACCTAACCAATCAATTGTTACCACGTGAAGCAAATTAAATTGTGTATAACAAGTTCGAAACTCTTCATTACTAGCCATATATGTTCAATTCAGAGCTATATTGTTTTCCCCTACTCTTGTGATCCTTGTGATATTTTTTCCTTCTAAAATCATCAATAATGTCATGCAATCCTATTTGACTCCCATAATGGAATTTGGTAGGTCAAAATATTGAAAATATGAAATATGATGGATAAATGTTAGAATTATGAGCATTAAATACCACCGTATATATATACCATAGTATACTCATACCACCATATATATGATATATATGTATGTGCTGTCATGTGTCCTGTGTGCATGTGTCAAATAGTGTGTGTAATGTGTGTGTACAAAGTGTGTGTGTGCTGTGTACATAAATACATAGTTAATGCATAAGTATGTAGTGCTATAAAGATTCATAAAATTGTCCCTAGTCTGCAAGAGAGAGTGTAATATACTTAGTTCTCTTTAACAATATAATCCAAAGTTATGCCGAGTTGGAAGGGGTAATGGACATCCAGGATAATGCAGATGTGCACTAAACTGAGCCTAGAAGATTATGTACATGATGGAAGTGTATGGGACTGGGTTGCATACCTGTAAAGGGCCAAGGGCATCTTGAGGTCTTGTTGAATCCTCCCTCTAATCCCCTTCATGTGACTACTCAAAACCTTAGTGTAACCAATTCTTATAGCAATCACGAGACTGTTTGGATGGTTATGTCACCTTTTTTCACCTAGGTACTTCGTTACTATGATCAACGAATTCGTGCCTAAAACATTACAAAGAGAAAGAGTTTTGTGCAAAATCCCAAAACACGTACAAATCATAAGTTTGAAAAAGTCTTGAAAATGGGGAGTTGGACTGACCCTGACGGTTACTCGAATGAGAAAACTTACGATCCAGACACTGCACTACATTTTAGAATCCATGTATTTTTTTTACGTGTGTGTAAAATCATGCCCTATGTGGCTCTTGTACTAGACACACTTGAATAGAGAGAAACAACTAGATGTAGAATATGTGTTCATGGAAAAATGAACGTTCGCTCTCTATGGTCAGTATGGATTATTAGAATAGGAATAGATAATTCCCTTGTGAGGCCAAAGACAATGGTCAATTAGTACTTTTCTTTCTTAGGAATCATATGAATAGTAGTATGTGATCAGGACTAGAAATATACCCAAAGTGCGTGATTTAGTGTCTATATTTTCCCCCACTTTATGTTGTTGAGTGAATGCTATTGCTAACATAAATTAGATAAGAGATGTGTACCTGATAACCATGTAGATCGATGGCAAAAATGTGTGAGGATACAAGAAAAAGTGTGGAGTGATAAAAAATGCGGAAGCTAAAGAAGAGGAAGTGAAAATGATGATGATGACCCTAGGGGTGAAAGCGTATGTGTAGATGTCATGTTGTACCTGTTGTTGATGTCACTGAATGCTTGATGATGTGACTTGTTGCTTCCCATAAGGATGAACCTGCAAAAGAGAAGAGAAAATGAGTAGTCAAATATGTGTATGAAAAATTTGATCAAAATTTGTAAAAAGTGTGTAAGAAAGTATGTAAAAATGTGAAAAGGAACATGTGCACCTGATCCATGATGAGTGAAAGAGATAGAAAGGATCCTGAAGATGTTGTAGAAGAATGATTTTTTTGGGTGATCTCATGCCAGTTACACTAAGTGTGAGTTTTTTGGGTGATCTCATGCCAAGTGCGGAAGAAGTGTAGGGAGAAAGGTCTAGTGTTATTCTCCAACCTTTGACTACTTCCCAAAGTGTAAACACCACTACAGATGGTGTGTGTAAATCTGATCCATTTTTGATCCAGTTGTGAAAATAGAAAAAAAGGTGTAATGCATGTATGTTGAGTGCTGAAGGATTGTGTATGTCCTGTTAAAGATGTTGTGTAAACTACTATGAACTGTGCCAAACTGAGAAAAAATTATGTAACTTCCCCTGGTCATAGGCACCCAGGAAGGGTTCAGGGGCACCCAGGCACTACTATTCTATGTCTGGGCACTAGTGTGTCTATGTTGTGCTGAAGACCCAAGTCAGATTTTGGGCCATTGTTAAGACTGAAGACTGTGTTGTACCAGTACTGAATGTGTTGAACTGTGACTGTAAACTATTGTATGGGGTGACTGATTCACCCAATGATGCCCCCCTCATTTGGGGTGCATGTGACATCACAAGGAGTATGTGGCCCAAAGGAGGACCGAACGTTGTGCTGAAACTGATGCCCTGCAGGGGGAGGGAATGTGCTTGGTAGAAACCAAGGCACACACAAACAAAGTGGCTGAAAACAAGTGTTAGTGCAAACAAGATAAACACGCATATAGAAGAAAATGTGTAAGCTAGCAAGAAAATAAAGAAGACAAAGTAGACCATGAAAAGTGGGTTGCAAACATGGGACATCACTCATGATGTCACAAGACAATTGAGGCCTGAAGTGGCCAAAAGCATACAAGTGTGCACACAAGACAAAGGGAAAATCCCGCAAACAATGGCATACAATAGCAAGCAATGACAAACAGTGAAAAACAAGATATCAGACAACCATGGTAGCAAATAGTTCCTGCAAGAAAAAATATTGCACATGAAGCACCCGTTAGCATGTTAGAAAGATAGAAAGTATGTCAAAACATGTATGATCTGATATAGTAGTGTGCTAGTATGAAGTATAGGAAGTAGTATAAAATGAAACAATAACACCTGTGATGTGTATGAAATTGGATGCCCCCAGGAGCTTGCTGTGGGACTGGTAAGAGGTATAGTGCCAAGCATCCATGTTGTGTGTAATGATCTATGTAAAGTATGTGATCACAACTAGAAGGCAAGTGAATGTGCATGTGTATATAGAAAAGATAATGACATACAATGTATCTAGCTAACATAGTAAGCAAAGTGTACATGTGAGTATAAGTAAGCAAGAACAATGTGCAACCAAGATATGCAGTATGTTGTGGATGAGTGAATGGAATGGAATGCAAAGTGAGTGTGATAGGAGAACATGCCCCCTGAGTGAATGTGAATGAGTATGCATGAGATGAGGTTCATTTATAAATGCCCCCTCAACAGTCGAGAATGAACCATAGAACAAGAGTGTGTCATCGGGAAATGGTTTGAATTGTGCGCTAGAAAGATATGATCGATAAAGCATAGAGCATAGAGAGTGAGTGAGTGAGTGTGGTGAGGTTCATTTTAGATTTAGACCCTCAACAGTCGAGTATGAACCATGGAACTAGAGTGCGTCATAGGGTAGTGTGTCATGAAATGAATGTGAATGCTAAGAAATGATGATGTGCTGAGAAAGAGATGTGATGAATGTGCTGAGTGTGAAGTGTGTAATGTGTATGATGTGAGGTTCATGAATGTAGTGAGCCCTCAATAGTCAAGTGTGAACCATAGCACAAGAGTGCATCATCGGGTAATGATGATACAAATGTATCAAGATGTGTAAGATGCGTGTGAAAGACTAGATGCAAAGTAATAAGTGAAATAGTAGAAATGTGAGACACTTGATAATGCTAGAAGGGTGGGAGAATAAGCATGATGCCCCCCCAAGTGTGTGATGATGAGTATGCTATCTGATAAAAGTGAAAGATGAGGGTCCTCCACCTGATGCTTGTGGAGATAAAGGTGTGTGACCATGCTCTAAGACCGGTGGTGTATGAGATAAATGATGATGAATGAGATGTGAGATGAGACCTATGAATGAGATCTATGAGGTGATGGACACCTATGTGAAGGAGAGCACATGGGTGATGAACACCTATGTGAGTGTGGGAGAGTGCGGAGGTGATGAACACCTATGTGAAGGAAAGTGTGGAGGTGATGAACACCTATGTGAAAGAACGAGGAGGTGATGTATATACCTATGTGAAGGAGCTGTTCGAGTGGTGGACCTAGACTGATGAGATGGACTAGTAGACCTGATGAGACTGAGTAGGTGTGAGTGAAAAAAGTGAGCTAGGAGTAGATTGTGCTTTAGATTTGAGAGGTCTGGGGACCTAGATGCTCTAGTGAGTGCAATGGAAACCTCAAGAGGAGGTTGTGGCCATGGTGTGGATGGTGGAACACCATTGATAGTAATGAATTTCCTGTTGTGAATGAACTTTAGACACAAGTGATTCATGGAGATGATAGCCTGAGTTGCATGGAGCCAGGGAAGACCTAAGAGCATGTCACACCCTTTGACTGAAGGTGCCACAAGAAAAGGCACAAGCATGGTAAGAGGACTGATGGTAACTAGAAGCTCGACATAACCATATGATTTAGGAACTGGATATGAAATTTGTGAGAGTGGATAACTGATAGTGACAAGAAGTGCAATAGAACATGCACTTATGTGAAATGATGGATCAACCATAGTGTTATTGATAGAAATAGATCTAATAGAAGCACTAATGTGCAAGTGATCAGAAGAGAATGTAGCATGATAGTCATGATCAGAGAAAGTAATGATTGGTGGAGATGTCTCAGCATGAGAAACTAGAAAATCAAGAGCCCCTGATGCAGGAGGAGGCACTGCGTGATATGTATGATTGGCTGAAGAGTCAACCACTTTCTTGTCATGTTTAGGAAGAGGATTGTTGAAGATCTTGAGCTTGTGATTTTCATTGACTGCGTAGATGTCATAGGCTCAGGAAGCTCAATTGCATTATTATCGATAAGATCTTGAATAAGATTTCAAAGTTTGAAACATCGATATGTAGAATGCCCAATGCATTGATGATAGTCACATTTGAAATTTTCATTGTAATTATGACCTTTAGGATGAGATGGGTCCATATTGAGTGGAGGAGGAAGTGTAATAAGTTGCTCTCAGATGCTAGGAAGCTCAATTGCATTATTATTAATATCTTGAATAAGATTTTGAAGTTTGAAACATCGATCTGTAGAATGCCCAATGCATTGATGATAGTCACATTTAAAATTTTCATTGTAATTGCAACCTTTAGGACGATATGGATCTAGATTGAGTGGAGGAGGAAGTGTAATAAGGTTTCTCTCAATGAGTTGTGGAAATATAATATGATGAGCAATAGGAAGATTAGTGAATGTACGTTTACGTGGTTTCATTGAAGATTTTCATTATTTGATAAAATGTTGACAGTAGCTTTATCCTCAGTAGATTTTTTAGATGGCTTGAAAGTTGATTTACTTTGAAAGCATGCATAGAAGATGAAGCTTTCTCATGATACTTAATCTTTCCTATAGATAAGAGTTTAGTTTCACGTAGCTTAAGAGTATGACACAAATGATCGAATGATGGAGATGTCTCAAAGATAACACTCTCCTGGAGAGGCGGTAATAGACTTTGGACAAATAAATCTTGAATTTTAGAGTCTACAAGCACATTAGACATCTTAGCTAAGTTGTTCTTATATCGCAAGACATAATCCACTAGATGTTCATTAGATCCTTGTTTAAGTTGTGTGAGTTGAGCATAGGATATCTTAGAGTCGATATTGATAGAGAAATGAGTGAGAAAAGCATCGGCTAAATGTGTAAAAGATGTTACCGAGTGGACAGGTAGATCATAGAACCAACACATTGCATAATCTTGAAGACTTCTAGGAAAGAGCTTTGTAAGTAAAGTGTGATCATCCACATAATCTAGACATGCTACATGAAATGCTCAGAGATGCTCTTGAGGGTCACCATGGCCTTTGAAAATGGGTAGCTTGGGAGTGATGAAATTAAGAGGAAGTGCATAAGTGGAAATGGTGGGTGCAAAAGGAGTATGAAGTAGTAAAGTGGAATCTAGAGATGGAGATGCATGAGAAGTAGCCAATTGAAGCTGATGAATATGAGTTTTTAAGTCCTGATATAAAGAAGTTAAATCAAGTATTTGAAGAAGCTAGGTTGTGATTAGAAGCATTAGGTTGAATGATGGGAATGGTAGTAGTGGGAATGGAAGTAGGAATATGAAGGGGTTGGGTGGAGGCCATGAATAGAAGGAAGAAGACAAGAGGTGCTGAAGAAACATAACAAGATTTTTTAGCAGCAATCAAAGCATGAAGAATATGTGGAAGATGAGTAGGATTATCACATAAAGCTTGAAAAAAATTTGTGAGCTTATCTAATTGTTCTTGATCAACATTTGTGTCTTCATCATATGAGTTGTTCACTATATAGATCTTCAATGTTTTTGAGAGGAACTTGTTGAGAGTTTGCAAATGGATTATCAATTTCAGCCATTGATTTAGAAACCCTATGGGAAGATGGAGGAAGCTTGAGATGCTCAAAAGACCCAAAATGACCACTACAGGTGATGAGCATAAGAAGAAAACCCAAGAAAGAAGGTTGGAATCGAGAGTGATGGGTTCACCAAATGATTTAACAAATATTGAAAACAAATGTGCTAAAATCTTATTAAGTAACAACGTAGATATAGATATGCAATAAAGTACATATTTGACAAAATCAAGTAAGTTGATAAAATTGAAACCCTAGTTGCAAGAGAGAGGGATGAGATACTTAGTTGATTTCACAATAATCTCGAAGTTGTGCAGAGCTAGAAAACTGATGAAATAGGAAAGCAGAGTGTCACACCAAGCCCAGAAAAATGTATAAGATATGGAAATGTTGGGACTAGGGCACCTGGATGGGTCAGGGCACCTGGGGCACTAGCAGACCTTTTGGGTGCCTGTGACTGCTCAGAACCTCAAAATCAATTTCACAGGGTCACAAGATGTTCGTTGGATTCACCTTTAATCACCTGTATGTCACTTACTGATCATCGTTGTTCACCTGAAACCTGTAAAGAAGAAAGAGCACCTATAAAACCCCAAAACACATCAAATCCTAAAAATAAAAGATGCAAATGGGGAGTCAGACTGACCCCAATGGTCACCTGACTGAGTGAACTTATGATCCAGGCATTGCACTACATTTCAGACTCCATGTAGTTTTGTGTGTGTGTGTGTGTAGAATCGTGCCCTAGGTGGCTCTTGTGCAAGATCACACTTGATAGTGAGCAATAGCTAGATGTATAAAATGTAGATAGATGTGTGCATGGAAAAATGAACTTCCCCTCCTATGAAGTGTATGTAGAAGAATGCAGTCCCTTTCCCTTGTGAATGGATGCTAGATGGATGCTTGAATGCTCTTGTAATGCCTTTGGATGCAACCTTAGGTGATGATAGTAGATGCTTAGTGCTTGGTCCTTTATTATGGTCACATAGCTTTGTATTTATATGATTCCCTTGTTTGAATTTCATAATTAACCACTAAAAGGCCAACGACCAAGAAAATAAGATGCCCAAATGGCTAGAAAAGACCAAAAAAATGTGAGCAAGATACAAAGAGAGGTCAAAGGGGGGGCACCTGGGGGCACGGGGGCGCTGGCATCCTGGCTGGGCGCTGGTGTCCAGAGTCAGAAAATATGAAGTATCAAAAGAAAGACTGGGCAAGAAGGTGTGTAAGACCAAGAAGGAAAATAGAAAGAAAGCAAATAGGTCTAAGACACTAGTCAATTAGTACTTTTCTCGCTTAGGAATCATATGAATAGTAGTATGTGATAGTTTGCACTTATTTAGTTAAGTGCACTTCCTTACATGTGTTGTTCTTCGTTATGGTTTATTGATAACATAACTAATTATACTTATTAATACATTATTTTGTTCATGTGTTATTGGAAGTTAATGACTAAACACAAAATAATCTATGTTAATGTTATCCTATCTTTATATTTTATAGTTTGAATTTCAATATGGGGGCATCCCTCCACACTTAACATAGGTGTTATTATTTCATTATAGTTCCTTCTTTACTTCCTCATTACGCTTGATTACATATATTATGTATATGTTATTTTTGAACTAATGGGACTAACACATGTGTCTTTATTGACTTGATTATCTCCACAGTTATTTATATTATTACTTTTATCACTATTTACTATGCATGTTTGTTATGTTCTTGTGTTACTACTTTCTTGCTTCATTATATGTGGCATGCCTTTTTGTCTTATGACATTGTGGGTGTCCCATGTTTGTGGATCTCTATGCCTTCTTGTGTGACATTACTTTTCTTGTATATGTTACCTAAGTACCTTGATTGTCTTATGACACTTGGGTGTCCCATGTTTGTGGCTCTTATACTTTGATGTGACTCTATTTACATGTTATTTACTTCATGTTTTCTATTTGATTATTTTATCTATATTAGTTCTATTATATTTTTATTGTTTTATTAATACCTTTCTTTTATTATCAATAATATTATTCTTGTTATTGTTATGGTTGTTTTCTTTTCATGCCATGGTTTCCACCATGCACAACCATTTTATAGGTATAGGTTTTCAAAGGTGGCCACCAATTCAACATTCCACATTCTCACTACTAAATTCTTAGACATACATACATGTGCATAGGTACACATCATTTATTTTGAGTCACATTACTCAAATATTTATCACATGTGCCTCAAAAGAGGGGCATTCATTAGGATATATTATACAAAATAATGATACAGTATAATATGGGTTTAGGTTCATAGTAAAGGTTTTCATAGGGAAAAAGTCCTTAGAAACATATTTAATAAAAAATTTCAAAAAAATGACATAAGATCAAAACCATACAGAAAGGATTAGGAACCGTACAGATGGTCCTAACCATACCATACGTTTCTTCCTTAGGGTAAATTACACTAGATATTTCTATAGAATTTTCATACTTTCACTTTATGGATATAAATTTTTACACATAATACATCAAATACAAATTTGACATAATTTATAAAATTTATAGGGGATATGAATATTTCACTCCTTCTAGCTTCATTACTTAGTTAATAAAATATAAAGGTTTTTGGGCATGGTCTCCTTCTCCATTGATATTTTAGCATATTACATACTCTTACTCATAGTAGTACACACATATGTGAAGGGCATGGGGTACATCATTATCTTTTATACCTTGTGTCATTATATACAAAAAAATTAGGCTAGATCCATTTGCAATGATGTGTGGTCCATGGGGTTATGGAAAGTATCAAAGTGCAACTAAGTTTCTTGTAGGCAAATTTTTCCACTCTCTCTCCAAATTATTAAAGGGGAAGATATCAAATTAGATAAAATATTTGATACAATCTTCTTCCTTCATGATGTTATTGAACCTCTCTCTTTCCTCTCCTCTACCTTCTATCTTAGTGTTGGGTTACATGCACCCAATACTCTATTTTCTCCTTTGGCACAATTGGGGACTGGTCACCCCCAATCCTTCAAAAAGTTCATTAAACAATCCAAATCAACTATCCAAGGAAGCAAGGAATGGGATATCCTCCCTCTAAAAAAAAACAGGTGTATTCCTTCCATGTTTTACATCTCTTTATTTCACTTTCATGCAAATTTTAAATTATATATTTATATATTGAGTTAACAGTTCAATTTCTACTATGGACATTGACTACACTATATGTTGTAGGTTTCATCATGGAGCATGCCAACACCAACACATCTATACAAAAAAAACTCCAAGTGAAGATAAAGTGTGTCTACACACTCAGGTATATTTTTTGTTAAGCATGTAATTTTCATTTCATACTTAAAGGGGGGGAAATGTAGACACTAAAATTTGGAAATTTATCCTTTGATACTACTTAATTACGATCTTATTCACTTCTTGGCTAAAACAAACATCCACATTTATCCCCACTTAGTGCATGCTTGTCATCTCTTTCCTAACTTGCTTATTTCATATACATATGTGTCAAAAAAATTATGAATATCAATACACATAATACCAGTGCTCAAAATCTTCTTTCTAATATGCAACTTTCATATTTCACTTAACTCCTTCTTTATCCAAAAACATATAGTTCCAGTCAATGTTGTATGATCTAGTCCTGGCCATACCTGTACAATCTTGCACTAACACATTTTCCAATCTATTTTCAATGCATATTCATTTTTTGGGTCTTTTCATCTCCATAGGTATTAATCTTATCATGGTAAATTACCTTCCATGAATCCTATATAAAAAGTTTAACATCACGTCATTACTAACCTAGAACTTTCACAAGATCTCATTACAAATCACTAACAGCAAAAGAACTCAAGGATCCATAAATACTTCCCAAATTTGATGCACATCCACTAGGGAATCCACTACTACAATTCTAAAGCAACTCAACCAGGTCAAGGAGTCTATCTTCCCTCAAATCTAAGCACACCAAGTTCCAATTCCAAGTCTTAGTAAGTAGTGGTAATTCAATCAAGCATGATCGAAGAGGTTAAAGTTATCTAATTAGTTGCATTCATATATGTTACATAACTAGGTAGAGAACTACATGTGGTTTGAGGCCTCTTTGAAGTAGTGTTGATGTAGGTAGTGCACAGGGGTGCACCTTCAACCCAAACACTAACCTTCTTGCAAGGTCTTCTGCCCATGGTTAGGGTTTTGGAGTGATTCAAATGATGATATATGATATAATTACTGTGCAATAACTAAGGTTTGACAATGAAGTACACTTGCATGATAACGAAGGACACTAGAAATTTATTAAACCCGTATTCTAAAGGTGTCTAAGAATGGTCCATATAGAAGGGGTAGGAGACTAGATTACACATCATGGTCATACCTTAGTGGTCATGTATAAGGAGTATTTACAAGTTATAGTTTCAACAATGGAGATATCTATAGGATATGCACTTTCATAGTACTCCAACCTTCGCTTTTCAAGATCTCTTCCTATACAACTCTGTATAGCTAAGTTTCCCCTCTTCTTATATATTTGAGCTTGTATATGCATGCATTGAAAGAACCAATACACTATTTTAATTTTTTACAATTGAATGTTGGAAGATCAAATTACCAGAAAAGCTCCTAATTTCCTAACCTTACATATCTTTTTTATTGTTGTGTATTCCATAACAAATCTATTAAACTTAGAAAGGGTGTAAATAATTATAAGAGTAAAATAAAATATCTTTTCATGATATGCTTGAGAACAAAGTAAAATAATAGAAATATGTGAGTAAGACACTTTGATGGGGAAACCTCCACATTCTTACAATAAGAAAAAAAATACACAATACTAGTACTACCTCATATGTACACCCTACTTATGTTATGATTACTCCATAGGCCAACCCTACTGACAATACGAAGACATAGAGGAATGTGATATGAAAAGGTAAGAGGTTATGTTAACCATAAGTTAGCTATACATATCCCAATACAAGTTATAGGTTAAGAGTTCAAAAGAAGCTAATAAATAATACCACCAAATCATAAATTACCCAGGTGATAGATGCCAAAACCACTACTTGATTTTTCAAGGAAAGTACATTAACAATTAAGGTGAAGTTTCCCTATTCATGTTGATTTTTTTGTCTTGTAAATCAAATATTCCTCTAAAATCCCATGTTGTTAAATATGGCATCATTAATATTTACTTATGCATGAATCCATGGGACTTTAACAAGAGGAACATCATATAATTTAATCATGGGTGACAACCAAAAAGAATATTGCTTTATAGCCAACCCTTTTTAAACACATTTTCATTCCATATTAGCTTGATATTTTCCATGATTTCTAGTCACTCTTAATAAATTTCATATACTTTTATAGACAAACCATAAGGTTACTTTCTCACCCTTAAGCAAAGACTAAACATTGTAATATGAAATTATAATTTCATTCCTAATCCAGTGTAACATATAATAATGATAATTCAGAACCAAGACAAATAATCTTAATGGTCCTAATTTATGTTACTCTTGCATTTTCCAACATATTTTTTAATGTTAAATCAATAAAGTATAATTAGGATTTGTATGGTTAGAGGGGAACCAAATATGTGAATATATTGTGTGATAGAGAGATCAAAATGTGCATAAAAACATATAAGGATTTTTTCAAGTTGATCATAAAATATCTTGACCTGGAACTCAATATAGGACAAGTTCTGGATATCTAGACACCTTTGTGTCTCATAGGGCTATGAACCTATCTTTTGGAGCTTCACACTTAGTTTGTATGCTAGGATATGTTTTACTCATCTCTCAAGCTATAATTTATGGGTATGTACTTTAGTGATGATTGTGTTGTGATGAGATATTGATTCTTCTCATTTAAAATCTTGAAAGGGGTTTGTAATGATTGTTTAGACTTCCTTGCCACACCCCTGTTGATAAGACAAGTGTTGCACTACATATCATTACTCCAAAGAGGAATCAAATCACATGTAGTTATCCCAACCCTGTGATGAGATGCATGTGATATATAATAAAAAAAATATGTATCCCTTAATGCAACCCCTACACTTGGCAACACACACATACAACTTTAAATTTTCCTCATTGTTGTTCTAGGGTAACAATTTAGAAGATTTCAAATTTCAACATCTTGTTGTGATGGTTGCTCTAAGGAATAGAATAATTTAGTGTTTTTTTTAATTATTGGAGTGAGAGAGTAGAGGATACCTAGATGCCCCTAATATATTAATGTATGTTTACATTTATATGTGACCATTTCTATGATTTCCTACTCAATCTACCCAAAAGTAACACCTAGGAAACTAAGAAATGTTACCCTTTTGAAAAAATGACCATTAAAACTAAAAAGGATAGGCTTGTGGAGGTTGTATAATTCCATGGTTGAACTTGTCCTAGACCTTTGAGACAAGTGGGGGTCTGTATAGATGTTTGCAACATGTGTAGTAATTCCTAAGGAACTAAGTTTAAGAATAGTTGTTGTATATTGGACTAAGGTCTTAGATAGAGTAGGAGGGTGCTTTAAATTTTTCATTTATGTATAAATGAGATGAATGTAAAAGTAAGTTTCAAATGCCACATTTCCAGGTGTTTGGGCCAAAATTCAGGTACTATAAATGTCACCAGTTTAATGTAGTGTTTACAAAAGCTTGATTGATAGAAAGTACAAGCCTCATGTCTTAAATCATAAGATGGTGATGTAAAATCTTAACTGTTGGCACCAATACACATAAAACCTATAAATCATCTGGAAACAAATCGTAAATTAATGTTTGATAATTATGTATATAGATTTTTATATTGAATTTGAAAAACTCTTGTAGATGAAATGTTTAAAAGTTAAAATAAAATGAAATATGGACAAGAAAAACTAGAATTGATTGGTCATGCCAAACTATGGATAAACCACACCCCCAATTTTTTTAATATGAATAGTGCGACGAGGCATACCCCCATGCAAATTGATTATTATCATCTTCTTAATACTCTTGCCTTATTGGTAGCATGAAACATATGCTAATTTAATAGATTTTACTACAATGTGAAATATTTGTATAACTTAATATCCTCGTCGATAAAATGAAGCATTTACCAACTTGGTAACCTTATTAATAACATTAAAATATTACTAATTGGATAACGTTATTAATAACATGAAACTATTTCTAGCTTAATAGCTTTGCTTGAATCTCAATCTAGTCTTGTTGGTAACATGCCATGTTTTTCAAATTTGTTTACTGTTGAGGCCAATTTCAAATTTGTGGGTTGTTGAGCCATTTTGTAATTGTGTGTATGTGCTCAGATTTGTTGACAATATGTGAATAATGAATCACTCTGATCTAAATTGTGTAAATAGTGAATAACTCTATTTTTAAGTGTATAAAATGGGAATAAATCTAATATGAAAAGTGTGAAATGTGAATAAATTTGATATGAACTGTGTGAAATGTCATCAATATGTTTGAACTTATAATTGAGTGAATTGTGTAAAAACTACTCAATAATAATTGAGTAGTTATATATATATATATATAAAAGCTAAATTTTATGTGAACTTCTTAAAACCCCATAATATGCCCCCTTTTGAGGTAAGGGATGTTGTTATGTGACACTCAACTCAAAAGAGAAAAGTGGTTAATTGTATCATGTGTAAAAGACATAGAGATAAAACATATATACTAACATGGTTGCATAAGTTGACATGAAGAATATATATGTCATTAAAGTATATGCATGATATATGTCATATCAAGAGTAAGCATATTGTGAACATTGTTAGAAATCCATACAAATAAATAGCTAAATTGTAACAATGATAATTAGATAAGTATGTCAGCATAAAATCATCTCGACACTAAAGGATCCTTTTGGACACACGACATGCTATGACATAGTGTTCTTCCCACAAGACATTTGATGATATAATTAGCATGACATCCTGATGTCATAATAACTTGAGCTATATTAATCTAAGCAAAACTCATGTAGATAGCATAGAATCATGATCCATGTGGTAAACAATTTTCATATATAGAATAATATAGCCTAAAGTGTAACAATATCATATAATATAGATAAATAATGTTTCAAATAGTAACTATAGAAAAATCACTCCAGACAATAGGCATAAAAATAATCACACTAGATAGTAAGCATATACCAGTCACGTTATACATTAAGCATAAAACATTCACACTATAAAGTAAATAAGTCATAGAGTAAACATGAACTATATACAAGATCCCAAGACCTATAATAATTAGACATGTATACAAGTACGCAACATTATATGTGAAAAACCGGTGTAGAAACACATCATAAATTATAATAATTAAACATGAAATATGTAAATTTAATACATAGAAACAAGAAATGTAGCCACCTGGTGAAGCACAATAAAATATCTAGCGTAAAGCACATGTAATTCAGCGTATAAATTAATGCAAGATATCTAGTGAATACATATGTATCACTAATGAAAAAGAATGTAAAAGACATAACTTGACAAGGTTCTATGTAAGTGTATGCGTACTAAACTAACTAAGCTAGGAAATGAAACTAACACCAAGTAGCTTCAAAACAAAGTTAATCTAATAATGAAAATCAAGATAATAGCTTAAATGAACTAGCTAATTAGTGCATAAACATGAAATAAATCATCGTAATGCTAAGCCATTCCTACTATTTTAAATGTACTGATTACTTCTAAAATATGAGTCTCTAATTAGATCATTAAGCAATCAAATTTGTGTTGCTTGATCCTCAAAGATTGAGGGATGAGATCTCACCGCGAAATGGCTACAAAGCCATATTTGGATCTTCCCATACTACTCAATTTGAGATAATGGATGCAAGAGATGAAGAAGCTATTCTAAAACAATGGAGAATACTCAAATCCAAATGCCTATAGGTTTCAGCTAATCAAAGTGTTGTGTAAGTTTGAGAGGAAGGAGCTTGGTCCTTTATATAGCAAACCTATTTGGGAGAAGGCTTGTAAATCCCAGTGGATGTGGGACAAAGCCCATAATATAGAAATACACATGATAAACATGTTTAGAGGAATTAACAAGTGATTAGCAACTCATGGGAGTTGGAGATGATTTAATTAATCAAATAGGATTAATTAATAGGTTAGAATAAGATTTATAAAGGCTTATTTAGAGATGATTTAGAGGGAAATAAGTATGATTTGGATGATTTGGAAGAGGGGATTTAACCAGTAATAGGGTTTATTGATTAAATATAGGGTTAAAATTGACTTAATTAACCAATAATAGTTAATTAATGATTTAGAAGAGGATTATAACTAACGAAGTGTCATTAATTGGCATCCAGAATGTGATGGGAAGGACTAGTTAATTAATGAAGTGTCGTTAATTCACTAGGAAATAGAGGGAATGTTAGTTAATTAGTGGAAAAGTCACTAATTATAACATAAATGACGGGAAAGAGAACATTTAGTATAATTTTAGTATTAAAACTACATAGGCAGATTTTAGGTGTCTACATTTGCCCCTCTTTGGGGTGGCGTAAACGATGCCACTTCAAAGATAGTAGACAATTATAAACAAGTAAATTTTGAATGGAGTGAAGAAAATATTAGTAGAATGAAGGATGCCCCCTCAAGTGTCAATGAGGTGATGGAAGAGGTCGATCGACAATCAAAAATAAGAATGTGAAATGCATAGAAGAAACAAGGTGGGTAGGTGAGGGGGATAAAAGAATGATCCTTATTGCCCTAAGGTGTTGTGGAAGAAAAATTTCCCTAGATGATAGAAGAAAATGATAAGGAAGAAAAATGATAGATGAAGAAATGGAAATAGCTTTCATCTAGCTCATGCTCAATAAACAATTTTGTTTCATCATTTTACTTTATGATCTACATCATCGACCTTTTATTAAAATATAAGCACACAAAAAAAGTGTAAAATAGCATGAAAAGCTATAATACTAACATTTGTTCATTCCCAAAACACTAAATCAATGCAACATACATAGAACATAATGACAATACGAGAAAGTAAACAAGCTAACCTACCATGGAAACAAGTACAAACACACATACTTAAACAAATAATGTTCAAGACAGTTGCACCAATGTTTTTGTTATCAAGCTTCAGTTCCCAAATGTTCGAGTTAACGACAAGGGTTAAAAATGGCACCCCAAGCAAGGATACATGCGAGGTGAATAAATGGAGGACACATGGTCCTATGAAAAAGAAAATTGTGTATTATGAAATAGTACCAAACAACTCGTTGTGCGCAAGGAGTACAAACATAGTAAGAAAACCAACCTTTGTTAATGGAGATAGATCAAAATGATCTATGCAAGTCATTTTTACAAGAACAAGTGAGGACCAAAGAAAGATGTTTTGTAGGACAATTTTTTTGATATTTGAGGATGATGTATCTAATAAACGCTTCAACTGCGTGTATGCTTGTTACCAATTTTATACAAATCTTGAATTTTACAATTTTTTTGGATTTTTTGAATTTTACTAATTTTTTGAATCTTTAATGATTCCTAATGATTTTTTGGAGTTTTGCGCTTTAATTTTTTAGATTTTTAAATTTAAGAAGAAAATGATATAGAATAATGACAATGTGTGGTATCATCACCAAAAATTATCTGGGAAGCAAAAATATGCCCCAGGTAGAAGACAAAGGTTGCGTCAAGAAGCAAAAACATGCCCAAACGTAGCGAAAAATGCTCAAAAAATGACTATTTAATAAAAATAATCATCATGACAGAACTGCCAGTATGTAGTGGGAAGAATATAGAAGAATCATGACGGTCCATCTAGCCTCTCAGGGGTGAGAAAAATGACGAATTAGGGCAAAGCATGACTATAAATAACAGAGTCGGGAGGGGTAAAATTCATCACGACTAGTTATTTGTTATCATACCCTTTTGAGTATTTTAGTGATAGGAAATTTACTTTGAAATTTGAGAGAGATGGCAAGTTCAAATGTGAGGCAAACCATGCAGACTGAGTTTGAGAGTACATGAGGCCTCCTGCGGATGGTGCACTCGGTATGCAAACCAAATTTTTTTATTTTGAAGCTTATTTAATAGCATTTATTGCTTAGTAGAAAAATGCGGGTTGACACTAGTGCAAACCTTTAGCTATGCTAGCGTAATTAGGCCTTGTGCTAGCATCGAAATGTGTAAGTTAGCATAGCACTAGTTTTGGGCTAGGTCAGGGTTGCGCTAGCATTGAAAAATGAATCTAGCTAACGTGCGTTAGTGTAGGGTTACACTAGTGCAAGGAGTAAGTTAGTTGAAAAAGGCTTGCTCTAGCTCATGCTTGTGCTAGTGTTAAAAGGTTTGTGCTAGTGTAAAAAGGCTTGCGCTTGGCACAACACTTAGGACTTAGAAAAAAATTCAAAAGAAATTGAAGATTTATAGAAAAACCTAGCAATGAATAGAAGAATGCAGAAGTAGTTAGAATACCTTAGGAAGATATTATTAGAAAAAAATATATTAATAATTTGTGTTGTGTAATCTTGCAGGTGAGATTACACAACTTGGATGTACATGAGTGGCACATGGTGCCTTAAAGCCTATGAGCAGACATTCACACTGTAGGAATAATAAGGATTAGATTGTTGTAACTACATGCATTACCGAGCCTTGACTCATATTACACAGATGCCTCACTTCACACTCGATCACACCCTCCTCGACTGCCTTAATAGAGAGATGACGGAGTGAGAGACATACTTTTAGACTACCAACTGGCGAGATGTTGGTCACTTTAGAGGATGTTTATCAGATCCTCTGAGTTCTTATTCAGGGCAGTTTTGGTGGAGTATGATGAGGATCATACCCAGATCCTAGATTATATATGGGACATGTTTTAACGCCGGGACATACTTCAAAAGGGTATGGCAGTACTACTATAAAACTTCTTTGCAAATCGAAAGATTACAAGGATACATTATTTACTTGATGGCTCTTTTCAACAGTTACTTATTTCCTGACAAGAGGGGTACACACTTCCCACTTGCATTGACATGAGAGATACCCATAAGACTTATGGATGGAGAGGTCTTCTGTTGGGGTTAGTGCATACTAGCCCACATGTATTTTGACTTACACATTATAACATACTAAGGCATGAGGAGCATGGGACCATCTGCCTTGTTACAGATCTGGGCCTGGGACCACATTACTATTGGTCACCCACATGGAGTCTTACGAGTCAGGGCTCTAGATGAGCCATCTTGCATGGGCTAGGAGCTAGTGCGCAAGGATTTTCACTCGTACATGGGTGATACAACATATTATAGATGGGAATTTGATGACTTGTAGCTTTGTATGATCACTTGGAAACCATACAATCTATACCAATGGAGAGAGGATGTCATAGAGCTTAGCACTACAGAGGTAGATCATTTCATTATTGGCAGTCACAGCCATATCACTGAGTGATATAGGTTTGACTAAGTATGGTGGCAGTTGGGCCACGTTAAGGCCATTCTAGGTGATGGCATGTGGTAAGTGCATAGAATGTGAGATACTTTTGAGTTCGTACCTCGGATCAGACAACATTGAGCCTAATCTATCTTCAACAGTGTTGTCCCACAGCTATGTGTAGCATGGCCACAGATTATAGACCCCAAGACCACTCTAGATTACAGTCCCTGGTACACCATAGTTCTTCCACTATGTATTACCATTTCGCAGGCAACCATAAATGTGGTCATAGCTACAACAGCATAGGGGTTACTTGGAAAAAATCTATGAGATAGAGGAAGATTGGGTTAGCCTGAGGCCAAGGTAGGGGTAGGAGCACAGGGGTCATCACAATAGTAGATTCTAGTGGTACATGTTCAAATGCAGCTAGGACAACCAATGGGTCCTCCTCCACTGGTTCCTCCTCAGCAGCACATACCACCATAGCCATAACCATATTTGTAGAAGCAACCACATATTCATATACCTATGGTATAATAGGTATTACATTAGGTGATTATACATGTGTCAGCCTCACTGCCTCGAGTAGTGAGTCCCTAGAGGGATGTAGGTGGGTATAGAGGAGATGGAGGAGATAGATGGGGGTCTCCACCACACATTCCAATAGGTGGAGGATGGGGATTACCACATAGATCACCGCAGAAATCACCCCCTAAACAGGCTGACTAGGGTGCTGCCTTGAGGCAGTAATTATAGCAAGTCACTACGAAGAGGGATTAGGTGATTTTTATCCATTTTTAACACCCCTGCAAAGTGGACAACTTAACAGGTCAGAGCATTAGCAGTTGAGGGGGGAAACAACACTTTGAAATTTATAGGGGAACTCATGAGTTAGTGATCCACAATGAAGGGTCAAGTTGATTTTAATGGGCAAGATATTTTTGGCGAGCTCAACGAGTCACGTAGTTTGTGGGTTATAACACCCGTCGGTAGCATCAAAGATGTTATCATTTGGTAGTAGATTAAGATACTATTGGTCGGTAACATTTTATATGCTACTGGCCAATAGCAAGATTGGATGTTACCGGCCTATAGCATTTTATATGCTACCAATCGGTAGCAGGTACAGATGCTACAGGTCGGTAGCATTTCAGAAATGCTACCAGCCGGTAGCAGGGGAGGATAGTGGTGGCGATGGTGGATGGTGAATGGTCACCCGTAGCATTTTAGATGTTACCAACCAGAATCATTTTTAGTGTTACCGGTCGGTAACACAAAGGCAACAACAAGATGCATTCATGAGACAACAAAGTCACCAATAGCATTTGTACGAATGATATCAGCTGACGACATATTTCACACTATTGGCCGGTAGTGGGAAAGGATGTGTTCGTGGCATGGAAAAATAGGGTGCCGGTAGTAGGGGAAGTATACTACTAGCCAGTTGCATTTATGCAACCGATCAATAGCAGGGAAAGCATGTTACCGACTGGTTGCATTTATGCAACCAGCCAACACCAGACAAACTTATGCAACCGACCATGAAGGGAAGAAAATGCCATTGTTTAGGAGCAGAAATACATGCAACGGACCGAGTACAAGAACGTACCAAGCATTAATGGAATCAATGTACAAGTTGTTCAACTACCAATTTAATGAGGTATGACACCCATGATTGCCTATGTAAGCAAAGTACCAAATTGTATGGCCTCCCATACCCTATTTAACGAAATATGTTGATTGGTGAGGTAATTTTGAGGTTCTTCTTTCTACATATTGTAAAATTCAATTCATTTTGAAGGATATGGTCTATAATGTAAAACAACTCTGTCAAAATTGTTCCAGAGCTGTGTGAGTTGCAAGCCTCGAAGCTGGGCATTTTATAAAGGATTCTTGTCTTGTGCCTACATTGTAATGGATTGTGCATCTTTTTAAGCAATCAAAATTGGTGTTTTGTGGTTTTTCTTTCCCTAACTCGAGTTTTATTACATCTTTTGCCTTTCATTATGCATTTACAAGTATATTGTGCATGTTTTGTTCTTATTGCAAGGGACCAAAAAATTGTTGTGCTCCACAAAGATGGGAATGTAAATGTTGTTTTGGATTGTGGCACTTTTTCTGCCCTCTCCCACTGTATTTCGCTTCCTATTTTCACTCACTAAGGATATATCCACCCCCTTGTTCTTGGTGTTATCACCTCCCTTAGCTTAGGATTTACATTTCATGCATCTTTCTCTTCCCTGGTCCCTTGGCATTCTAGGTTAGTATTAGAATAGTTGTATTTTTATTTCTAGGAGTAGTTTTAGTATTAGGAATAGGTAGAGGAACCAACCTTATCTAGAGGTTTTTCTCAACTATGAAGGTCCCACACCTTGAGACAATCCCATGTTAATCAAAAGTAGGGATATGTAGTGTGTAAATCCTAGGGTGCTACTTTTTTGACATAACAATTTTGGCACACTTGGTGGGACAAGCAGGTGAAAGCTCTATGTTTCATAGCTATCCCATTGCAACATCTTAGCCACCGTGCTACCGACATAATAGTTTTGGCACGTCTGATGGGACAAAGAAGTCAATATTTTTAGTTTGATTAAGATTAGGTGTGTGTCTTGATAATATTCTAGCCTTTGGAGGCTCTGTAATAAAACATCTAGCGGCTCCAATAAAAAAATCAATTGGTTTCAGTAATGCTAGTGGTTTAAGTTCATGAGAAGAATTCAAACAAGGTCAAGAACAAAAGAAGAGGGTATCTTTAAATACTTGCAACTCTCTCCAGATAGAGGAAGAAGAGGAAGATCAATTCAAAGGTCACCTTCACCACTAAACATGAATCTTTCCACTCCACCTCCTGGTAGGCCTTTCTTGTAGTCTACTAGAGTTCTCAGAACTATTACAATGGCAACACAACATAATTTGGGATTTGTCAATTTTACCAGTAGCATTCCTCTTGCTCTTAATGCCAACAATCCCATACTGGCATCTTCTCTCAAGAGAATCCCTTTCTTCACTGGGGAGAATCAAACTACTCCATCTGACCACATTCAGGATATTTCCAATGTCTACAATATCTATTAGATCATTTAACAAGATGTGGCTATTAGGTTGTTAGCTTCTTCATTCGAAGGAAGAACTTTCAAATTGTTTAGGAGTCTAACGGCAGGGTCAATTACTAATTATAATGCACTATGCACATCCCTCTACAGTCAATTTGGAGAGAAGGTAGATAACCTCTCTTTGATAGAATAAATAACAACTATAAAGAGGGCACCAAATGAGCAGATGGCTAACTTTAATTTAAGATTTCAAAGAACATGGAAAAGGATTCTAATTGTTGTAAGGCCGGCTTGTTATGCCCTTAATCATATATCTTATATTGGATGTATACAGCCGACTTGTGGCTATCATAACTTCTTATCATTATGTATCTCTTTCATATATGTTATATTATCATTAGTGGGTCAACCCTTGGTGATGGCCATAGCATAGGAATAATATATATAGGGTTAGTAGGTAGTAGTTGATCATCATATTGAGCATTTGAGTTTTATTGTTTGGTTTGGAGGTTGCCCCCTCGAAGTGGATAAGCTATTCTACTTGCATATTGTGATAATTTATTTACAATATTGTGTTCTATTGCTGCTAATATTCAGATTTATATAAGTAATTTCATTAAAGTGGTATCAAAGCTTGATCTCGGCCAGAACTGACGTCAAAACCCTAATTTCAAAGGTTTGACCATATCTCCAAATTGGTAGCTAATTTTTCTGTGATAATTTTTTTGTGGTGTGGCGAAATCAATCAAGTAAGCTCCCTTCCAAATTTTAAGAATTTTTGACTTGTTTTGCAAAAGTTATCAATTTTATGTTTTTTCATAAATTTGGCTACCTATGGTGCAATTTGTGGAATTTTTCAAAGTTCTTTACATTTCCAGAAAGAGGATAAAAATAATTTGATTTCGTTCTTTGAATTTTTTACATATTTGGCCAAATTCATATCGAAATCCCAAACCCTAAATTTTGACCTCAATCCCTAAATCCTACCATTTTGCGGCATCATGGTTGGGCCTTCCACAAGAGGAAAAAAGAATCCCATCACTCCTGGTAAAACCCTAGACAAGGATGAGATAATAGTTGAGGAGTTAGAGTCAGAAGGGGTAACTACAAAGTCCTCAAGGTTAGGGTTTACTTCAACGAACCATAAGGTAAGCCAACTTGAGTTTGAGTTGTGAAACCTCAAGGGTAGAATGACCAGCAAAGAAGATGTAGAAAATATTAGACAACAATTGGAGGATTTCATTCACCAATTCAGTTACAATCTAACGGGTCATCATATCCTTCTTAATCAGCGATAACTCAATCATACTCATATCAACCAAGGTGGATCTTCAGGTCAAAGTAATAGACAAACTAGCAAGGGTGGATCTGCAAACATGACCAATCCAAATACAAACAACTACAAGCCGTAACATGATTCCAAAAGTGGAAATGCGTAAGTTTGATGGAAAGGATCCACTCAATTGGATTAACTAGATGGAGAATTTCTTTGATCTTCATCAGATTCCATCGAGGACAAAAGGTTACCATGGCATCCTTTGTATCTTGAACCTGACCAATTCATTTGGTATCGATGTTATGTGCTCAAAGGCAAAAGAGTGGCCTCAATGTTACATGGACAGTCTTCACCGAAGAGTTTGCAATTACACTATAGTTCTAGTGTGTTAGAGAATTATTTTAGCCAATTAGCAAAGTTAAGACAAATAGGATCAATCAGGGATTACATTCATCAATTCCAAAACCTTTCCTTACGGGTGGAAAATATTACTGAAGAGAATTTGAATGACTTATTTCTTGGGGGTCTTAAGGAACACATTGAGAATGAGGTTCGTATATTTAATCCTTATAAGGTTTCAGATTCTATTATCAAGGCACGTAGGGTAGAGGAAAAAATTCTTTCCAGCAAGAGACAAACTATCACTAATATCAGAGATCATAACACCTTGCCACCATCATTCCCTCGGCTAGTTAAACTGACACCTCAACAAATTGAAGAGAAGAGAGAGAAAAGGGTTATGTTTTAATTGTGACAACAAATTTGGACCAGGACATAAGTGTGTTGAAAAGAAGTTGTTCTACATTGAGGGGCCTAATGAAGAAGAAGAAAATGAAGAAGATGAAAAGGTAGAGCCAGTGGAGGAATTAAGGGATCCCCACCCAACAATATCATGTCATGCAATTTTAGGTATTAGCACTCCCAAAACCCTCAAAGCGGTTGGATTCTTAAAAAATAGAGGGTAACAATGTTGATTGATTCGGGAAGTACTCACAACTTCATCAATCATAAGTTGGTAGTACACTTGAACTGCTTTGTTTATCCAGCTCCAAAATGTCAAGTCATGATTGTTGATGGGAAAATTGTTAGTTGCATAGGAAAATTCCATAACATTAATCTCACCATGGGAGATTACTTGCTAACTAGCAATATGTATGTCATTTCCATGGGAGGAGCAGACATTGTGTTAGGAGTTCAGTGGCTTACCACCTTGGGAACCATTGAAATGAATTTCCAAGAGTTGTTCATGCAATTTCAGTCAGAAGGGAGGATTTTAAACTAAAAGGACTAAGAGAAAAGTCCCCACAGATGGTAAGTTCTCATCAAATGCAAAAATTTCTTAGAAAATGTGTAGAGGGGTTTGTGGCACAACTATTTTCATTGGAAGCACATCATTCCAATACATTTATACCCACAGATATGCAAGCAGTTATAGATGAGCACTCAGTTGTGTTTGGAGAAATTCCCAAGGGTTTACCTCCAAAAAGAGACCATGACCATGCCATCCAGCTAGTACCAGGGAGTCAACCACCCAACATCAGACCTTATAGGTACCCCTATATGCAAAAGAGTGAGATTGAGAAGATAGTTCAAGAGATGTTAGAAGAATGACTTATTTTTCATAGTCAGAGTGCTTACTCTTCTCTTGTAGTGATGGTACAGAAAAAATATGACAATTGGTGCATGTGTCTAGATTACAGGGAACTCAATAAGTACACAGTTAAAGATAAGTTTCCTATTCCTGTAATTGATGATTTTCTAGATGAGTTACATGGTGTTGTTTACTTTACAAAACTTGATCTTCATTCTGGATATCATCATATTAGAATCAAGGATGAAGATATTCATAAAACATCCTTCAGGACACATGAAGGCCATTATGAGTTCTTGGTAATGCCTTTTGGACTAACAAATGCACCCTCTACATTTCAAAGCTTGATGAATTCTATCTTTAATCCATTTTTGAGGAAGTTTGTTTTAGTGTTCTTTGATGATATATTAATCTATAGTAAAACATGGGAGGAACACCTACATCATGTAAATAAGGTGTTGGAAACTCTTGAACAACATCAACTTTATGCAAAGCCTTCTAAGTGTTCTTTTGGTGTCAAGGAGGTTGAATATTTGGGTCATATTTTCTCTTATGAAGGTGTTAAAGTGGATCCTAACAAGATAAAATCCATGCTTAAATAGAAGGTTCCCAAAACCCTAAAAAAATCTCTGAGGATTTTTGGGGCTTACAGGTTATTATCGTATTTGTAAGGAATTATGGCAGCATCACAGCACCACTCACAATTTTATTGAAGAAGACTCTTTCCATTGGAACGAAGCAAGCTACTATGGCTTGAGAAGTTGAAGGAGGCCATGTCCACCACTCCAGTTCTAGCCACCCCATATTTTTCCAAAACATTCATTGTTGAATGTAATGCTTCAGGGTATGGTATGGGAGCAGTACTCATGCAAGAAGGGTCAACCCATTGCCTTTGAGAGCAGCCAATTCAAAGGTAAGAATATATCTAAACCATATTTTATGAGAAAGAAATGCTAGAAATACTTCATGCAGTGAAGCAATGGAGACCATATCTAATGAGCAGACATTTCAAAGTAAAGACAAATCATGATAGTTTGAAATACTTCTTAGAGAAATGTTTGTCATCAGAAGAACAATAGAAATGGGTGTTAAAAATCTTGGGGTATGATTTTGAGATAATGTACAAGAAAGGGAAAGAGAATGTAGTTAATGATACTTTAACTCAGAAGGATGGATTAGCCGAGGCATTATTATGTGCCATATCTGTATTATAAGAGGATTGGATAGTGGATGCAAGGTCTGAATGGAAAAATGACCCAGGTACACAAAATCTCATTCAAAATCTCCAACATGATCCAAGCATGTCAGAAAAAATTATATGGAAAGGAGATACTTTATGGTATAAAGATAGATTATACTTATGTAAGAATTCAACCCTTAAAAATAGGGTTATATCTAAGCTCCATGCTTCTCTAGTAGGGGGGCATTTATGGCTTCTTGAAGACTTATCATCGAATCAAGCATGATTTTTTTAGGAAGGGTTAAAAGGGGATGTCCAAAATTTTGTGGCAGAATGCATGGTTTGTCAACAAAATAAGGGTGAAACAATTAAGTCCCCAGGTCTTTTACAACCTCTATTTATTCCTAGCCAGAGGTGGGAAGAGGTGTCCATGGACTTCATCACAGGATTGCCTAAATCAGAAGGTAAAAATGTAATCATGGTGGTGGTGGAAAGACTCACCAAATATGCCCATTTTTGTGTTTTATCATATCCATTTGTTGTGAGTACAGTAGCAACAGCCTTCAGGGATACAATTCAGAAGCTACATAGGACACCAAAGATTATAGTAAGTGATCGAGACCCTATCTTTACTAGTAATTTTTGGACTGGCTTGTTCTCATGCTTGGGCACACAACTAGCTCATAGTTCATCTTATCATCCCCAGTCTGATGGGAAAACAGAGGTGGTAAACAAGTTCTTGGAGGGATATCTTCGTTGTTTTATGTCAGATAAGCAAGCGAGATGGGTCCAATGGTTACCACTGGCAGAATGGTGGTATAACACCTCCTTTCATACTTCATCTAAAATGTCTCCTTTCTTGGCATTATATGGGTACCATCCACCATCTATCACTTCATCTTTGAGAGTCCAACCAAGGGTTCGAGCAGTTGAAGAACATATTCAACACCAACAAGAGGTGCTTTCTAGTCTCAGGGAGAATTTGGCCATGTCACAAAACCCCATGAACCAGCAAGTAGACCAACATCGCAGTGAACGACATTTTGAAGTCAGTGATTGGGTTTTTTGTGCATTCACAACCATATAAGAAAATGTCCTTGAAACAACATAAAAAGGATAACAAGCTTTCACCTAAGTATTATGGCCCTTATCAAGTGTTTTAGAAGATTAGCAATGTAGCATACAAATTAGAACTTCCTCTGGCTACTCAAATTCATCCAGTCTTCCATGTATCTTTCCTAAAGAAGGTAATTGGATAGATGGTATCAACCTAGATAGTGTTACCAAAACTTGATGAAGAGGGAAGAATCATATTGAAACCAGAATGTATCCTTCAAACATGCACTAAGCGATTGAGGACAAGGGTCATCACTGATTCTTTGATCAAATGGAAAAAATCTAGACAATGAAGATAGAACTTGGGAGGATGCAAACTTCCTGCAGCAGCATCCAGATCTTCTCAACATTAGGGACAATGTTTCTTCGAAGGGAAGGGGCATGTTATGCCCTTGATAATATATATTATATTGGATGTATACAGCCAACTTGTGGCTATCATAACTTCTTATCATTTTGTATCTCTTTCATATATGTTATATTATCATTAGTGGGTCGGGCTTGGTGTTGGCCATAGCATAAGAATAGTATATATAGGGGTTATTAGGTAGTTGTTGATCATGATATTGAGCATTTGAGTCTTATTGTTTAGTTTGGAGGTTTCCCCCTCGAAGTGGCTAAGCTATTATACTTGCACATTGAGATCATTTATCTGAAATATTATTTTCGTTGGTGTTATATTTCTACTAATAATCATATTTATACAATTAATTCCATTACACAGCTGTTGAAGGTGCATTTCTCTATTTCCTTAAAGCTTTAAATTCTAATATATTTGTTATGATACAATCTATGAGAGGGATAACATTACTAGGAGCTTATTCCATAGCCATTAGAGCTGAGAATTGCCTAATTCAATATGGTAAACTTGTACCTAGGCCACCTATGACAATTTATTCAGAAATGGGGAACCCTAGTTCTATTCGAACTCCTACATTAGCCCCTATTCCTGCCCCTAGAAATCAAAGTTCCAATGAGGTCTCTAACTCTTCTTCTAGTACCTCAACAAAACTCCAAAAAGTCATGAAGCAATTACACAACCTAGGGAATGAGTTGGTGATCCTCAAGAGGCAACAAGCTCAAATTTTAGACCTTATCTAACCTCAATTCCAACCCAATAGGCCTCCATATCAGCCTAATAGACCTCCTTCCAAGCTGCTAATCAGAATCAAGGACAGCCTCCCATTGCTAGACCATTTCAACCATACAATCCTAATACAACTTCAACATCTAAAGCCTTGGCTCCAATCTAGAATAATCTTACACATAAATATGAATGGTGTTTCCCTTGCAGTCAACCTCATAATCAAGTAACATGTTTCAATGGTATGTTAAACCAGGCCCTAATGGTACAAAAAAAATTGTGCGGTACAAGAGATAAATGAAGAAGAAAATCAGTAGCAAGCAAGTACTCAAGAGGCACCCCCAGAATGATACTTCACTAGTGAACTAGAAGACAAAGGATTTTATGTGGTATAAATCAACCTCCTTCTCAAGGGTAAGCAGTGCCAACACAAGGTCTAAGAAAAGAAATATAAAGGGAAGAACATCGTCAAGTGCATGTTATGCTCAACCTTCTATCACACTCCAAGGAGTTGGTAGCTCAAATCATGTCCCAGGCTCACAAAATCAGCCTAAAGTACATGTTGTAGTAGCTCATGTGCAAGAGAAGTTAATTCCAAGCAAAGGGCAGAAAAATGGTCATTCAAGTCCTTTTAACATCATTGACCACATGAAGAAAACAAATGTAAGTATTTCTATATGGGAATATTTGGCAATTCTAGGCCAAAGGGATCTTTTGCAAGCAGCCATAGCTAACTTTCCCATATCAAATGAGTCACCCAAGGATCAAGATAAGGTCCTAATCAATGCAGTGCATAAAAAAGAGGGTCAACTAAGAAAAAATATGAAGCCTCCACCATTTTACGTATCCTTGATAATTGGGGACAATCTTGGTACATAACTACATGATTGACTCAGGGTGCAAGCAGCTCAGTGATGCCTAAGTAAATTGTGATCAGCTAGGCCTCAAGTATGAACTTACCTCAAAAGGAGTGTATATTTAGATGGGACAATAATGGGGACAATTGGGATCATCAAGGATCTGCATCTAACACTGCACGCATGCCCAAATGTCACAGTTTAGCAAGACATATCAGTGATTGATTTGCCACCACTCTTTTCCTTGTGCTTATCAAGGGATTTCACATCTAAAATTAGCAGGTACCTATCAACTGATTAGTCCCACATGATTTTCAGGACAAGGTATGGAGCTAAAACTACAATCCAATCTTAGCCAATTGTCAATTATCATATTGAGCCTTACATGCCAAGTCCAATCAATGTCAATTGTTCAGCCTTTGTTCAAGAATATTTCCCAAGCATTCCGGAAGAAGATACTAAGGTTGAGGGCATCCCATATTTGACACTAGATGAGTGGACTCACAACAGACATGGCTATGATCCATACAAAGAGATGGAAGAATATGAATTAGGAATCTATTGTCTACATGAGGAAAACCCACCTCTTCCTAAAATCACCAAACCAAATGATGAAGATGAAAATGAAGTTTGGAAGTTGTTCTTTGATGGTTCAAGGAGCAAGCAAGGTGCAAGGGGAGGAATAATGCTTATATCTCCCAAATATATGAAATACTACTCCACTTTAATATTTTAGTTTGGTTTCTCAAATAACACATCTGAGTATGAAGCTCTAATTGATGGACTTCATTGGGAAAGGAAAAGAGGCTTAAAGAACTTAGGTATTCAAGATTTTGAACTAATGAGCTGGTTCAAATCATTAGGGCATAATGTTGCTAAAAATGATCTCCTCAAAATCTAAAAAACCAAGTGTGGGATCTCATTGAAGACCTTGAGGCATTTAACATTGATTCCATACCTTGAGGAAGAAGAACAAGGCTGCAGACATGCTTGCAGCAATTGGGAGCAACATTTGATGTGTTTGATAGTATAAAGAGGGATAAAGAGTCAACCTCATATCAAGGTAGTTGTGAGGCCCAACAATTCCAGACAAACACAAGCTGGAAAGTGTTCGAAAGTGATCCAAAATCATTATCAATTTCCTACAAGGAGAAGCTAAATTCTCCACCAAGAACCAAGACAAATTTAGAGCAACAATATGGGGATCAAGTGGTCCAGCTAAAGATGAACAAGCTTCCAAAAGGATTGGTGACATCTTGATTCAATCTTCAATCCTAATGAATAGTTCCAGAAATAGAAAGCAAAATATTCAGAGTCAAAGGGGAAGATTCGGAGCCCATTTTAGTTAGAGAGGGTAAAGTACACCAAATTGGCAAGGTAAGTACTGATCAAGATAAATCTGATTTCATACAGCTTTTCCAAGAATTCTACAGATGTCTTTACTTGGAGCTATGAGGACTTGAGAGGATTTAATCTAAAGTTGGCACAACACACTATTAAACTGGATCCAAATCTAAGCCCATAAGAAAAAACAAAGAGCCATAAATCCTCACATTGAGCCTCTCATGAAGAAGGAACTGAACAAGCTCATTGAGGAAAGCATCATCTTTCTAATCAAGCACTCTTCATGGGTTGCTAATCTGGTACCCGGTCAGGAAAAGAAATGGAGAAATCAGATTGTGTGTAGATTTCTGAGACTTGGACAGAGCTTATCTTAAGGATCATTATCCACTCCCTTCCATGGAGCAAATCTTGCAAGTAGTAGCTAGTTTGGAAAGATTCTCTCTCCTAGATGGCTACTCGGGCTACAATTAAATTATGGTGAAAGAGGAAGACCAATTCAAAACAGCCTTCACCACAAAATGGGGAACATATGCTTATAGGAAAATTTCATTTGGGTTATCAAATGCCAGAGCTACATTCCAAAGGGTTATGGACATGGTATTCAAGGGGCTGATAAACAAAATAGTTCTTGTGTACTTAGACAACATCACTGTATTTTCCAAGAATGCAGCAAGTCACTTCCATCACCTCAGGAGAGTATTCTAAAGATGCAGGTGATTTGGAGTGTCTCTAAATATGAAGAAGTGTATATTCCTAGCTATGAAGGAAAGTTCTTGGGTCACATGGTGTCTAAAGAGGGGCTGACAATTGATCTAGAAAGAGTTAAAGCTATATGTGCTCTATCATTTCCTAGTCATAAGAAGGCTCTCCAAAGTTTCTTGGGGAAAATCAATTTTGTTAGGAGGTTTGTTCCTATATTTTACTAATCTTTTCAAGCCCCTAACATCAATGCTAAAGAAGGACATGGATTTCAAATGGACTACAAAGGGAAAATAGATTTTTGAAGCTATCAAACATGTCATATCTCAAGCTCCAACCCTCATCAATCTAGACTTTTCAAAAGACTTCATTCTCTATGCCTTTGGTGGTTCAGAAGCCATCTCCAAAATCTTGGTGCAGCAAAATAAGGAGGGATTCAAGCAACCAATTTCCTTCTTCAGCTAGGGACTTGAGGATTATGAGATGAGATACTCTTTTATTGAGAAACTATCCTTGTTGTGGTAAGAATTCTAAAGAAATTTAGGCATCTAGTGTCAAATAATATAATTCATTTACAAGTTTCACATACGGGTGTGAAAGATTTTCTTTTGAACAAGAACCTAAATGAGAAAAGAGTTGGTTGGATAACCAAAGTCATGGAATATGACATTTATATCACAATAACCAAGTTGGTCAGGGGTAAGGGTCTTTGTGAGAAGATATCTTCTAATCAACATGTTGAGTCAAGGGATGAAGAAGGACATCCTTTTGATGTTATAAGATGATCAAGAACAAGTAATCGATGGCCAATGCCCAACCTCATCCTTGTTGGACTCAGGATATAGTCCACTTCCTTCAAACAATTCATGTCCTTAAGGATTGAGTAAAGTTCAATAGGAGGTATTTAGGTTTACAAATTATATCCATATTGCTTTAGTTAATGGTATTTTTTCAAAAGGGATGTGAATGGTATCCTCCTAAGATGCATCCCAAAACATATCTTGAGACCCAGGTTATTCACATGAGTTTCATGATGGAGAAACATGTCCCATTTTCCCCCATGGTGTGAAAGGTCAAGAATTGTGAAGCCCTGTTAGGTTATTATTGGCCTAATATTTTCGGAATGATTGTTGTAGACACCTAAATTCCACGTTTGCAATCTTATTGCTAAAAGCACACAAAGCAATTCTCATTCTTGCCAATTTCCATTATAATTAGTGATTTTGCTAATTAACTAACATTTCTTACCACTTTGGAGTAATTAACAAACTGCATTGCTTGATTGCATAACCTCTTTCACATTTCAGGATGCCACTTTACAATGACACATCGTAAGTTAAAATTATCTCCCAAATCAGACAATTAGCAATTATTAGCTAATTGAGCCTATTTTGACCCTTGTTTTGGTCAATATACCCTAGTGTTGACTCAAACCCCTCTTCCAACCACTCAAAATCACCTAGATTTTCTTGGGCACCAAAAATAACGTCTGGAGCAAGCTTTAAAATGGGATTATCCTAGCACTTCATCTAATTTATTACCCTAAGCGGTTGATGGGAGGCTGAGTCTACGTCAATAATCACTATGTTGAAATTCACTAATTATGATGAGCAAAGCTTAATCATGGCATTACCAAGTCTCAAATCTTACCTTTGGGCTTTTAGAATCACCCCAAGCAGGTCAAGATGCAAGTTCTCCTTACAGGAAAAATCTATGGAAATAAGACTAAGTACTACCTTCTAACTTTACATCATGCTTTGATTTGCATATCATATAAGAAATATGATTAATAGCCAAGCTCAATCCTATGCCTCAAGTCTTCATTGTGGTAGTAGAAGCTAGATATGCTAGAATGCTCATTGGAGTCTGGAGGAGCTGAGAGGGACCTTCTGCACCATTTGTGGAGTACCAAGATCAACCCCCAATTTGATTTCTCCTAATATATTTAGGTCTTTGATAATTAATCAGAACATACTAGTATGCATGCTTTAGCTAGGTTTTGAGATTATATTCATGATAGTTAGGATTGCATTACAGATTTTATCATTGATGTTTCATTCCTTAGCTTGATGCAATTAGTTTTAGACTATGTGGTGTTATTCTTTCTTAAATTAGTTAATTTAGACTAATAATTTTGGGTGTTATCAACTATCCACTCATGGATCAAGAAATGCAAGAATTGTAGTCTTCTTCACAAGGTAATGAGAATCTAGCAACCCTCAAGCACTCCATCCTATCTAAAGTTGAATTTTGATCTTTTCATACATATTAGTTTGGACTTTATTGGGATGATCAACTCCAAATTCTTGCCTAGATCACAATTAGATCCTAATTGTAGATTACTTCACCAAGTGTAATAAGTAGTTGCACTCAAGGAAGCAAATGAATGCATTATAGGATGTGTATGACTTTGCATTTTGTACATAGGTTCAGATACCTGTTATAACAGGTATTGCACAGGTGATTATTTCATGTGTCAGTCTCACCACCTCGAGTAATCAGTCCCCATAGGGTAGTAGGTAGGGATGGAGGAGATAGATGGGGGTCTCCAGCACATATTCTAGCAATGTTTGAGGGGGGATTACCAGGTATCAATAGATTTCAACTATCAGAGATCATGACTCCTATACAAGCAATGGATCCTCCAGGGTACAGGGGATCTTTCTGCCCTAGTAGGCAATAATTACAACAAGTCACTACAGAGAGGGATCAGGTCAATTGTTATCCATTTTTTACACCCCTGGAAAATGGAAAAACTTAATAGGTTCGGGTCATTGGCAGTTGATGGGGGAAAAAACACTTTGTAATTTACAGGGTAGCTCATGAGTTGGTCTCCTTTTGTTGGTGAGTTGGTGAGCCGCAGCGAAGGGCCGAGTTGATTTTAATGGGTAAGATATTTTTGGCAAGTTCGATGTGTTGCATAGTTTGTGGGGTATAGCACTTGACAGTAGCATTTTATATGCTACCGGTTGGTAGCACTTTAACATGTTACCACTGGTAGCATTTTATATGCTACCGACTGGTAGCAGGTTTGGATGCTACCGGCTAGTAGCATTTTATATGCTATCGGCCGGTAGCAGGTACAGATGTTACAGGCCGGTAGCATTTCAGAAATGCTACCGGCCGGTAGTGGGGGAGGACAGTGGTGGCAATGGCAAATGGTGAACGATCACCAATAGCATTTTATATGGTACTATATGGTAACACAAAGGTGACAACAAGATGTAGTCGGGTGAAATTAAAGTCATTGGTAGAATTTCTACTAATGCTATTGGCCGACAATAGATTTTACGCTACCGGCCGGTAGTAGGAAAGGTTGTGCTCACGACATGGAAAATTAGGGCATCGATAGCATGGGAAGGATACTACTGGTCGGTTACATTTATGCAACCGATCGACAACAAGGAAAGCATGTTACCGTCTAGTTGCATTTATGCAACCGGATGACACCAGATAGAATTATGCAATCGACCGCGAAGGGAAGAAAATGCTACCATCCAAGAGCAGAAAATACATGCAACTGATCGAGTGCAAGAACAAACCAGGCATTAATGGAAGTAGTACAAAGTTGTTCAACTACTAGTTTAATGAGGTATGGCACCCATGACTGCCCATGCAAGCAAAGTACTAAATTGTATACCTCCCATACCTCTTTAATGAAATATGTCGGTTGGTGAGGTAATTTCGAGGATCTTCTTCTATATATTGTAAAATTCACCTCATTTTGAGGAGACATTCTGTAATGTAAAGGAACTCTGTCAAAATTGTTCAGAACTTTTGTGAGCTGCAGGCCTCGAATTTGGGCATTTTGTAAAGGATTCTTGCCTTGTGCCTATATTGTAATCGATTATGCATCATCTTGAGAAATAAAATTGGTGTTTTGTGGCTTTTATTTCCCTAACTTGAGTTATATTGCATCTTTTGCCTTCCATTGTTTTTGCAGGTATATTGTGCATGTTTTGATCTTTTACAGGACCTGAATTTGTTGTGCCCCATCAAAGATGGGAATGTAAATGTTGTTTCAGAATATGGCACTTTTGTCTTGCCCTCTCCCACTTTGTTTCACTCCCCATTTTCACTCACTAAGAATATCTCCACCCCCTTGTTCTTGGTGTTATCGCCTCCCTTAGTTTAGGATTTGATTTTATGTATCTCTCTATTCCATGGTCCCTTGGAATTCTAGGTTAGTATTAGAATAGTTACATTTCCCTTTCTAGGAGTAGTTTTATCATTAGGAATAGGTAGAGGATATAACCTTATCTAGAGGTTTGTCTCAATAGCGAAGGTCCCACACCTTGTGACAATCCCATGTTAGTCAAAATTAGGGATTTGTAGTGTGCAAATCCTAAGGTGCTACCTTTTTGCCATAACAATGATATCTAAGCGAGACTAGTTGATAGCAGAGAGGACTTAGCTACAGGTTTATGTCACCAGATTGACCACAAAGAGAAACCAGTCAGATTCCGAGTGGGTACATTGTTTAGCTAAGTAGGCACAGTTACAAGTAGATGTTGTCCAAGTGACAAGAGAGCACGATGCGCTCCAGCATGCACCCTTAGCTATAGGTGCTCAGGACTTAGTCTTTGATTTTTCCATAGCTACTAAGAAGGCTACCTATTATAGAGAATTATACCATGGGGTCATTCCAGAGGTACAAAGGGACATACTATAGACACAAATATTAAACATTAAATAATATTTAGCCTGGTGTTATACTACGATTTAGAAGGTTCTCAAGTGTACAAAGTACCGATTAATCCCACCTTTTTTTCCATCTTTATTTTTATGTTTTAGTTTGTCTTTCTCGTGTATTTCCTGATACCTATCCACCCATTTCACAACTTCCCTAAGATTATAGCCCTGATTCTAAACGCCCTACCCTATACTATGGTGCCCCGAGGTGCCCTAGTCCCACCCTAGGTGCCCCTCTCAATGTTTAACCTCTTTCTCTCCTTTTTGGGTCACTTATAGCCATTGGTATCCTTTATCTTTTCCTCAATCGACATTTTCAGGATTAATTACGAAATTAAAATTGAGAGCCCTATAAATATAAAGATTATAAGACCATAAGGAGGGTTCCTAGGTCACTACATCCTATCACTACTATCACTCCATCTAGGGTTGCATCCATTACACCATCTTGCATCCACATAGAACCATACATTCAAGATAGGAATTATGCATCATACACATTCTTAGAGGAGGGATTCTATTCATTCTATTCTACTATCTACATCTTCTATAGCTACCATAGCTCACTATTTCACAAAGTGCAACTGGCATGAGAGCACCTAGGGCACGACATACACACTCACCAGAACTACATCAGGGTCCATAATGTAGTGCAACGCTTAGTGATAAGTCCACTAGTTTGGCAGTTGAGGTTAGTCGAACCCCTTCTTCTTCTTCATTGTGCAGGGCATCATCCAGTTCATCTAGTGAATCCAGTGTGATAGACAGAGAGTATTCAGAGACACTTAGCGATCATGCCAAATTAGGGTTTTGAGCATTTATACTATTCCAAGCACCTAGAATCCAAACCACGGCACCTTGGGGCACCCCAATACACTTCCAAACATCTGTGTCACTTCATGCAGTCCAAATCTACCCTCTGCTATGGCCCCAAGTGTTCATTCTGCACTGTCAAGTTCTCAGTTCCAGATCTGACAACCTACGACAGTCATGTTCAATCAGTTGAGTCATTTCCTTATTCCCCTCTTGCACATCTAGGGTTTTATTTCCATTAGATCTAATAGTGCAATTACTTTACATCACTTTAGCATATTAGTTTTTTGTCATTTATTATTTTTAATCATATTCATTTACAATTGTTTTAGTCCTCCTATTTAGATTAACACTAGAACCCTAAATCCCCCTTTAGGTTTAGGTAGTTTATTTTTGTTAATCATTTTGGTGAACCCGTCGTTTCTTTAACGTCAATTTTTGAGGTGTATTTTCCCCTTTTCCCATTGCCCAAAATCATGAATACTTTACCAAAGACCACCTTAAAGCCATCAACGATCTCCTTGTTGAATGCCCACAGGATTTAGATTTACTTCTACACGTGTCTTGTGAAGAGGCCACTAACTTGGTTGAGCTCAACCCTTCTATAGCCTTGCCCACTCAACCTCCTCGCCTCTATGCTTCCACCCATTTCTACTATTTACGGTTTCGGTTCCCACTCCCACTAACCACTTCACAACCTCCTTTGGTGTCACATCAGTGACAAAACATCCTCTACTGGCAATCAAGATTTAACCTCCTTATATCATTTGATCTCTAGGATCATATCCGCAAGTTGTAATAGGCCACCACATCTCCCTCTTTATATTCCACATTATTGTTGCATACCCCATTTTCCCCTCTTATCTCTACTTACCCTCTTCCTCCTAAATTTTTCACCCCTAAATTGCCCATTTTTTAATGGACATGGTGACCCATAGGAGCATCTTCATGCATTTCATGTTTCCTGTCATAATTTTGTTGACGATCACCTCCTGTTAGCCAAGATTTTTCCTCATAGTCTCCAGGACTATGCCATGTGTTGGTTTTATGATTTAACCATTCATTCCATCACCTCCTTTACTCATCTCGTCGATGCTTTTCTCACACAATTTTCCATCAACATTGGTTCTAAGATGACCTACGCCCAATTAGCGCAAATTAAACAGGGACCCAATGAGCACTTCTCTAACTATATTTTACTCTACAAACATAATCTCGCCAAAATGACTAATGTGCTTTCCGATTCAGAGCTATAAGATTTATTCATACAAAGCCTTTTACCACCTCTCTATGAAAGTGTTCTCTTTGAAACCTTTCCTTCCTTTGACCAATTGTGTCATACTCTTAAGCTTCATGAATCTAAGCTTCTCTCTATTGGCAAGCTCAAGTATCAAGAACAACCCTCATCCTCCTCTCGTTTTCCAACCAAGCAACCATTTAAACCTTCTACGTCTAGGCCTCTCCAGAATAAGCTCACAATCAACACTATTACACCTTCTATACCATTTGGATATCCATCCATACCTCTAAAATTTATAGGACCGAAGGTATTAACAACAAATGGAGATCTGGGTGGGGGATGGGCCATGTTTTTTTGAGGTGGTGAATTTACAGGAGATACAAAATGATGAGCGACAAGGGGTCTTTGGAACACACGAGTATAATTTTCAAAAGGAATGTTCTCTAAAAACTTTGTTTCTTAGAAGATCCTATCAACTTTGGAAAACACAGGGAGAAAATGAGATGTAAACTTTTCAAATACAAATGAAGACCCCTCTCCAGATGGAGAATTTTGATCTACAAAAAGACTACCTGATTTAGAAGCACTTGAGGAAGTATGGCAATCTTCAATGACAGGCTGATCAGTTTCCACAATTGATAACTCTTTTCTTGATTTCTGATCTCCAACAACTTTCCAGATTCTTCTTCCTTTAGAATTTGTCTTTCCCAATTCTGGAAACAACCTTCTAGCAGGGTCTTTAACGAAGAAATAAAGATTAGTGATAAATTTCAATTGACAGAGGTTAAGACACTGGCATTTATCAAAAATTAATTCAACACAGAGTCGCCACTAAGGATTTTCACCTTAGTTGTGTAAATGCACTAAAATTGATCTGTCAAATGTCTGTCAACACTAAATTCATGCAAAGCTTCACAGATCTGACCTTCCTTTACCCGTATTTAACATTGATGATGTAAACTTAGTGCAAAAACCAACAGAAACTAGAAATATTGCATGCAGAACTTGTAACTTTTCTTGATTCTTACAAATTTGGACACAGGATGACGTTTCAACAACGTATTTACACTTTAAAATTTGTAAGAAGCATTTACCAAGGTCTATATACGTTGTTGATGGTGTTCAAAATTTGCACACACCTTTATGTCCCCGGCAGCAGTGCCAATCTGGTTCTGTTGATGAGCCAAATGGATATGAACTGGCAACAAATCAACAAATCATCCCTGTTCAAAAAGTGCCAACGACACACAAATAGGTCCCAATGTTCAAATAATCCCTGAAAATGGCACCAATTTAGGTGTTGTTTACCACACAAATAGGCAAATTGATTCTCCTTTGCAAGATGAGCAGCATCACAGATTTAACAAGAAGCCTAGAGACAGATAAATCATCATGTATGTCGTTTTGTAGCCGGGGAGGTGATTCAGCTGGCTCTTTGTCACTCAGATGTTGGAGAAATGGATAGCACCTTCAAAAGGATTTGATCTATCCTCACTACTTTAGGTTGTGCCTTTCAACCAGGGTGAGAGGACCCATTTTGTAACCTCTGTTGGTGAAGGAGAATGAAGATATCCTTCTTTGCACAAATTTGAAAGGAAACCTTGAGAAAATATGATCAATGCACCACAATTTAACTCTCACGAGTTGTCACTTCTAAAGAATGGTGATATTTTCTAAACAAGGTTAAGGTTACTAAAGACATTATGGAATCCTGATTGCTTCTGCATATTTTGGCAGTAGAATTTATTCATTTGTGGACATACAGGGAAAACAGGGGTAGTTCAGGTAGGATTCATTGTTTTTGAATAATTTTTGGTGGGAGATTAAGCAGGATAAACTTGATTTTACCAGATCTTTGAGAACCTTCACAACAATTGGAAAACTAAATGACAGAATGCTTCAGAATAGCTAAAATATTCCTTCAACCAGAAGGTGTGCATCAATGGAGGCCTAGATTTGCACGTTTTCACACAATCTCCCAGAATTTAACATGAAGGCTCGAGCTAAAGACTCAATTAAACATTAAAGACCCCTGGTTCCTCATGCCTAAGATACACTCAAAGGCTTACAGACAATCTTTATCAACAAAATGACAGTAAAGTGATTTTAAATTGTTTATCTCATTACAGGATGAAGGCTCTTCTCATAATGAAATTGCAAATGCCACTAAACTATCACAGGGATGAGATCCTGTGTGATTCAGAGGGATTTTAACACAAGATTGCAATAGGAACAAGAAAAACTATTTGCAGACATTCTGAAATAAAGCAGACACAAATTTTCCCAAGATTAACACAGATTAATTCAAAGTTAATTAAAATCATTAGCAGGGGAAAGTTTCTTAAACAATCTCAGAGCTTGTCAATGGTTGTACACTTGTAACCAACTTGAAATGATCAAATCTAAAACATAAGAGATTAATAGGTTTCTTAGATGGTCTCTTAGGAAGATTGGCTTTCTCAAATTTTCTCGTAAGAATTCAACCCCTGACCATTTGCATGACTATTCTCATGCTTTTTATAACACTCAATTTACATCCAAGCTTTCCCCCAAGAAAAGAATATTCGAGGAACCTTTGTTTGTTACAATTTGATCATGATTTCCAGAAAATGACGTTTAACAGGTTTGCAACAAAAAGTTGCCAGTTGTTCAAAAAGGTGAATCATTGCAAATTTTCCATCATCTTTTAACTGGGATCCCATTCCTTTTCACCCTTGAGGCAACACTTTTTCATCCTTTGCACCTGCAACCTCCATCATTTCATCCTTTTCCCATTCTTTCCTCTGCAACTTTGCTCTGCATCCAGCTTCTCTGGTAATTCACATTTTTGCAAGTGCCTAGAGCAATTCCAACTTCAAAATATCAACCTTTACATTCCTTGGACTCACAAATTAAGCTCTAAATCCATTCAATTGCACTTTGCAGACAAAAATGACAAGGAATTTCATCAAAAAATGATGAAAAACAATGTGTATTCGCATCTCCAGGAGTCTTGGAGAAAAAATGGTGGCAAAATCAGATGCAATGCACAACAACCATTGATTCTACCCTTTCTCAACTTTAGATTAGATCCATCCACGTGGAAAAATCTGATTCAAAGTGGGCCTGGGGTTGCCTTTTGCATTTTATGAATTTTGGAGAAAATGCGCAATTTAATTTTCACAGCCAGCAGAAGCCTCCCGCCCCTAGCGCCTTTGAAATAAAAGCTTGACACAAGTGGCTTAATCTGGGCCTTTGATGGAGTCAAGGCTCATTTCTGCAATTTTACCCTTTTTAACAAAAAGCCAAAATTTCCAATTTTCCTCCAGTGACCCGCCTTCTTCACTTTTAACTTTTGATGTGGGTCCCCAAATAGGAACGGTCCTTTCCAAAAGTTCCAAATTTCAAAACTTTGCCCACCTTAAGTACTTAGAACTTTTGAAAAGCCTCCACGTGTCCTCCTTGGTCGACCTCTTCCCTATGGGGTTGTAGATCTTCAAAATTTATAACTTTGTCCTTTTGGTACAAACTCCACTCTGACAAATTTTCAAAACCACTGAGGCGACTAGGCTTCTGCTTCTCAACTTGGCAAAATGAAACCTCCAGTGTCTCTTCGGCCTCTAAGGTAAACCAATTTGGTCCCCTCTTTTTTGAGCCAAATCAAAGACCTCCACATTTGGTATTTTTTGCAAATGTGACCAAAGTGGAAAAACCCCCTATCGAGCCGCTTCCAATTAAAAATGGCCACATGTCCTCCTTTGGGCTCAAAGTAAGAATTTTCCCTGCCACCTTTATATTTATTGATAGCCAATCAGAACTCATTGGGGCCGCGGGGCCAATTTGATCTTTTTGCAAACATAGCAAAAAGTTAAAGTTATAAAATGTGACCCACATGCCTCATCCAATCAAAAGGACCACGTTTCCAAGATGTTGAGATATAATTTGAAAAATGGGGAAAACATGCCCAAGTTCAAACCAGTAAAATGTAGGGAAATCACCATTTGCACCCAGAATTGAATTTTTCTTTAAGGACAAAGAATTTGGAAATGATACAAGGCCCAAATGTGATCCACGACCATGGAGAAGGATCTTCAACAACATACAAATGAAGAAAACCTTTCATGCATCCATTCGGGGAAATAGAAAATGACAGAGCCCATAGATTGAAGAATTTGAGTAAAAACCTCCTGAGATTAGAAATTGAGCACCAAAGGAACCAATTGCAAACAATGAAAACTTTTGATTGCATTACCATCGCTATGTAGGCCACTCTACTAAATGAAACTTTGGGAAATTATCCGAGAAGATCTAATTAGAAAATAGAACCAAATAAAAGAAGTAGTCATGGAACCTACTATGTAATCCTCCCACTAAAACAAGTGTTGTACATAGTCAACACCCTGTTAGCATGTTAGATAAATAATCCACCCATGTCATGAGCAAATAACCAGCTAATGGAAGTCTTAAGTAATCATGCAAACAATAGCACACTAGAATAACTCAATGTAGGATGCCCCTTGACTTTCTTATTCATCGGTGTAGAATACAACATCTGAGATGTGTTAGATCTATTTCTCTGGAAACGCTAAAAACTATCATGAACGTACATGTCACATGGTACCATAAAGATATACAGACAATCAATTTAATCATGGGTAGTAAAGCTATCATAAAACACTAAGGTTGAACAATCTTAAGTCCTATTAGACACATGTTCCTTATCTCTTTTAATGGATGGAATGGGTTCCACCCTCCATTATAAATTGAATGTTCTATTCAAGAGGCCTTATGGTGTTCTATTAAGTTACCTATCACAGTTGGTATTCTCACTCTTCTCCTCCCTTTCTTCATTAATCGAAGTGTGTCACCAAGAAATGACCTTCTTCTTGGCTAACATTGGATGATAAATCCCAAGCTATTGTCTCCATCAACCACTTATGCCTAGAATTCATCTACTGCATGAACTAAATTGTCTCCATTAATGGCATCCCTCATTCACCTCCAGCATCCTCACATTCTCATTCCACTGATCTTGCACCTCATATATCCCTCACACAGCTCCTCTGACATCACCATGCATCCTTTAACCCTACCCCACTGTCTCAACTAGTCCCTATGTGCCCACTCCATTCTGATATGTCCTACATAAGGTCCATAGGCCTATTCCTAAACTACTATATGCCTCCTGAACGATCACCACCTTGCTTCATATCACTAGAATTGTTCATGTTAATTGAAAGGTCTAATTCACCTAGAATCTCCTTCACCCAAACACTTTATTACACTAAAGTTTGATATTGGTCTTACCTACACCAATCACATGAATATGTAGCCTTCATTCCCCTATAAAGTGCTTATCTCATATACCACCTTTTCTTGACTGTAAATCCTAAGGTGTCATCATCCTTCTATGTACCAATGTATCAACATCCATCACTTGACCTTATTATTGACCCCCCTTTCTCTTACAGCATATGTATCATGGGGACTAGCACAATTAGAATATAAATACACCCTCGTTACCGAATGATGTACCCTAGTGCTTAGTTCACACTATGGATGTTGAGGGATACCATTACATATGACCCCACAAACACTGCACTAGGGACCTATATATATACATTCTATGATCCTACAATATAAATCCCATATTTCATAGCGTTCATCATCCATATACTGACACTAGTTATCATTAATATGCATCTAGTTTTCTACATACATATGTAGCATTCCTACAGTGTTACACTAGAGTGGGGTTTAGATCTAGTCATAGTAATTCATATCTTCACTACACATTCCATTTTCTATCTACGCTTATTGTCATGAGTATTACACACCTACAATGTTAAAACATTCATACATCCTATACATTCCTACATGCTACACTAAATTCCTTAAATGCAAAGGTCTAGATAGACATCTATCATCATTACAATTCTATTCCTATCTACACACTTATTGCATTACATGTTATACCCTACCACATTATATACATTATTACTTACACTAATTCACATAATGATAGCGAGGAAACTGCACTCATCACTCTATGATGCACTTTATCCTATCATAATTGAATTCGGATGTTTACCAATCAAATAGACCTTACCTACATGTGACATATCATCATACCACAACACTATGTACTAGGAAACAAATGACTCTATAGGCTATATTCAGATACCTTGAACACCATCACACTATGATTATTATACACCTTAGGTTGCAATCACCACCCTATGATAAATACTAGTTCATCATCTCCTATGTTATGAAAGAGGTTCTATCATCAAATTCCTATTACATATGATCCATTACATTCATCACATTCCTCGATTGACCAAGCATTAGGTGATCATTACATATCCACACCTTCATCATCACATAGTGGTATACACCTTAGGTTAAATCACCACTTCTTCATCAATTCTATTACATCTATTATCCTCATACATCCTAACATCTTCTCACATCCAAAACTATTATTATCCTCATCCTGCGTCATATAAAGATATGTTATTACATCATCATCCAAAGGGCATCCTATTATATATTAGTGGTCTAGTATACCTTCTAAATCACCACCACAGTTCATTATTACATCCCAATGTCAGTGTATCTACTCTTAGGATTAACTCACCAAATGTTAAGATTACCACATACACTTAACCTTAAGCATCACCCATCTAGTGACATAGTGCTATAGGCTAAATCCATCATTCTTACTCCATCATGTAGTGATATATGATTAGGATAAATCATCACTCAAAAGTCAACCATAATTTGTGGTATACACTTATATGTACTATAGGGTTCATGCACATATTTTTATAGGATAAAATTCCCATCCATTCCATCTTATAGTGATATATTGTTTAGGGATAAATCATCACTCACCCATTCAAAAGTCATGGTATATGCTTAGGCTATAGGGTCCATAGCACATATATTTCTATATATCTCATATCCCATCCAATCCTTCTATAGTGATATACACTTAGGGATAAATCATCACTCCTCTGATCAAAAAAATCATGATATACACTTTGACTATAGGGTTCATGCACATATTCTCCCCATGTCTCATTACATCACCACTATCACATACACACTCATCGTAACGCTAGACAAACCAACACTACTCAACCATTTTCCGATGACGCACTCTCACTTATGGTTCATTCTTGATTACTGAGGGGAAAAAAAATGAACCTCACTACATACACTTTCCATACACAAGGGGACATGTTTCTCCTATCATTCCATCTTACATTACATTCCATCCATCCATAACATATTGTATTGTCTTGGTAGCATTTAATTTTGCTTACCAGTGTTTGCATGACTCATTTATTACACATGTTAGCTTAAAACTTTCCTATATGTCATTATCATACACACATGCGGATTCACATGCCTTCATCTAGTGTGATCGTAGATACTGAGGAATTTACATGTGGCATGGATGCTCACCTTATGTTTGGATCTTACAATGGTCGCTTGGGGGCATCCACATTCATCTCATATATCCGCTATTGTTCATTTTATACTTAACATATTTTACTACATTCTTCTATACAAGCTTTGAACATATTGGTTTTCACTCTAACATGCTAATTGTGGGGTGTTCCATGTGCAAAACTTGTTTTACAGGATACATGTTCCCATGACTACTTGTATTTAGACTTGTCTAATTATTGGACACTATGGAGTATCAGGCTTTTCCCTTTGTTTGTGTGCACACTTGACTGTTATTTATGGCCATGATGACTTAACCCTATGTCTTGATGACATCGTGAGTGATGTCCCAAGTTTGAAAAATTTGAATGTGGAGTTGAGTTACCCTTTTATTACTAAATGTTTACACTAATTTAGCTTAGAATAGTTTTCTACATTGATATGAATCTTTTACACTTATTTGCATGCATGTGTTCGAGACTAACACTTGTATTGGCTAGCCAACCCTTTTTTATGTGCCTTAGTATCTACCAAGCAGTTTCCCTTTCCCCCCTAAAGGGTTGAGTTGGTTACAAGGTTAGAGTGTGGTTGGTCCTCTTTTAGGAGCATTCTCCTTCCAGGGTCATCACATGCACCCCAAAGATGGGTGGGGATCTATTGAGGGTTTCTACTAACACAATGTATCTACAGGATTCATGACACTACAGTGAGTTCTTAGTCTTGTAATTTCCATACACAATGACCTTAATGACATGGTGTCATTTCAACTAATTTTGCATGGATAGTCAGAAGATCAGGGGTTACAGTGGGTGGCCTCTCTACACTTCTGTTGTCCAGTGGCTATAGGATCACCGAAAAAACCAAGCATTAAAGATATCTCTTCAACAAAACATGCATCAAAGTGTAAAGAGTTGGAGGACATATGAAGCATTTCCTCCCTACACTTCTTCACAGGGTTATGTGAGATTACCCTAAAATGTTTCACGACATCTTAGATATCCTTCTACACCCTTTATGTGAAATGGATCAGGTGCACATGTTCCATTTTTCCTAGGTTTCTCTTTGTCACACTTTCTATTCTAGCATACTTTACATTTGCGTACTTTACACAACATTTTTACATACATACATATTTGACTACTTAATCATTTTCTCCTTATCAGTGTATGAAAAACAATAGTCAAATTGGGGAAAAAACAAATAGAATGTGTGTAAGAACAACAATAGTGATATAATTCCTACACCCAGTACTATACACTATGCAATAATACACACACATTCCACCCTAGGTTCACTACTCTTGATTCACATTTTTCATCTTTGAATCCATGGCTCCTCAACCTATATTATGTTGTTGGTTAGTCCATAAAAATCATACGGCATGACAACATAATATATGTTCTACACTCAGTAGAATCAGGTACACTTTTCTACCTACTTTATGTTTCAAGAATTTTTTGCTCACCAACATAAAGTGGGGGAAAATGTAGACACAAATATTACACATTAGACAATATTTATCTCGGTCTTATACTACTATTTAGAAGGTTCTCAAGTGTACAAAGTACCAATTAATCCCACCTTTTTAGCCATCTTTTTTTTATGTTTTACTTCATCTTTCCCCATATTTCCCGATACCTATCCACCCAGTTTTCTATCTTCCCAAGTTTATTTAAGCCTGATTCTGAGCACCCTACCCTAGTACTAGGGTGCCCCGGGTGCCTTGGTCCCACCAGAGGCACCCCTCTCTATGTTTAACCTTTCTCGGACTCCTTTTTGGGTCACTTCTAGCTCATTGGTCTCCTTTATCTTTTCCTTGGTCAGCATTTTCAGGGATTAATTATGAAATTAAACTTGAGATCCCTATAAATATAAATTTATAAGACCATAATGAGGGTCCTAGGTCATTGCATCCTATACTACTATCACTCCATCTAGGGCTGCATCCATTGCACCATCTTGCATCCACATAGCACCATACATTCAAGCTAGGAAGTCTGCATCACACACATTCTTAGAGGAGGGATTTTATACATTCTATTCTACTATCTACATATTTCTATAGCTACCATAGCTCACTATTTCACAAAGTGCAACTTGCACAAGAGCACCTAGGGCACGACATACACACACTCACCAGAACTACATCAGGGTCTGTAATGTAGTGCAACGCTCAAGTGATAAGTCCACCAGTTTGGTAGGTTGAGGTCAGTCTGACCCCTTCTTGCATTCTTCATGTGTAGGGTTTTGATCATCTAGTTCATCAAGTGAATCTAGTGTGACAGACAGACAATGGTTTCAGAAGGAACCTAGTTGCGACACTTCTACCAACACCTTGGTTCCTGAGTCCATTTCACACTATTCACAACACCTAGAATCCAGACCAGGGCACCCTAGGGTGCCCTAGTACACTCCCAAGCACCTGTGTCACTTCAGATAGTCTAAATCTACCCTTCCCAGGGTCCCTATGAGTGATCATCTACACTGTTGAGTTCCAGTTTCAGATCTATGCAATAACCTGTGATAGTCACCTTAATCAGCTAAGTCATTTCCTTACTCCCCTCTTGCATATTAGGGTTTTTTTTCCATTAAACTAAATTGTGTAATTACTTTACATTATTTTAGCATATCATTTATTGTCATTTTTACTGTTTAACATCTTTATTTACAAGCGTTTTAGTCCTCCTATTTAGATTAACACTAGAACCCTAACATATCCTCCCTTTAGGTTTATGGAACTTATTTTTGTTAATCACGTATACACTTTGTGTGTAGCATCAACTAGCCTATGGTCCCTGTTTGATGCATCAACATGAGCCGATCTTAGTGTGCATCACATACAACACATATTGTGTCAGCAGCCCCTGTTTTCCATACATGCATATTAGCACAACAGATTTCACCTTTGAGGAAAAGGCACCTAATAGCAGAATGGCCTCTACTCTGGATCTCCAGGTGAGTCCAATTGTAACACCTTGAGAGTTATGGGTTGACCTCCTTCTGATGAACTTCTACTAATGTTCTCTTAGTTGAATCATGCCTTGTGATGAATTAACATTTTTGTCAACTCGAATACTTCATATGTAGTCCACTAATTATTTATCCTATGACGTCTAAAAGCAATTATCCTAAGTCACTTCATCCTTACCTTCAAAGGATGGTCGTTACACCCCCCATAAAATGTAATGTACTATCTCGAGGACCACATAGATCCACATGAATCACCATAACCATTTTGAATAACAACATACAATGATGTATTTTATTTATATCCCATGATTGTTTTTCATCCCATATATCATACCTTTATGTCCATGTTCCCCTCATTAAATGGTCCATGAAGCCGCATTTAGATAACCAGTTTCAATACCCTAATCATGCTCCTGAAAAATCCTGAATGATAGCGATAATAAATGATGTTTTTCCTCAAAATTCCCACTGCATGTTTATTGAAACCTTTATGATCGTATCTACATAGCAAGGTTTTATTCTTTATATGTGATGATTTGGTAAAGTCATTCCACTAGATCATATCAGCCTTGCATCCCAAGCTACCACCAACAATGTACCATGCAATCCAATATTTTGATAACCTTAAATCAAATATTGACCTCTCGGGAAAACAACACATATCTATCTTAACCAACTCCATATTGCAAGATGTACAAGGAATCATATTTAGCTCCATCTCACAATTTAAAGTAATCCACTACAATTATGTAAGCAAATGATCCAATTGGTAGATCCATAAGTAAAAACAAGGAAAAACATCAAAATATTATCCAGACCATCAACTTATCATGGTTCTAAGCAAATGACCTATCTGATTTTGCAAGACAGTATGGTAATCGTCTAGCTATTGACCATGGTATTCATCTCAAGACAATGAAACTACTAAACTTTATTTGAATTTTCTAAGAACATCAATTTGAATGGTATTTATCACATTCGTCAATTGATTGGCCTAAATCGCTAGAAGGATTTAGTCACAATCTTTTTTTATCAAATTTTCAATAAGATTTACCTGAGAAGTTTTATGAAAGATCTCATAAACCTTAATAAATGTGGACTCACGTAAGTATTCCCAAGCTTTATAGATGGAAAACACTTTGTATAAGGGCTAATCTCATCGTATGTTACAAGGTCAAAGTTTATGACCTCCAAATAGTTCTTAAGGCCCGTTACGTTACTCTCCAATGTACAAATGTAAACATCTCTCCCAACATGAGTTGGAGGAAGCCCTGCAATACGATTTGTTGATCAAAGAACAAGATAATCAAGGATTAATTTGAATGCACTTCCAATTCATGACCTATCAAGCAAAGACTGAGCATAGGATAGTTCGGCCACTGTACTATCCTCTGAGATATTAGATGCTTGGGAGACATCAAGAATACCTTTGCCCCTGGACCATCTTCAAATCCTTTATCACCAAGTTGACCTCTCCAAAGTGCTTCCAACCTGTGTAGGTTGTTCCACAGTTTAGACATCCATTGATCCACTCTATTTTTTTTTATCCATTATATTTTTTTAGATAACATGCCATATTTAGGGAACTCCCATACTTAAGCATTGTCTAAATGCTTGAGCAAGAAAAAATTGACATTCATGGGCTCCCTAAGGAAGTCTTCTTTCAGATTAGATTTTATGGACATTATACCAAGATTTAACAACCAAAATAATCGTCCTTAACCAATTATCTCAAGGTCTCCATCCCATCAAAATAAGTGTATCCTTTAGAACAAGGTCTCCTATGGAGTGCAATATTGTAGGACAGGTAGACTTGTTTTTGATTATAACTTCCTAGATTCTTAATACTCAATGTGGCTAAAATACAACTATAGACATCCGGATCAAGGGCATCAAGTTATCTCATCGGGTAGCTCAAATAGCACCTCTAGCTGAGCCACCATTTGTTTTTGTTATTTCCTCTTTATTCCAAATGGAAAGCAAAAACTTAGCTTTACACACACCTAGGGGAGTCATAAGAAGTAACAAGTAAAGATAACTATTGACATATGTCCTCCGAAAAGATAGGGAAAGTAAAGCAACATTGTAAGAGTGCATATGGATCTTCCATTATGTCAATCCACAATAGGGTATGGATGATACTCCAAGCCGCATTGGAAATTTAATTAGCATGCCAGTTGAATTCTGCACATAAGGTGAATCAAGGAACTCCATGTGTACCTGCATATCTCTACACCTAATTTCCATTACCTTCAAGGGTTGTAGTGAAAAGGTTAAATATCCTCCTGAGTAGGAGCCCCCAAAATTCCAACACGTAAGGCAAATACAGTTTCATCCTATCAAACATAACGAATAATATCAAGATCATCAATATTAGAGGGGAATTCCAAAATGGGTTGCTTAGCCTTTCATTATTTAAGAGGATGAAATTATTGTGCAAGTATTTAGGTAGATGAACCAGAGCCTCATACCCACTTTGTGTGTACTAATGGAATTCAATAATCCAACAATGGCCATCAGTAGGTTCCTCATGGATTGATTACTAATGAGAATAACTTAGCTTCTATCCACTTTGCCAAAAATAGACTACATCTTCTGAGTTATCTTTATTGTAACCTCAAACCTACCCATTGTAATTTTCGTGGCATTTAAAAAAACCAAACCCTCATATGATGTATGGCTGAACATCATATTTATGTACTTCCCAAAAATCAATGCTCCAAGGTAGCGCCAATGGGATCATAATACTCTCATAAAATCTTATTTAGTCAAGACTATAGACACTCGCATGCGCACTCGCATCTTATGAGTACCAGTTCATTATCTTTTTAACAACCAAAGATATGCATGATGTTTATCCCTTTAACTCCATGGGATATCCCATTGGCCATGTTCCATTAGTCTCTAACTAATAGAACAATACTTCCCTTAGGTCCAAATTATTCACTACGCTGGAGTTCTTTGATCTTAAATCCTAAATGGGAAACTGCATCTGGAGTGGAAATTCAAATGATGAATTTAATCTCTTGAATGCATCTTAAGGTTTCATGGGGGTATGTGGACTAACAAATAACAAGTTACCAAACAATGACTTTGTGTCATGTTACCTCTGCACCTCTCAACCTCAAGGATTTCACACTCAAAGCAAATTACAGAAGCCAACAAGTGACACATCGACCTTCTTTTATTTAGAATTTTAAGTTAGGGGATTACAAAAATATTTTCTAATCCCTTTGGTCAGCCATAGTCATAGAACAGCTGGGTATTTTTTGATTTAATGAAGAGGTCTAGCTCACCTATGATATGTACAATAGATTTCCTTTGATGCAATATTACCAACGTTTCATGTAAGTAACCATGCACATTAGACAATATTTAGCCTGGTCTTATACTACTATTTAGAAGGTTCTCAAGTGTACAAAGTACTAATTAATCCCACCTTTTGGCCACCTTTTTTCTTATCTTTTATTTCATCTTTCCCATGTATTTCCTGATACCTATCAGCCCATTTCATGACCTTTCCGACATTCTAGCCTGAAATCAGGGTGCCCCAGCCTGTACTGGGTCACCCTGGTCCCATTCTGGGTGCCCCGATCTATGCACAACCTCTTCTGCTTCTTTTTGGGTCACTTCTAGTTGTTGGTCATCCTTATCTTCTTCTCAGTCGGCCTTGTCGGGATTAATTATGAAATTAAGCTTGAGAGCCCTATAAATATAAAGTTATAAGACCATAATAAGGGTCCTAGGTCATTGCATCTTATCACTACTATCACTCCATCTAGGGTTGCATCCATTGCATCACTTGCATCCACATAGTGCCATGCATTCAAGCTAGGAGATCTACATCACACACACTTCATAGGGGGAGGGATTCCATTCTATTCCATGCACACATGCTACTTACATTTCTATAGCTACTATTGCTTGCTACTTCACAAAGTGTGACTGACACGAGAGCACCTAGGGCACAACAGGCACACACACACACACACACACACCAAAACTACATCACACACACACAATGTAGTGCAACACTCAGTGATAAGTCCACTAGTAGTTGGATAAGTCCACTAGCTTGGCGGTTGAGGTCAGTCTGACCCATTCATATGCATCTTTCATTTTTCTAGGGTTTGATACTTCTCCTTGCATTATGGGTCATTCTCCAGTTCATCTGATGAATCCAATGTGACAGAAAAATAAGTACTCAGAGACATTTAGTGACCATACCAGATTAAGGATTTGAGCATTTACATTGTTCTGAGTGCCCAGATTGTAGACCAGGGCACCCCAGGGCACCCCAGTACACTCCCAGGTGCTTGTGTCATCTCAGACAGTCTAGATCTACCCTTTCAGGGTCCCTGAGGGTTTGTTTGCACTTCCAAATTCTATTCCCAGATTTGCGACACTGTGCGACAATCTTCTTTTATCAGCTGAGTCTTTTCCTTACTCTTCTCTTGCACATTAGGGTTTTATTTCATCTAGAATAGTTTATTTACATTTATTTCATACTGCTTTAGTTCATTTACAATGTTTTAGTCCTCCTAACTAGATTAACATTAATACCCTAGATATCCCTTTAGGCCATCTAGGTAAAAACCTTTATTTTTGTTAATCATTTTGGTGAACCTGACGTCTCTTCTTGCACCTTTTAGGGTTTTGAATTTGCACTTTCCACCATGGTCATCCATCATAGAAAGGCTTCTTCTTCTAACCCTATAGTTATTTTACAATTTAATAGTTGTGGTCGTGATTTCACCAACACTCCCATTGTCTCTTTTGGTTATAGCCCTTGTCCTTCATTTATCGAACTCCCATCTTCTGGGATGGATCCTCATGCTATCGTAGATGTCATTACTTCCTACTTGAGCACTATTAATCATTGTACTTTGGCTCAACTAGTCACCGAAATCCAAGCTCTCCCTCCTGATCCTATCATCTCTCTCCCACCTTGGACATAACTCCTCTAGCCCTACACCTCCTTCTTCTCCATCCATGATTTGTCTCCACCTCAACCAACTCCACCTACCCTAGTCCCTATCTTTTTTCATGGTTGATCTAGTCCCTTCTACTTCTGTTGTTACTTCGACCACCATATAGTTCTACACCCACTCCATTCCTACTCGGTTGCTTTTTCCTATTCCTCCTTTATCCCCTTTTCTATATGACATGCCATTCACAACCACTATTACATGCCTTAGTATAGTTTCTTCCCCACCATTTTATCCTTACAATGCTATTGTGCCATACCAATTTCTTCACCATCTATGGATATCATCTCCATTCAACACCATCATCCTGGTTTCCTCCTCATATGCCCCATCATTCACTAGGCACACTCTCTTCATCAATAATTTCTATTGGGAACACATACCACTTGACACATCATGTCCTACCATGTATGTTCATATGACAATGGTCTCCTAACTAGATCCTTTTTTTGATGACCTTCATACTACTCCTATCAATGTGATCCACATTTATGTATCATGGTTATGTCATTCTCACTATCACTTATGGTTTGCATTTTTTCACCTTGTGGTTCATCTTCACACATGCCATCTCCTACTATTTCTCCACTTCACTTGGCTACAATCTTGGTTAGATTATATTGGGGCCACCCTTGATGATTATGATCATATTGATATCACTTTCCCATGCCATTGGCATTACTAGCATTTGTAGTAGTTCTTTTGCTTTTATTACACCCAACCACTATTTGGTATGCCTAGGGATGCCCATTACCCTCCCTTTATGATGAACAATATATCCCATGGTCATGTACATTTACACATTCATGGTTATCTAGATGACCTCCCACATACACTTTCCTATCAAGTATCTCAAGTTGTCCAGTATGATTTTGATACTTCTCTTGATGATCCCTCTAGAAAATCCTTCCTCCCTTACCCTTTTTGTGTTCCACTCCTCCACCTACACCCTCTTCTCTTCCACCACCCAAGTTGATGATTCCTTCTCACCTCTCACATCCTTCTCCTCTAATACACACCATGGGATTTTATACAATTACTACAAGTTCAGTGTCAGTCTATGGAAGCCACAATTGTGTCTCTTCATGAGATATGAACTCCAAGATGCTTCTAACATGCTCCTACTACTCCTACAACCCTTACTCATCCACCTCCCCTACTGGATCCCCTCCTGATCCCCTAGTTGTACCATTACCTTCACCTAATTATTCTTCCCTTAACACTGCACATCTACCACAAGGACACATTCTTGGCATATTCATCACCAAACTCCATTGATCTACCATCTAATCATCGTTATCCTCCTTCTCAATTAATCCACTACCCATGATCAACACATTTTTCACTATCATCACCATTCAGGGCATCATACTGATTCTTGTCATGCATTATCCATATTATCCATGATATCCAACAATTAGGCCTCCTCTCATTTCACTCTACATCCACCACCTCTCCTAGTTTACTTGTACAGCTCTCATTCACACCAGTTTTCGGTATCAACTACACCCTACCCACATATCTCTCATCCCCACTCTCATATCACATTCCTATCTCCCCCTCTCAGTCCTCATTTCACACCATTTCATCTTCACCCATCCTTACATACACATATCAATTCTTCATTTCCTACGCCACCTTCATTTTTCTCTACTATATCCCCCCTATTAGATCATCAGGCCTCCTACGTTTTCATCATCTCCCACCAGTCGCAAGGACATCCATCCCTCAACCTTATTGGTTGATTTCATTTTGATCTCCACATTATCACTTTGGGGGGCATAGCCACATCACACATCCCCCCCCCCCTCTTATAGTCTACATACTCATTTGTCATCCATTATTTTTTCCCTTCATATCATTTTTATCACATATTATCACACCCTCGTTACCCGATGACGCACCCTAGTGCTTTGGTTCACACTGGACTATTGAGGGATTACCATTACACTGAACCCCACACACTGCACTATAGGACCTATACATTTACATTATATCATCATCCTATACATACATCCTATATCATACCTACTTCATAGTCATTCATACATCACATACTACACTAGTCATCATTACATATGAGTCTAGTTTTGCATTCCATTCCATCCTCTACATTCTACATTTACGCTAGGTCACATATACCTACACTGAGTCTATTTTACTTATCATCACTCCATATTCTATCTACACCTATCCTACATTATCTACATATTACATACATCCTACACACCCACATTGCATTCATACATCTACATTCTACATGCTACACTAGATTTCCTTATACTTGGGTCTAGTTTTTCATATCTATCATTTACACATATTACCTACACTTATTTATTACATTACACATTCCATACCCTATTTATTTACACATTTCTACATTACATTACCTACACTACACATTCACATACCTTGGTCATTTACACTACATTGTTTCTTCTACGTGCTGCACTCACCACCCTATGACGCACTTTAGTTCCTTGGTCCATACTCGATTGTCGAGGGTTTACCAATCAAATGGACCTTACCTACATGTGACATGTCATCATACCACATTCATCGGACTAGTGACCAATGCTCTAGGCTATATCATCACCCACATGCATCATCACATACCATAGTGGTATACACCTTAGGTTAAATCACCACTCTTTTCATCACTTCTACATCATCCTATTACATCCTATCATCTACTATTCTCTCATCCTCTTACATTTTCTCAATTCCAAATTATTCCATTACATTATCACACCTTCCATCATCCTGTAGTGGTATACACCTTAGGTTAAATCACCACTCCTTCATCCATTCTACATTATCCTCTTACATCTAAATCATCACCTATTCTATTATCCTATTCTACATCATTCTATTACCTCATCATTTATCCTACTCATCACTTAGTGGTATACACTTTAGGCTAAATCACCACCCTTGCCTTATTCATCACATAGTGGTATACGCTTAGTGCTAAAATCACCACCTTCCATTATCCACCACCTACTCATATACGCTTCATACACCCTCATCACCCATCTCATAGTGACATACGCTATAGGCTAAATCGTCACCTTCTTATTCCATCATGTAGTGATATATGCTTAGGGATAAATCATCACTCACCCATTCAACAAGTCGTGGTATACGCTTAGGCTATAGGGTACACATACATCTTTCCATATATCTCATTCCCATACACTCATTCTATAGTGATATATGCTTAGGGATAAATCATCACTCCTCTGATCAACAAAGTCGTGATATACGCTTCGGCTATAGGGTTTACACACATATTCTCCCCATGTCACATTTCATCACCATCCCATACACATACACACTCATCACAATGTGCTAGATACAACCAACACTACTCGACCATTTCCTGATGATGCACTCTCGTTTACGGTTCATTCTTGACTACTGAGGGGGAAAACAAAATGAACCTCACTGCATACACATTCCATCCACTCAGGGGGCACATTGCTCCTATCATTCCATATTGCATTCCATTCCATCCATCCACAACATACTACATTGTCTTGGTAGCATTTACTCTTGCTTACTAGTGTTTTGCATGCTCATTCTACTACACATGTTAGATTGCTTTCTTATATGTCATTATCATACACACATGCACGTTCATGCCTTTGTCTAGTGTGATTGCAGATACAAGACTCTACACGTGGCATGGATGCTCACCTTCTACCCTTCCTATATTGGTCGTTGGGGGCATCCACATTCATCCTATCTAGGTGTTATTGTTTCATTTTGTACTTAGCATCTTATACTACTTGCTTCATACATGCTTTGACATATTGGTTATCACTCTAACATGCTAATGGGTGTTCCATGTGCAACACTTGTTTTGTAGGACTACATGTTTCCATGACTACATGTTTTTTTTACTTGTTTACATTTTTTCCATTGTATGTGGGATTTTCCCTTTGCTTGTGTGCACACTTGACTGTTGTTTGTGGCCATGATGGCCTTGCGTGTCTTGTGACATCGTGAGTGATGTCCCATGTTTGAAACCCACTTTGTGTGGTCTGCTTGTTTTCTTGCATGTTTACACTACTTTCTTGGTAGTTTTTTACATTGTCTGTGTATTTTACACTTGTCTTATTTGCATGCATGTGTTTGGACTAACACTTGTATTGGCTAGCCATCCCCTTTTGTGTGTGCCTTGGTATCTACCAAGTGTTTCCCTTTCCCCCTGCAGGGAAGAGTTCTACAGGTCAGAGTGTGGTTGGTCCTCTTTTGGGGCCGCATTCTCCTTCCAGGGTCATCGCATGTGCCCCCAAAGAGGGGGGCATCATTGAGGGTTTCTACTAACACAACGTATCTACACTGGTTCACACACAATGAGTGAGTTCAGACCAGTCTACGAACTCCATACACAATGGCCTTAACAGGACATGGTGTCCTTCAACAATTCTGTGGAGTGGTTACAGGCTCAGGGGTTACAGTGGGTGTGCCTCTCTACACTTCTCCATCCAGTGGCATTGGATCACCCAAAAAACTAGGACACTACAAAGATCTCTTCCAACATTTCAGCAGAAGTGGTTAAAGGTTGGAGGATACAACATGGTTCCTCCCTATACTTCTTCAGCCAGGGTGGCGTGAGATCACCTGAAAAACTCGTGACACTACAGGATATCCTTCTACACCCTTTTTCTCGACATGGATCAGGTGCACATGTTCCATTTTTCCATTTACACTTTCTATTCTAGTGTATTTTACATTTGTGTATTTTACACAACATTTTTACATACATACATATTTGACTACTTGATCATTTTCTCCTTGCAGGTCCACCGTATGAGAAACAAGTAGTCAAATTGGGGGCAACAACAACAAACAAAAAATGACAATGACAACACACTGTGGTGGTACTTTCCATACTAACCATGCAGGTACACTACACACAACAACAACTACACATGTGTTCCACCCTAGGTTCACTCTCATCACTTTTTATACACATTTTTCATCTTTAGAATCCATGCTCCTCCACATTTTTCTTTTTTCATTCCACACTTGAGTCTATTCCATCGACATGTCTTCTTCTACCCTCTACATGGTTATCAGGTACACATCTCTATCTACTTTATGTTACCGAGCTTTCTGCTCACCAACATAAAGTGGGGGAAAATGTAGACACAAATATTGCACATTAGACAATATTTAGCCCGGTCTTATACTACTATTTAGAAGGTTCTCAAGTGTACAAAGTACTAATTAATCCCACCTTTTGGCCACCTTTTTCTTATCTTTTATTTCATCTTTCCCACATATTTCCCGATACCTATCAGCCCATTTCATGACCTTTCTGACATTCTAGCCTGAAATCAGGGTGCCCCAGCCTGTACTGGGGCACCCCGAGGTGCCCTGGTCCCATTCCAGGTGCCCCGGTCTATGCACAACCTCTTCCACTTCTTTTTGGGTCACTTCTAGTTGTTGGTCATCCTTATCTTCTTCTCAGTTGGCCTTGTCGGGATTAATTATGAAATTAAGCTTGAGAGCCCTATAAATATAAAGTTATAAGACCATAATAAGGGTCCTAGGTCATTGCATCTTATCACTACTATCACTCCATCTAGGGTTGCATCCATTGCATCACTTGCATCCACATAGTGTCATGCATTCAAGCTAGGAGATCTGCATCACACACACTTCATAGGGGGAGGGATTCCATTCTATTCCATGCACACATGCTACTTACATTTCTATAGCTACTATTGCTCGCTACTTCACAAAGTGTGACTGACATGAGAGCACCTAGGGCACAACATGCACACACACACACACCAGAACTACATCAGGGTCTGTAATGTAGTGCAATGCTCAGTGATAAGTCCACTAGCTTGGTGGCTGAGGTCAGTCTGACCCATTCATATGCATCTTTCATTTTTCTAGGGTTTGATACTTCTCCTTGCATTACGGGTCATTCTCCAGTTCATCTGAGGAATCCAGTGTGACAGACAGGAAGTACTCAAAGACATTTAGTGACCATACCAGATTCAGATTTTGAGGATTTACAGTGTTCTGAGCACCCAGATTGCAGACCAGGGCACCCCGGGGCACCCCAGTACACTCCCAGATGCCTGTGTCATCTCAGACAGTCCAGATCTACCCTTCGCAGGGTCCCTGAGGGTTTGTCTGCACTTCCAGATTTTATTTCCAGATCTGTGACACTGTGCGACAGTCTTTTGTTATCAGCTGAGTCTTTTCCTTACTCTTCTCTTGCACATTAGGGTTTCATTTCATCTAGAATAGTTTATTTACATTTATTTCATACTGCTTTAGTTCATTTACAACATTTTAGTCCTCCTAACTAGATTAACATTAATACCCTAGATATTGGTCTTATTATTCAACTAAATAATGAAATCTATTTAAGGTAAAAGTTATGTCCAAGATTCATCTCTCAATTTACCATAGTTAAAGAATCTCTTATGGATTAAATAAGCCCCTTGATCTATTGGTGAAAACTTCTTTCTGGCTTGTATGTGACCTCTCCCAAGGTGTCAAAATTCCCAAATTGATGAATCTATAATTTAAAAACAATGCGGCAGGATACAATTGTGATCATCCTTATTAGTATGTGGATGACTTATTTATCATGGGAACATATTCCTTCACCAAATTCTAAAAATTTCCTTAGCCAATAATGTTGAATTCATAGGAAAACTTGGGTTTGTTTCAACTTTCTTTCATACAAAACAATGTGTGACAATTAGAAATTGTAATTTCACAACCTAAAATCTTTTGATTTGCTAGCCAAATCTCCATCAAGTTCTGATTGTCTGAATATCTTAGGAGGAAAGAATTAATATAATTCTCACATAGATCGAGGTTACGTTAGTTGTGATTACTCCATCCCATAGTCGATGGATATCAATAAATGGTTACTATCCCCATCTAGTTTTGACAGACCCCAATCATTTGAGCCCATTTATGTTCCTGATCAACTACCAAAGTGTTGTTGGGTAGTCAAACCATTGTTATAAGAGCCTTCAATGGTGAAAAATATCCTCTTTGAAGATTTCTTGAGAAGTAGATCCTTCTAAATGTTCCAATTTCTCATAGATCTCATTCTACATAGGAATTGAAAATCTAGATCATGAGTCAGTTACATTGAAAGAAAAATCGATCAGGTCATAGTTGTTGAAATCAGAGGGGGTAATTTTGAATCAAAGATTTTTTCCTATTAGAAAAACCTTATTTTGTAAGAAAATTGTCTTGTGTGTGATCTTCTATAAACGTAAAATCAAAGAATTATAACCAAAAAATCATGTCACAATGCATAACTATTTCGAAAAGGAAAATATTGATTCACTAGATGACAGCCTAATCATTTATTGGAAAAACATTTTTCTCCTTGGGGGATTTATTTAGATCATCATTATTGATGAAGTATATCAGATATCCACACCCAATGGATTTCTATTTGATCTCAATAGAGATTCATCAATGGTTTAGCATATGTACCAAATGCACCACTCTAAATATCAACTAAAGCATTATGTACCAAGCCTTTTAGGAAGCCAATAATCCTTTCATTTAATCTCTTAGATTACCAATAAGGTAATTCAAGGATTCACCCATATTCTTCCTAAGGATTCTATTTTTAGGATCATCCATTTTATCCACCAACTGCATGAGTAGTGCATACATTAATCCAACCTTATCATGTAAATTTCCAAGACCCATTTGAGAAATAGGTTCTTATACTGAGACTTTGCAAATGGGACAAAGGCTTTCTTTCTTGACTTACCAGACATTTACCTTAACTTTCAATCATGGAGTGTTTTCCAATGCCTCATCATCACTCAAGGTCTTTTCCACCTCACACTTGGCAAGTCATTCCTCATATAGGTGAGGATCATAGGTCATAGGAGTTATATTTAAGAAAAATCTTCAAGTCATAGATTTTCATTTGGGAAATGCCTCATAGAGAAAACATTCCATTTTGGTTGAATCATAATGCTATCCCTTAAAGGGAATGATTATAAAGTGGAATTGGATCTATATTACCTAAAAGGATCTTATTCAGAAATAGTAGACATTTTATTCTTTGATTTACTTAATGTTCAAAATTTCATCCTTAGCTAATACTTGGACTATTCAAGGTTGAGAGCAACCTTGAATCTTATGTCACCCATGGAATCGTCACATACAGATCCCATAGAATAATCCATAGTGTTCATAATTTTCATAAGAAGTCATTGAATTATGTCAATATCCTTAATCTAAATGTGGGTAGACATTGCCATCTAATTTTAAATGGATTAGGGGATATAAGAACATCCAGACTCTAGTCAAGAAATAATGTGTCAACTAATGTTCATGAGAGATCTAAGTATAATTTGTAAAGATCACATTGAGAATACCATTCACATTTCATGATTAGTGAAAACCTGATCATATCTTGTTCAGAAGATTGGCTGTCAATTTTCTTCATTCAGGATTCGATCATCATATTCTAACCATACCAATGCTATAATTTATGAAATCTTGTGATGGGATCAGAAGAGGTTTCGCAGATACCTTATTTAATGGTGCCAAACCATACCCTTCTATCCCAGATAACATCTAATTCTTATTGGGAGCATTACATAATTAATTGTTTGGTAACATGAACCATTATCAGAAAGAGATGATATCCTTTTGAAGTAAACTACTAACTTTTCATTTGACTAATAATCACCTCAATTTTGAAAAATCTATGTTCACTTTTCTCTAGACCATTGATACTTAGATCCAGTAGGCCTAATATGTGTTTGTTCATGTGGAATTTTGAAACTAGAAATATTTGGAGATCATACTCTAAGGGCCTGATCAAGTTGTAGGGACTTCATCTACCAAGCCCTTCACTGAGATACCGAAGTTGATGCAGAATTATCTCTTATTGCAAATTATAGGTATCTAGATCCACACATGATCTTAGGCCTCCAATTGAATTGAACATGTTCATCTTTTAGAAATTTGGAATTCAAAAGTATGGGAAGTCACCCTACAGGGTGCTTGATGATAAAGCAATACTTTCCAAACCCATAATTTGTGGTTAGATAACAATCCCCTTAATTGTCTATATTTTGTCTTTCATGGTATAACTTCCATGACCTTTAGTTATAATAGAAGGTAAAACGTCCTACAATATGACTGTGAATCCATGTGACTTAAAATATCAACAAGGAAGATCTAAGTAATAAGAACAAAGTAAATATTATTAGGTTGAGATCATAGGTCTATAAAAGTTATAGACAATGAAAATGTCCTTAATGGCTAATATTTCATTGTCATATGCCTTGAAAATGAATGCTTAGTTTCAAAGATCAGCCCAATGGTGATCAAGTATGTTACCATCAAATAGGAAATTGTCAAGCCCGATTTGATTCTACTAAAACCTTTTTCATACTGGATACCTATTTCAAACCTCGATGTGTTAAATGATTAAATTATCTTCTAAAGGGATAAAAATTCAGGAATCTTTCATGACCTAAAGGTTATGTCACTCTAATAGATTCCTGCGTGACCATTTTTCCTTAGGGTTAATATTAATTGACACTCCTACTACCGTTTGTACCATATTTTACAAAGGATGTCCTTCTTGAACATTATTCATTTATTAGAAGATTAAGAATGAAATCTTATTTCCCAAAGTTAACCTATAAAACATAGATAATTCTAATCCTAAGGGGAATTTAGGATTCTGAGATATATAAGGTGATGGTCAATGACCATGATGCTCTCCTTCCTTGTTCATCTTAATGGTTGTTGACTATTATATATTTAACAAAATCTAAATTAGGGCATGTCAGGATGTATTCATTTTTGCAACATATTGGATCATTACAGTTTGGTAACTTCCTTGTATGGTTTTGTTACTTGTTCAAAATACTTTGTTATGCTTGTACTAAAATTCTTTGTAAATTCCCAATTTTGCATTGGTCTAAGAAGGCACTAACCACTAGAGGAATCCATTTCCAATGGTCACTATTAATTAAACTCATGGAACTCAAGTGTTTCAACTTTAAAAACTTATATTTGATATGACCCCTGAACTTATATCTGAAACCCATAAATGGAAAAGGAATGATAACCAGATCGTACCAAGCCAAGAACACAGATGCTAATCAAACACCACGATCAATAAGATGAAAGTAATTCACCAGAATAACTTTACATAAACCTTTGCAAACAAATGAGCAGCAATATCATATATTATTATGGAACTCAATGAAATACAATGAGAATGGGCCTTGCTTATATAGGCAAGGAATAACAATCTAAGAACCAGTCAAGGTCGTAGATCAAGCCATAAATCATGGAAAGAACTAGTCATCAAAGAACTAGTCAAGTCCATAGATTTATGAGAGAACTAGACATCAAGGATCTAGTCAATACCATAGATCTAGGAAAGAACTAGTCAATACCATAGATCAAGGAAAGAACTATACCTAACAACTAGATAATATCTCCTAATATCTAAATAAATAAAAAGAAATATCCACACACATAAGTGGGTGAGGATAAATACAATAAAGGTAAATAAAGTACCTAGGTGAACATGAGCTAAGGTAAATACCTACTCTAACACCCCCCTCAAGTGAAGCTAGGGGCCAAAATAGAAGTGGCATGTCCACAGTATGAGTCCCGACAACTAGGCCTGATGAGGTACTCATGTACAATATATCCATGAAGAAATCTCGAACCAAAAGAAGGAAAGAATCCTGCTAGAAGGAAAGAGAAAGAAAGAAGAAGAAAGAAGGAAGATGTTCTCACGAACACCCCCCAAGAACAACTTCTGAAACCCCAAGCATTCCACGCAACTCAAGGTAGCGAGGTGATGCAAAAGGCTTCGTAAAGATGTCTGCAACCTACTGCTGAGTCAGAATGTACTCCAAGCAAAGAACTCCATCCTGAATGTGCTGACGAATGAAGTGGATGTGTATCTCAATATGCTTGGTCCACTGGTGCTCAACTGGGTTGCGAGAAATGTGAATTGCACTTTGGTTGTCACACCAAAGTACAGTCGGTGAATCCTGTGGGAATCCAAACTCTGTCAATAACTATCGAAGCCAAAGAATCTACTGACTCGCTGTAACTGCTGCCCTGTACTCTGCCTCTGAAGATGAAAGTGCAATAGCCTGTTGCTTTTTGCACGCCCAAGCAACTGGAGAAGAACCAAGACAAAAAAGATAGCCAGAAGTGGAATGCCTGTCATCAATAGAACCTGCCCAATCTGAATCTGTATACCCAACCAACTGAGTAGAACCCCTAGTGTAGTGTAGGCCAAAGTGGGAAGTGCCATGCAAATAGCGCAAAATCCTTTTAGCAGCCTGTCAGTGACTACTATGAGGAGAATGTGCAAACCGAGATACAAGCCCTACTGCAAATGAAATATCAGGGTGAGTATGGGTCAAGTACATGAGACTCCCAACCAACTGCCTATACAATGTAGGATCACAAAGTGGTGTGGTACATGTGGAAGTAAGAGTAACTCCAGACTGAAAAGGAGATGGACTTGGCTTGCAATCAGCCATATCAAAGCACCTAAGAAGATCATGGGTGTACTTTTGCTGACTCAAATGAATCCCTGAATCTGTCTGAGAAATCTGCAAACCAAGGAAATAATGCAATAGCCCAAGATCTGTCATGTCAAACTGTGTAGAAAGAGCCCTCTGAATACTCTGAATGTGGGAAGAAGAGCTGCCAGTAAGTAACAGATCATCAACATACAAGACAAGTATCACAATATCCTCACCAACATGTTGGAGATACACTGTATGATCAGAGTGGCAATGAACAAAACCAGTAGATAGAAGAAAAGAATCCATCTTCTCATACCAAGCCCGAGGGGCTTGTTTGAGACCGTAGAGAGACCTTCGGAGCCTACAAACAAGAGAAGAATCCTGAACAAATCCAGCCGGTTGCTCCATGTATATTTCCTCTTGTAGATCTCCATGTAAGAAGGCACTCTTCACGTCCATCTGGTATACGGGCCACCCCTGTGATGCAGCAATAGCAAGTACAAGGCATACAGAATCCATCTTGGCAATGGGTGCAAAAGTCTCAGAGTAATCAATACCTTCAACTTGTGAAAAACCCTTTGCAACAAGACGAGCCTTATACTTGTCAATGGACCCATCAGCTACGTATTTGGTTTGGTATACCCACTTACACCTAACCATCTTTCTTCCTTTAGGAAGAGATACCAAATCCCAAGTATGATTCTTCATCAAAGAAGAATACTCAGCTGTCATCGCATCATCCCACTCCTGTATCCCATGAGCCTTTGAAAAAGACTGTGGATCCTCAGAAACTACCTGACACAAAAGTCCAGAACCTGTAGAATGTGTGTGATGATGCCTAGTGGGTGGAAGATCCTCTATGAAAGGTGTTGCCTCAGAAACTGTAGTACGAGCCCACTTAGGCATAGTGACAACATCAGTGGGAATAGGATCCTCAATGACATCTATAACCTCCTCATCAATCTCCTCAAAGAAAGGATCCTCAAGATGAGATGAAGAAGAAGAAGGACTGGAAGAAGATGAAGAATCATGAGGAGTGAAGTGCTCATCAAACTGAACATGTGTTTGAAAAATAACATCATGTGTATCAGGATCTAAAAGATGATAAGCTCTCATGTCCTCACAATACCCTACAAAGATCAAGGGTTTACTCTTCTTATCCAAAGCTTTCCTTTTCTTCTTTGGCACAAAGGCCCAAGCATGGCTCCCAAAGACTCAAAAAAATGAGACATCTGGCTTAGTGTTGGACCAAGCTTCCTCTGGAGTCAAATGCTCAAGTGCTCTGTGTGGTGTGTGATTCTGAATGTAGTTAGCACAATTAACTACTTCTGCCCAATAGATAGGAGGTATATCTCTAGAATGCATCATACAGTTAGCCATTTCCTTCAAAGTTCTATTCTTCCTTTCTGCTAATCCATTCTGTTGTGGAGTATGAGGAACAAAATGCTGGTGAATAATGCCTTGAGTTGCCAAAAATTCAGAAAACTCATTGCTGAAGTACTCCCCCCCATTATCAGTGTGAAGGTTCTTTATGCTACTAGAAGATTGTTTCTCGACCAAAGCCTTGAAGACTTTGAAGTGTGAAAAAACATCACTTTTGTACTTGAGAAAATAAACCCAAGTACACCTCGAGAAATTATCAATAAATGTAAGTGCATACTTAGCTCCATTGAAAGATGGGGTAGGAAAAACCATCAAGTCACTATGCACAAGCTCAAGTGGTGAAGAAGCTCTCTTAGACAAATTCTTAGGAAAAGGATCTTGGTGTTGTTTCCCTAATGCACAACCATGACAAACTCCCTCAAGACAAGAAACTCTAGGAAGACCATCTACCATACCATGAGTGCTCAACTCCTTCAAATATCTGTAATTGAGATGTCCAAATCTTTCATGCCAAAGCTTACTCTCTGAATCTGCATGAGAAACCAATCCTGTCCCTATAGAAGAAGTGTCATCAAAACCCTCAAAGTGATATAGTCTAGAAATTGATCAACAATACCCTGAGCAACAAGTGAATAAGGCTCTAACAAAGTTCTTACTTCTGCCCCATGTGGTGTAAAAGTCACTATTTTTCCTTGACCAGAATGACAAATTTGATATACAGAAAACAAATTTGTAGTGATGTTAGGAACATATAGTGCATCTTGGATATTGCCACCATCAAGTTGTATATCACCTTTTCCCTCAACAGAAAGAAAGGAAGAATCTCCAACCTCAATTTTGGAAGTAGAACTCAAACCTAGAGAAACAAAAGACTCCTTGGAAGAAGTCATGTGATGAGAAGCACCAGAATCTATAACCCAACTGTCTGCAAGTGGTGACTGAGATCTCCCAACAACATTAAGTGCTTTTCCATGCTGATTAGAAGGAGGTGGAGTGGAGATAGAAATTTTGTGTTTCTTGACTGCATCCTCTAAGGCTTGCATTCGCTTATAACACCTATGTTCTTCATGATTACTACCCCCACAAAAAGAGCATGAAAGGCTAGACTTATTCTTGGATTTAGAAGACTCCTTGGGTTTTGAGTTGTTTTCTTTGGGTTTAGGAGCATTTTGAGATGGAGAAGGTGTGGATTTGGTTTTACTTTTTGGTTTTCCCTTGCCCTTAGGATTAGATGCAACTAATGCCTTTTGAGAGGTGGAAGACTCAAGGTGAGACAATTTGGATTCTTCCCTAGTAAGTCTTTCACAAAATGTTTCTAAGTTAGGCATTTTGAATGTGTCACCTAAGGCATCCATGCTAGAGAAAAAGGTAGAAGAAAAAATTTGGAATGGTCCTCTCAACTTGGATAGAATCAAGTAAACACACTCTTCATCTTTCTTATCTCTTCCACTCCCCTTCAACTGTGTCAACAAATGCTTGAACTTGGTAAGATAGTCTATAATTGTTGGAAAATCTTCAGGATTAAGAGAGGTGATCTCAATTTCAAGTTGCATGGCTCTCATATGATCCACCTTACCAAATAAATCCTCCAATTTCTCCCATATTTTGAAAGGAGAGTCACATTTTTCCAAATGAAACAAAATACTGTCACTTACATAAGTTCCTATCAAACCCATACACTCATCAAATTTGCACTGGTACTGAAATTTCTTATATTTTCTAGTGAACACTGGTTGTTCTGAAGAAGTTAAAGCCCATAATCCTTTCCGCTTAATTATTGTTTCCATTCTTGGTTTCCATGTGTGGTAATTATGTGTTGTTAATGGCTCAACATGATCTAATGCAGAAGTAGATGCCATCCTCAAAAAATCACCAAAAGAAATGCAAGAACCAAGCAATGCAACAAGACCCCCAAACAATGCAACAAGAGCCCCCCAGATTTTGGCACTTTATAATGAGTGTGTGTTACAATATGGCACTTTATAATTATAGTGTGATTCTCAAAATAAATATTTCCAATGGAAAGAGCATGAAAAAATAAGCACTTTTGCAAAAAATGGACACTCAAAACCGAGTTACCGATCAAAAGTTACAAGCTTTTCAATATTATGCTCTACTATTTATTTTAGTTGCCATTAAAATAGAATAAAATGCTCTTGCCTTCACCACACAAATAAAATGAAAGGGGGCTGGAGTTAAGCACCTACTAGTAGGAATCACAAGCTTTAAGCCCTCATATGACCAATGAATTTTTACAACGGGGATGTGATATCCACCACCATTTCGAGAAGGCACTTCTTCATCATTCTATTGACTAGAAGTAGAAGCATGAATTGGGTTTATGATGTCATCAATGCTATGAGGAGGACGCTCTGCTTCTTCCTCTCCTTGAACCATATTGGCTAGGAGAGTGATCAAATGTGGACAACAACTTGGCCCCCAATTCTAAAACACGCATAAGAACCTCATGTCTATTTTGAAACAAGAAGTTATCTATTTGTGCGGGACTAAATTCAAATTCCACCCAAGGAGAATTCTCCTCACCACCACTATGATCAACCATGGTGTTATCTTCAAAAAGAGGATTTATCTTGTCATTTACAAAGGGATTTGACCCTAATTTTTGATGCCCCATCCTTTTGATAAGAGGCATACTACGAAAGGTCTTACTCAAGTTGATTTAAAATGGACCCTAGGACAAACCAAACAGCATAATGACATCAAATCATCACAAAGAATGTCAAATAATGAATGACAACAAATCCAAAGGATCAAGGCAATATGAACCAAGAATACCAAAGAATAAAGAATGACACATTGATAAGGTACCATATAGTAAGAAGTATTTAGGACAAAACAATCAAGTACAAGACTATGATCCAATCACAAGAATAACTACTCCCTACATTTTCAAAGATAGGTTTGGTGCAAATAATGACAACACAATATCAACAATTAGGTCAAGTTTAGAATAAACAAGACCTAAATACTAAGAAGGTGTTGACATGATCTCCAAACAAGGTATACTAAAACAAGTTTAGATACAAACAAAGTCCAAGTCTTGAAAATGGAGGCTACAAATGTGAGCAACGCAACAACACTATTTGGACACGTTAATCAATCTTTGTAGACAAAGAAAGATTTTAGTATCAAAATGATGTTACCATAATGTGAGCAGCGTAATGATGACACTTTCCAAAACTCAAGGCAATGTTGGGATCAAAACCAAGTCTAATTATAACAAGAAGTTGTTATTTATGCAAGCAACGTAACAATACAACTTAGAGACTTAGATCAAGTTTCACAAAGGAAAAAATTATGTATGTATGCCAACTATATTGATATAATGTGGGTAGCATAACAACTCAAAGGATTTAATGATAGGACAACCTAGATATAATGATAATGAGTCTCAATATGGGTGTGAGACAAAGGGCCTACTAGAATATGAAGACATACCATTCACACTTTCAACACTCACATTCCGACATTGCAACCTAGTCATGTGAGTAGAATACAAAAGTGGTGGACACGATTATTTCTAGCAGTATCCACATATGTATGCTTTCTTTTGTCCCAAATGGGCAACAAGAAAACAAAGGAGTAGACCAAGTGGTGATGAAAAATACTTAGCCTAACTTTGGCAGAGTTTCGCCTTGTCTTAGGACAAGGTAGAAACTAAGACAAAGTAATGCCTTGTAAGTTTCGTGATGAATAACACATGGCTCAAACTTCAATGGACTCTCCCCTTGTTCAACTAACAAGGTTTTGACTCCAAAATAAGTTTTTACTTTGTGAGAGCTTCAATAGAACATGATGGATAAAGTCAAGTTGGCCCCAATGCCAAATGGTTCACCTAAGATTTTTTTCACAAACTCACCAATTCTTTCCTAAAGGAGGTACATATTTCTAGAATTGCTTCTAGATAATAGACCATTACCCCACAATCAAATTAATGAACGGGGCCCCATATGGAAACATGAAGCTTTTCTCACAAAGGTTTTCCAACTAGTCAAATGGGTAAGGGGGCACTTCCCATTTCATCCACTAGTCCCCTTAAGGCGTGGACTACTTTGGGGTTCCTGGGGTAATCCTCACAATGATTTTTATGGCTTATGCCAAGATACTTACCCCATTTTAAAGAGGACGAGCCGTAGCTCTTGACCGAACCTACAAATACAGTGTGTTGAATTAAGTGGTGTATTTTTTTATCTTTAATCTTAATGAGGTTTAGTAAACCATTGACAACCTGCAATACACATGTATTAGTATTGTTTAGATCCTTCTTTCTTTGAAAAGCATATATGGTCCTTCACTCAAACGTTAGTAATTTTCCAAGAAAATCAAAATATTTGAAAGAGGATTAAGTGTTGCTTTTGGTTCTCAAGATCATCCAAGGATGCAAGAGAAGAGCATACACAACAAGTAATCCAACTATAAAGAAAAGGAAAACTTGCAATCAATGAACCATACAAATGCTTGATAAATTGTTCATTCCCTTAAGAAAAAATGAAAGATTAAGTTTCCAATCAACCAAATGTTAGAAAAATGAAAACTAAAGTTACTTTTGATTCTCAAGATCACCCTAAGGTGCAAGAGAAGAGCATACACAAAATTTAGTCTAACTTAAGCAAAACATGGAAACATGATATTCATTAAAGCTTATCAACATGTTAGAAATCTAATTAAAAATGTTAAAACCTAAAGAAAACAATTGGGAAAACCTGTTAAACATACGTAAACACAAAAACTTTCAGAATTATGGAAACCTCGAAATTAGAGCCAAAATTTGACACAACATGCTAGCGCAAGCCTAACAACAATAGTGCAAGCCTATGAATAGTAACACAAGCTAGAAAAAACACAGTAGCACAAGCCTAAGGATAAAAAATGATAGGTCTAAGACAGAAAACACAGACAATGTTACACTAGCGCAGACATAGAGACAATAGCTAGCAAGCCTAAAGACAATAGCGCAAGCCTAACATAGAGAGGCAAATTTCAAGCTAAACTGCAAGTTAATAGTAATGCAGACAAAGAGACACTAGCACAAGCCTAACAAAGTAGCACTAATGCAAGCCTGTGCACGTTGATGCAAACATAATGACAAAAAGTGCAAGCCTCCTTCACGCTAGCGCAAGGCACTTGTAGATCATCAAAACATGGGATTTGACAAGAAAAAATGTCAAAAAGCTTAAAACTTTGCCAATTTGATCCAAATTTGATAGCACCTCACCTCCTTCATTCCTAAAGAGCACTAAAACAAAGCAACCTTAACCAAACTAGTTAAGAAACTCCATATTTATCTACAATTGCTAAAAGAGGGTTAGTAAACCAAAAATTGAAATTAATCTACAAAAGCTTGAAACTAATGCAAAAGGACTATGGATTAAGTCCCACCAGACGTGCCAAATGTATGCATACTAAACTAACTAAGCTATGGAATGAAACTAACACAAAGTAGCTTCAAAACAAAGTTAATCTAATAATAAACATCTTAAAGGAACTAGCTAATTAGTGCATAAACATGAAGAAATCATCTAATGCTAACCATTCCTACTATTTTAAATGTATGATTACTTCTAAAACATGAGCCTATTTGGATCATGAGCAATCAAATTGTGTGTTTGATCCCCAAAGAGAGGGAAGGATCTCACCAAGAAATGGCTACAAGGCCATTCTTAAACTTTCCTTTCTACTCAACAATTGTAGAATGGATGCAAAGAGGAAGTATCTATTCCAAATAATGGAGAAGGATCTTATCATATGCTTATATAAATCACTAGAAAAAAGTATGGTGTAGGTGTGAGAGGAAGGAGCTTGGTCCTTTATATAGCTTTCCAATTTGGGAGAAGCTTGAATCCCAATGAATGTGGGATAAAGGATAAAGTAGATTTAGACTTGTTAAGCTTGATTAGAGGAATTAACAAGTGATTAACAACTCATGCGAGTTGGAGATGATTTAATTAATCAACGGGGATTAATTAATAGGCTAGAATAAACTTTTTAGGCTATTTAGAGGGAAATAGGTATGATTTGGATGATTTGAAAGAGGGATTTAACCAATAAGAGGGTTTATTGATTAAATACAATGCAAAATTAACTTAATTAACTCATAATAGTTAATTAATCAATTGGAAGAGGATTATAACTAACGAAGTGTCGTTAATTGGCATCCAGAATGTGATAAAGGCTAGTTAATTAACGAAGAGTCGTTAATTGACCAAAATAGAGGGAAACGTTAGTTAATTAGAGAGAAATCACTAATTATAATGGAAATGATGGGATAGATGATAGTTAGTACAATTTTAGCAATAAAACTGCGTAGGCATATTTTAGGTGTCTATAGTAAGATGCCCTTGGTGTGGAAGGTTACCCTCATGTGCATGACTTAGGAAGCTATGAAGTAGATCGAAAACATTATTTGTGAAAAGCTATTTTTGGAAAATCCTAAAAAATCTATTTTTAGAAATTTACTATTACAAAGTTGGGTGGTGTTCGCCATGTTGCCACTCTCCCATGCCTACTCAATATGGAAGTTGGGCTTCTTTGCCTTCATGTTGGGACGAGTGGGCTTTTCCACCTCACACATACACATTTACCCATCTGGTTTTCGCTTTGTCACTTCCACGAGTTGTTGTATAAGATAATAAAGAATGTGTAATTATGACCGATGCTTAAAATGCTACTGATACTAGATTAGACCCTGTTCTTTAGGGGAAAGACCTTCTAAATGGTGATTGGATTAAGCCCAAATGATAAAGATATGCCTTTTGTTAATCATTTTACGAAAACTACTTAATTTTTATGCAATGTTTTCAAGTAGTCCGTGTTATTGTTTTTAGTTATATTCCCAAGGTTAGTATTTCATAATACCATTTTTTTGTGAATAGTTTGTGATATTTTTACAAACTAATATTTCTCTTTTTCATCAAAAACATATATTTATTTATGTTTTAAGTCTAATTTTACTATTGTAAATCTAATTGGATTTTATAATTTATTGTAATTTCCATGGATAGATGAATTATATCATTGATATAAGACAAAGTAAGCTCATGTTGATAGTTAGACTTGGAAATTAAAGTTGAAAGTAAGTTCATGTTGATACTTAAATCTAAGAGATTAAAGTTGAAATGTGTCTTTTTAATATTAATTTGATGGTCTTTTTCTTTTGCAAAATAAGATTGTTTACATAATCACATTGATAGTTAAATTAAAGTTGAAATATTTCTTTTTAATGTTAATTTGATGGTTTCTTTTCCTTTTTAAGAGTAAGATTGTTTTTTGATAATCTAAAAGGACCACAAAATACCCAACTATTTAAGAATAAGATTGTTAATGTTAGTTTACATATCTTACTTTTAAAAAGATTTGTATGTGTGACCTCTCTTTATCCTTTCTCTCTCTCACCCCCTTTTTAAAAATAGAAGTTCTTCCCTATAAAACTAACTTAAAAGTGACTTAACATTACACCTCCTCTTGATACAAATGCTAGTAAGAGTCACCTATTTAATTTATTCAAAGCTTCATGCTTTAGGCTTTTTCTAGATAAAGCTAGGCTCCTAATCCCTTAACCAATGAATGAAGGCGAAACCCTTCACTTTTTCCCTTTATCTCTTTCCCCAAATATAAGATTACTCATTCTTCTTACTTGTCGGCCAAGGCAGCTTTTTGGCTTTTTTTTTATAAGATCCTAATTTCAATTTAACGGGTATAAACTTATGCGCCTAAAAATAACCAAAAATAAGCACACAAAAACTAATTCGGGCGAAAATAAGTACATATATAGACGAGGTAGTTTACCCATTCGGATTCATTCTTGTTTACGTTGGCTTCACAACAGATCTCTCTGACTTTTGCTCTTCGTGACTGGTTCGCAGCAATGGCTCACAAGGGAGAATCATCAGAACCGTAAGCCTCCTCTGGTTTTTTCCTTTCCTGGTTATTCAGATGGGTTGGGTCCTTTTTTTTCTTTTTGTTCTCTCCTTTTTATGAGATGGTTTAGGGTATTTTTCCATCGAAAAATTTGCAGATTGTGTGTTATGGTTGATTTGATTACAGGAAGGGAACCAAAAGAGACTTCAGCACTGCAATTTTAGAGCGAAAGAAGGCGGCGAATCGGCTGGTGGTGGACGAAGCCATTAACGATGACAACTCCGTGGTCTGTCTGCACCCGGACACCATGGAAAAATTACAGTTGTTCCGTGGAGACACCATTCTTATTAAGGTCTTTTTCTTCCCCTTAATTCACCCCAGGTTTTTTCCCTCTCTGTAGCCCTCCCCTTTTTAGTCTTTTTGCCCAGATCTATTCTCACGGTTTTTTTTTTTTCGTCCTATGTTTAGGGTAAAAAGAGGAAGGATACTATTTGTATTGCTCTGGCGGACGAGACATGCGAAGAGCCCAAGATACGAATGAACAAGGTCGTGCGTTCGAATCTCAGGATTCGTTTGGGAGACGTGGTTTCTGTTCACCAATGTCCCGATGTCAAGTACGGCAAGCGCGTCCATATTCTTCCCGTTGACGATACCATCGAGGGCGTCACCGGGAATTTGTTTGATGCCTATCTAAAACGTGAGTCACATTACTATTTTTTAAAACCCTTTCTTGCAATAAATATGCTGCCTTTTTCAGATCGTTCTTGTTTTTGTAATCTCCCCATTTTTCCCAAATTTCATGGGTAAAAAGAAACTTTAGGTTTGAATTCGAAACCGTTATTTTGTTGGAAGCCTAATAATATATGTAGAGCACATACATTGTGATCAAATTGATTAAAAGGTAGAACTATCTTCTTCTAGGTGGATTGACAATGTTTTGTTTAATCCCAACGTTGGCTTTGAGGTGAACACATAGGCCCAGTAGGGTAGATAACGCTTTCCTGTTGATCTAATTCAGTGTAACCAGGGTTACTGAGTTTTCTCTCTCGAATTCTAAGTATCTGGTGGACGGACAAAATTGGCTAAAATGTTTTGGCTTTTAATTTTCCACTATGGTATCGCTTTAACTTTTAGGCTGTTAAAATTTTCCCTTAAATTTTTTTCTAGGCAATCGTCATGAATATCTTATGCTAGAGATGTTTTTCCAGCACCCAACTTTGAAAAGTTGGAGCTTTTTTCTTCTGAGATTTTACATTTTAGGGTTGGGATTGGGTGATGAGAGGAAAGGGAAAACATGATTTGCTCTTTGTTTTTGGTTGGAACTATACAGAGAGTCAGTCAATCACCTCAAAGGCCCTACTTTTGGGTCAATCTTGTGCAAGTTAAGATGCATTTTGCTAGAGGATTGGATGAAGGATTTTATGATCTCTTTTTATTTGAATATTGTTTTCCTCAACTGTTGGTTTCCTATGTTTCGGTTTCATGGAGTTAGTTTCCTAGGTTGTGGTTCCACGGATTTTTTCAGTTTCCCATGTTGTGGTTCTCTCCCCAATTTAGAAACACACACATTGCAGACAAAATAATATGAAAAAACACAGATTTTTTTGAGTGGATCAATATAACTTTATAGAATTGTATTGGTTTTACAAATGTTGGAGCATTTTTTTTCAATTAATCAATTCAGATGGCTATATTCTGTTAGAAATATTTTCTATTTCTTTATTGTATGCTGTACATTTGAAGTACATTAGTTGCACGCCCCTCTGCCCATAAAAGAAAATCGAAGTAATGCAACTTATGAAACTTGCTTAATGTCTTGTATTTAATAATTTTACTGTTACTGCTTATTGTGTTTGGTGAATTTAGAATTGTAAATTGTTTTGGTCACTTCGTTAGCATTGTAATGTTTATATGTGAAACTGAAGTTCTGAAATATAACTTGTAGCCTATTTCTTGGTTTCACGGAGTTGTTAATTTCCTAGATTGTGATTCAACTGGTTTTTTCAGTTTCCCATGTTGTGATTCTCTCCCCAATTTAGAAACACATTGCAGACTGAATAATCTGAAAAAACTTAGAGATATACAGCTCTTGTTTTTGAGTGGATCAATATAACTTTATACAATTATATTGGTTTTACAAATTTTCAATCCTTTTTTTTCAATTAATTAATTTAGATGGCCATATTTTCTCAGAAATATTTTCTGTTTCTTAATTGTATGCTGTACATTTGAAGTACATTAGTTGCACGCCCCTCTGCCCTTAAAAGAAAATCGAAATAATGCAACTTATGAAACTTGCTTAATTTCGTGTAATTAATAAGTATACTGTCACTGTTTATTGTGTTTGGTGAAAGTTAAAATTGTAAATTTGTTTGGTCTCTTTGTTGGTGCTGTGATGCTTATATGTCAACCTAAAGTACTGAAATATAATTTGCAGCCTATTTCTTGGAAGCTTATCGTCCAGTAAGAAAAGGAGATCTTTTCCTTGTCAGAGGTGGAATGCGTAGTATAGAGTTCAAAGTAATTGAGACAGACCCTGGGGAATATTGTGTTGTTTCTCCCGATACAGAAATTTTCTGTGAGGGCGAGCCGGTAAAGCGTGAGGATGAAGATAGATTGGATGAAATAGGTTATGATGATGTTGGTGGTGTACGGAAACAAATGGCTCAGATTCGTGAATTGGTAGAACTACCACTTCGGCATCCACAGCTCTTTAAATCAATAGGTGTGAAGCCCCCTAAGGGTATTCTGCTTTATGGACCACCTGGTTCTGGGAAAACTTTAATTGCCAGAGCAGTTGCAAATGAGACGGGTGCGTTCTTTTTCTGTATCAATGGACCTGAAATTATGTCAAAGTTGGCTGGAGAAAGTGAAAGCAATCTTCGGAAGGCTTTTGAGGAGGCCGAGAAGAATGCCCCCTCCATTATATTTATTGATGAAATTGATTCCATAGCTCCCAAGAGGGAAAAAACCCATGGTGAAGTTGAGAGAAGAATTGTTTCTCAACTTCTCACACTTATGGATGGGCTAAAATCTCGTGCCCATGTTATTGTGATTGGAGCAACAAACCGACCAAACAGTATTGATCCAGCTCTGAGAAGGTTTGGAAGGTTTGACAGAGAAATTGATATTGGTGTTCCAGATGAAGTGGGCAGGTTGGAAGTGCTCCGCATCCATACAAAGAATATGAAGCTCTCCGATGATGTATGTTTTTTAGCTCCTGACTTCCATTTGTGTACTTTTATATCAATTCATACAATTCTTGTATATTGACTGCATGTTTTAATATTTTTTGTTTTTGGTACAGGTTGATCTTGAAAGGATTGCAAAAGATACACATGGATATGTTGGAGCAGATCTTGCAGCTTTGTGTACTGAGGCTGCACTACAGTGTATTAGGGAAAAAATGGATGTCATTGACTTGGAAGATGAGACAATAGATGCTGAAATTCTTAATTCAATGGCTGTCACTAATGAGCATTTCCAGACTGCATTGGGCTCCAGTAATCCATCTGCTCTGCGTGAAACCGTGAGTCTTAACAACTATGTTTGGCCGTATCTCACTTTTCTTATTATTGATTAAATAGGGGTTTAATTGGTACTCTCTATCTATTGGTCTCATGATATCTAGTATTCTACATCTGTTTGTTTCAGATGATTTAAGTAGTGGCTAATTTGCCCATGGATTTTGGCAAAACTTTTGACAGGTTGTTGAAGTGCCAAATGTCACTTGGGAAGATATTGGCGGGTTGGAAAATGTCAAGAGGGAGCTTCAAGAGGTAAGTTGTGGAACTTGGGTTCGCTACTACATGTTTGCTTCACATTCTTTTGATATAGAAAAATCTGGATTTCTAGCAGATATTAACTAACAAAATACATTATGGGTTTGATTTAGACTGTTCAATATCCAGTGGAGCACCCTGAGAAATTTGAAAAATTTGGCATGTCTCCTTCAAAAGGAGTGCTCTTTTATGGGCCACCAGGTTGTGGAAAGACATTGCTTGCAAAAGCCATTGCTAATGAATGTCAGGCCAATTTTATCAGTGTGAAAGGCCCAGAATTATTAACAATGTGGTTTGGAGAAAGTGAAGCTAATGTAAGAGAAATTTTTGACAAAGCCAGAGGTTCAGCTCCTTGCGTCCTGTTCTTTGATGAGCTTGATTCTATTGCCACACAGGTTTGTGGCTTTCTCACACTAAAAATTTAATTTGAGAAGGGTGGCTACATGTGCAGGCTTCTTGATCAAACTTTTTCAAGCAGGTTTAATGTATATCTGGTTTATTTGCTTGCAGCGTGGCAGCAGTGTTGGGGATGCTGGTGGTGCAGCAGACAGAGTGCTTAATCAGTTGTTGACTGAGATGGATGGTATGACAGCTAAGAAAACGGTTTTCATTATTGGGGCTACAAACAGGCCTGATATCATTGATCCTGCATTGTTAAGGCCTGGTCGACTTGATCAGTTGATCTATATTCCTTTGCCTGATGAAAGCTCACGATACCAAATTTTCAAATCCTGTCTGAGGAAGTCACCCGTTTCAAAGGATGTTGACCTAATGGCACTTGCTCGATATACCCAAGGATTCAGTGGAGCTGATATTACAGAGATCTGTCAACGGGCTTGCAAGTATGCTATTAGAGAAAATATTGAGAAGGTGAGCATCCACTGTTCTGTATTCCAGGGATTTAATAATAACGATAAGAGTGCTAATAGCCCTCTTTTGTGCATTAGATTTGTTTATGATACATACTACTACAGTTTTTGTTAGTGGTGGAGCATTAGTCTATCTCAGGTCTCTATGATTTTTCATTAGACACTCATCACCCAATGTAGCTGAATATTTATTTTATTAGCCTGCCTGTATTTCAGTTCATAATATCTACCTTGGGCGTTTTTTGTAGGATATTGAACGTGAAAGGAAAAGAAGTGAGAATCCTGAGGCAATGGATGAAGATGATAGTGATGAGGTGTCTGAAATCAAAGCAGCACATTTCGAGGAATCCATGAAATATGCCCGAAGAAGTGTGAGTGATGCTGATATTCGTAAGTACCAAGCATTTGCACAAACGCTGCAGCAATCTCGAGGCTTTGGTTCTGAATTTCGATTTCCAGACAGACCTGCTGGTACCGCAGTTGGGGCGACAGATGCTTTTGCTACAGCAGATAATAAAGATGATGATGACTTATACAGTTAAATAGATCTTGTACATAAGTGTCATCTTTATAAAGTGGCAAATGTCATCTGCTTTAGCAGGAACCTTCTTCTCACAACTAGCCAGTTATTAAATGTGGCTCGGCTATGCTTGTATGAGTTTATTATTTATATGTTATCTGAACTTTATGCAAGAACTAATAGAACCATTTAACTAGGTGTGGCATAACTGCGTCTTGTTTTTTTTTAATCTCGTACCACCTTATGTAAACATTTGAATGCTCATCATCATTTTGGAAATTGTCTACAAGTTCTTTTTTAGTCTCGTGGAAGGCAGGTTATATGATTTTCACTGAACTACATACTTTCTTTTGCAACGTCCAATCCAAATGTGCTATGTGTCCTCTCTTTGTTTTGGGCTAAAGTGTTTTGAATAATACTTATTTTGTCTTTGATAAAAACTTTTTTAGTGTGTTTTATTTGGCTGGGACCTATTTTTATGCCGATAGGCCCTGCTTCAATGAGAGGGACTCGCCTGCTGTACATAATTGAATGGTGGAAATGTAGTTTCAAGAGAGATAAACAATTGAACGGGTATCAGCAGTTAAATCTTATGCTGGAAACAGTATGCAGATATGGGAAAGACAGCTGTGCTTTATCTTATTTGACAACGGGAATGTTTTATTTGGATTTTGACATCTGTGTATCACCTTCTTGTTAGAAAGTTTGGTGCTACACCGACACGGTTGTGTGAAAGCCACATTCCAGCCCTGCAGTGACATGGAATGCATTACTCCTTGCTCATCCATACTGTTGTACCTGCCATTGTAATGCGGTAGAGAAAATGGCAGATAAACAGTGCAGAATAAGTGTTGGTCCTTGCTAGTTGTGTGTCAAACTCAGTGAAAACATTGTAATCTAAATGTTCTAATATTTAGTTATAAGGTTCTATTTTATTAGGGTTTGAAACAGAGTCTGTTGGCTGTCCAGAGCAGCAAGTAGATCTGTCCAAAAGGATGCATCTCCATGATGTGGCAGGGTGCAAAGGCTATTGATCCACTGGACTTTGCTCCTTGCAACGAGCTTGGGCCATAAATGCGAAAGCCAAGGGCAAAAAGCTATACGGCAGGGCATTCAAGAAGAGAAAAATGTTAGCAAGAAGATGTTTCATGTTAGTGGATCTCTTGACTTGCTATTGGATGTCATGTAGATAGTAGAAGATCAGACTACAAACAACCGTGGGCTTCTAGGCTGTGTAGTCATGTGATTGTCATAATTAGGTGCTTGGTTACACTGATTTGGCGTATATGCAGTTATGACTTGCTTGCATAAAGCTAAAATGAACTATCGCACTATTTCTTAAGGCGTGCAAATACTTTTTATTCTCATTCAGGTGCTCAACATCTACAAGACTTATCTCATCTCTTATACAACATATTCTCCTCTCAGACGACTTCAGAATTTTACTTGCTATCATTAACCTCCTTGGACACTATTGTCCAGGTTGGACATAAGCACCACACACTTCCCTTTTCCCTTTTTGGGCGCTAGTGTCATTTGTCTCTAAACGGTCAATTTTTTTTAAGTCTATCCTAGTACCCGTTTCTAGGTTGGCCTTAAATGTGAAATTATATCCTCTGGAAAGGTCAAAAAAAAAAAAGTCTTAACACTCATTTATTCATCTGGCATTTTCAAAAGCTCCTGATAACAAATATTTATGAAGTTATATGCAAAGCTACCCTAATCTTTCACAAATTAAGGGCAGACGTTATAAGTAGTCTATATTTAATTTTGAAGCACTACAAACCAGGTTAAGAGAAGCCAAAGCTAAATCAAAAGTATTCAATGGTCACATCAAACGTTACCAAACATCTATACATCAAAGGTTATTTTAAGAGTTTTCTATATACAAGAACATTACTTTGACACTTCTACACCCTATTGCAACACTCTATCATTCACGAATAGTTATACTCGTAATTTGTGTCGAGGCACAAGGATACACATAGGGAGGGTCTTCTAGATTTTCATTCACACTTGCACCTACATGAGGAGAACTATTCATGGATGTTGAACCCCTCATTTGACAATGTAGAGTAGTGCTTGGTTAGGATTAACAAGAGGGTTGGCCATGAAGGGTAGTGCAACTCCACTAAACACCACTTTTTTTTATTACGATTTAATGTCCATTTGAGTGCTAGTGCAAAGAACTACAATTTTGATCATATAGGTACATGCATAGGGTTTTAGAGGAAGTAAAAGTGCAAGAAGTAGTTATAGATGGTGACAAACAAGCCAAAAGAGATTAAAAGTGTTTGCATAGCCAAACACTAGTGGCAAGGAAGATGGAAGTGCTAACGCTAGTGTCAAGATTGACACTAGTGTCCAAAGGGGTTTTAGAGACTTAGTTTTGAGGCAAAACACAATTGGCATAATTGCAATTTATTTATTGAAGGGTTCTACATCGATTAACAAATCTATCATTTTATTTGTAAATTGCAGTTGATTGGATATAGAAACCCTCAATCTATTTTTTTAAATTATTGTTCATGTATCAACCGTCAGAGTCGTGGAATTACTTGCATATTTGTGTCAATAGATCATGAGAACATCCTTTCGAAGGTGTTTAGCTTTAATTACTTGTTTGGTTTATCTAGACTCAAAAAGACTGCACTCATTGTAACGAGTCAAAAATGGTGCGTAGTAGAGTGGATTTGTGGTACATGCCTATATAGGTAAATATAATATATTTTCTTCCCTTTTTATTTGGTTCGATTATCATATGCTAATGGATTGTAGGTAGCTTCCATTTTTCACCATTGTGTGCTTTGGCATTAGGGAAAAAAACAATATGCTCAATTAATAAAACATCACATTACTCAAGTTTTTTATATTATCACTATGAAATAAAAATGAGTTTATGGTACATTATGTTCTTGTAATGGATCTTGGGTAGGAATTGGTTGGTTTGAGATGCCATGACGTTGTGATGAAGACTGAACTTCAACTTCACGTGAGAATTGAGATCTATAAGCGCTTTACAAATTCCGCGAAAACCTTGAAATAGGAAACATGTAACATGTGAGAATTGTGGAAAATAAGTTGTGAGAATTGTGAGAAATGAGTAGGGGAGGGAGTATTTATAGTACTGGTTCAAGGTTTAGGGTTAGGGTTAGGGTTCAGGGACATGCGACACAAGGTTCCAGGGATGCGTGGCAAGAAAACATTGGGGCACGTGGCAATTAAGAGCTAGAGACGTGTGACAAGAAGCTTGCTAATGTGCGACAAAGAGCTTACTAACGCATGACTACATTCGTCTTGGAGCACACCATTATCCTATCTGATGCACGACAATGGTTTTTTTCTTAACGTGTGTCACGTGATTTTCTTGTCGCATACTTGGGGATGTTCACATTTGCAATGAAACTTCTTCACGGAAAATTTGCCCATGTCATGAAAGTGCTTCCGGGATATTCACCAAGAAGTTTCCACCTCTAATTTCTTAGAGGCCTTTTAAAATTATCCTTGTTTTCTCTCCTTCCTTCTTCCTTCTCTCTCTATGTTCTAATTCTTCATTAAGGAGGTACTTTTCTTCTTACAATTAATGAGAAAAGGCTCACTTTTGTTTCCTAGGAACATAAAAGGTCACAAGTGACAAAAGGGAAGTGAAGAGTCATGTGGGGGGTGAATGAAGAGACATTTTGTTATGCTATAAATTTAAATGGCTTCTCCATTCTAAAGGGTTGGCAATTGTGGATTGTTGTATGCTATTGAGCTTGGTACCACTACTACATTAAGAAATAAGAGCTACATTTCCTCTATGTCCTTTTCTATGTTCCTCCATTCTCTCTACTTTCCAACAAGCATGGTGATCTTGTATAACCAAGAAGGAACTATGTGTCCTTGATTAATGAATCTATAGAACTGTGTGTCTCTCGTTTGTTAGTATTGCTAATTGCTTACATTATTGCGTTCTTCAAATTGAATGTGGACCTACTCTGGTTACTTTTGGTGAGAATTTGATAGTGCTTGCTCACAACATTAAATTTCTCTCTTTATTTCTCCTACTCCCCTTTACCTCCCTTCATAACAAATTCCTCACTTGTACATTGTACAAGAACTTTGCCACATGTTTATTGGAGTATTCCCATGTGATTCCTGGCTTAAAGACTACCCCATAACTTTAGTTAGTTTACATTCAATAATGAGATCCTCCCCATACATAAGGAGGGGCTTAGCCCAATGACCATTGGTGAAAATCAATAATTTACACTGCAACAAATTATTTCACCAACAAATGTGGAGAAAAATTTTCTACCTATCATATCCAGATGGAATGTATTTGACGCTGCCCCAAAATGAACAATATTTGAAACATTACAAATCATAAAACAAGATGATCCCTGCATGTACATATGATTGCCTTAGTTTCCCCTTTACTATTGTGTTTTTCCCTTTCTTGTATTGTTTTCCCTTTTTTTGTTGTTCGTGTCTTTTCCCATTTCTCCCCTTTCTCTCAAGAGTTATTTCTACATCATTCTAAAATTCCTTGGCTTGGTGCCCAATCGACAAGGATTTCAAAGGATTCTAGCATTCATCTACACTTTGTTCACCTTTTATGTGATCCAAAGTTTTTCCTATTTAGAGTCAGTTGTTATCCCTAAATTTGAATTTCACTAATTTTTTTGGGTAACCACACAAATTTTTCAAAAAGGGGTTGTCTGGAGAAAGTACCAATTTGTGAAAACTCATGAAAATGACTAAGAATTATATCATTCCCCCAAAATATCATTTTTGCACTAAAAAAACTAAGTCCCTTGCCTTAGTTAGACTTTTGACCTTGTCTGAAAAGGACAAAACCCTGACTTATCTTAGTTGAACTTTTGACCTTGCCTGACAAGGCCAAAATCCCAACTCAACTTAGTCAAACTTTTGACCTTGTTTGACAAGACCAAAATCCCGACTCTCTTGCCTAAATAAATAAATTCCCAATTCGATCATACTTTTCAAGCATATTAGCAATTATGGGATGGATTTGCTATAAATGTATTTCACTCATCCATTTTTCATGGTTGTTTCTCATTTTCTCCTAGTCTCATCTCTCCAATTGTGGATTTCAAAGCCCTTAGGGTACCTTGCTCAAGTTTTGGTCAATTCATTTAAGGTATTCTTGTGCTTGAAGCCTTTCATTACACGTATTGATATCTAGAGATTTCCAAGGATATTTCAAAATGTAGTAGGGTTTCCTTTGGCTCAGTGGGGTGAGTTTGCATATATTTTGGGCATTATCCGAGTTCAATAACTCCCAAACCTACAAGAATTTGTATGGCCAAAAAACTTAAGGACCCTAAGTTGATTGCAAAGAAAATCAGAGTTTCACTCGTGCTTCACACCCTCGAAAAGTGTGATCACTTCTTCATGGGGTTTTCAATTTGTCTTGCATCCTTAAAATCCTAACAAAAGTAAATTAGGGTTTCACTTGTGCTTTGTACCTTGAAAAGTCTAATCAAAATAAGTTGGAGTTTTTCTTGTGTCGGACATTTCCAAAAGTCCCATAAGAACTGATTGGGATTTTGATCATGGTACACACCTCCAAAATTTTGATGAAGTTGGATCATGGTTTTGAATCAATAAGAAATTTCCAAAACTCTAACCAAAGGCTGATTGAACTTTGATCCTTCTTTTTCACTCCAAAAGTTTGGCGTAGGACCAAATGGGGTTTCATACTTTTTTTGCACTCCTAAAATCCTGATTTCTTCTTGGGCTCATTTTTAGGGGTATTTTCCTATTTTTTCATCCAATTTTCTGAAGGATCAAGGAGCAATAGAGACATGAAGTACAAGTTTCAGGGAGTTAATCCTCCATCCAATCTAGAGTTCAATGTGGATAAGATTACTGATACATACCTCAGACACATTGATCTCTAGGACTTTTGGACATGTATTAAAACATGTTATAAGTTAGATTGGGTACACAAAATATATGATAGTGGGATAACATTGGTAGATTTATTCCCCATGCATTCTTAATGCTAGGAATTTGTGCTTGAATTGTTGAAGCACTATGACAAAAACATGAGTTCAATAAAGCAATCAAATAGTGAGTACCTATTGAAGGTTAATGTAGATCATATCAAGGAAATGTCGAAGAACCCCAATTTTGAAGCTTGTGTAGACATTTCCCCTTACTAATCCCAATGTTTTTGGAATGAAAAATCTTTGTCATACATGAAGACCATGAACAAGCATTAGTTAGAAAAATATAAAGGATCCACTTCTAGGATATTGAAAACACTACACATGTATAATTTCAAGAAAGAGATCAATGATATCATCACATTTATTAATATGGTAATAGGTAATCCAATGACACGGGGTTTACAAGAATGGATGTTTTAATACATCCACACCATTCTAAAGAACTTAACAACATAGCAATTGGGATGAATTGATCAATGATTCAATTCACAAGCAACTCATTTAGGTACAAAACACCAAAAGTTCTACATGACCTCTTACTCAGTGTATGTCACAACCAAATCCATAATGTTTGTAGGTTTAGATAAAGTAATATCGACTGAGATAGACCAAAGTGTATGACTTTTATCCGCAACTCACGTTGGAGGCAAACATTCAACATTTCCATTGGGTTAATGATAATTTTTTTTACTATATCATTTGTAATACTAGATCTAGTACTAGAATCAACTCACTTCTATATCAGAAGCATCTACCAAGATATCTTGGTGGAGAGGATTGTTCATTCAATTTCTTACCTTCTCATATATAAAGATAGATGGCCTTACAGGTTCCCCTTATATGTTTTCCAGGATTTTTAGTTATAAAGTGGCATTGTTGGAGCTTCCGTGATAATTGGTGAAAGTGCACAAATACCTTTCTTGTAAGAAAAAGGAAGACACATTTTATAATCACTATAAGAAGATATTCATGTTTTTGTTCATAAGAGGAAAAAATATGGATGATGAAATCACCAAAGTCAACATGCACTCTTTCTCATCCAAACCATCCTTCGACATCTATGCTAGAGGTTGGTTCATGGTGAAGACTAATGGATTGATAGTGATGATGAGTAAGAGGTATGAAAGAGGGATTTTTCCTATATGTCTCTCAATCAAACCAAGGAATTTTACATGGTTTATGTCCTTGAGGGTCTGACTAATGATATTTACTTTGTGGACCAATCATATGATCAAAACAAATCAAGTTGCAATTTTTTTCACGAGTTTACTTATCAAAACCTGAGTCCAAGTTTCTTGAGGAAATGATCAAACGATTAACTTCAAGAACTCTTAAGGGGCTCCATTCACAAGGAGTCAATGTGCAACAATTGAAGCTAGTAGTCCCAAGTGAGTTAGCAGGAGAGGCTTCCATAGTAATTAATGAGGAATCAAAGGGAGAAAAGGGTAAGGATAGAAAGAGACTAACCATGACACAAAATATCAAGTTTATACATAAGGGAACACATGGTGGGGAGCAAGGACATTTTGAACATTCAAAGGGGCCATCAAAGACTGATTTTGGATCCTCAATCTCCACCACTCAGTCCAAATATATCACAACCATTCCTATCTAGTGATACTAGCATTATGGCTATCCCTACAACACAGCCTCAACCTCTACCATCATCCCTCAATATTTCTTGTGCTTATCATTCACCACCTAAAGTATATTCTCCTCCACATTCTCCTCTAGGGTGACCTAATTTTACCTCTAGCTCCATATTCTCCCCCACAATTGTCAAGGGGTTTGTACACTGGCCAAGCTCATCCGAGACAAAAATGAGTGAGATAATCTGACCATTGTCACTGTGTGCCCAATAAGTCCTCCTTCCACCCCTCTTATCTTACTTCCCTTCAGGGGCCATCGCCAAGACATCATGACATCCCTCACTAGTTTGAATGGATCTACTATGGATTGACATACCAAGTTAACTTTCAAGAGCATGTAGGGTGTACTTGTAGATAAATATGCATCTGATTGCAAGGAATCCCTACAATCCGTAATTGGTTGCATAAAATATATTTCCACAAGTAGAGAAAGGCTTGTGCGTACAACTAGCGGTAATTGATTTGAGTGATCAGGGGAGCTCAATGGGTTCTTGACCTCATGAGGCATAATGACTTGTAGGAATGTTTCGGTCTTTAAAAATGATTAGGGAGAGAGATTGTCTACGGAATTTCCATACGTCAAATGGGTTGGGACATCACAAGCTCACTTGTAGAATAAGACTATCAAATCTCCAAGATTTTTTAATGGGTCTTGGAGATTAAAAATGAGAACACAAACTTGGAGGAAGTGTAGACTTCAATAGGTGATCGTTATCAATTTGATAGGATCAATATCGATTCAAACTACAAAATCGAACAAATATTGGTGATCGATGACCAATTGACAGTGGGGTGCCTATATATATAAGTCAGGTTAATCGTGGAAGTTCATTATGCTCATTATGTTTATTGCTATAAAATCATTATTTTGATACCCTTATTGAGCGATAGAGGCTACCGGGAGTGAGGTAGAAAGGAGGTGATCTTAGCATGTTTTTAACAACCATTTAACAGTTTAGGATCCAAATCCTTGATTTTGAAATGTGTAAAACATAGTTACATGAGATCGAATAATTGAGGGGATTGACACCATAGTTGGAGTTAGAGGGGTTTATACTGAGACCTATACCTTGAAACTTTATGACAGTGGCACAAGATGAAGACCTTCACAATGGGTGTCTCAAATGGTTTTTATTTTGTGAAATGATCAAACTTAAGTCAAACATGCCAATATGCTAGAAAGTTAGTGAAGGTAGGGCTTACAAGGAGCTAAAACAAAGGACCCAGGATTTGAGTTTGAAAAAGGCACCTAGCAAACGATATTAATGAAATTCTTAACCACACCTCAAGGAGGATCCAATAGGGCACTTGGAAGTGGGATTATTTTTTTCTAGATATGATTCAAAAGGTTAATCTCAACTCTTGAACTCTTCTAGCCTGGCATCTTAAGAGCTCTTGTAGAAGCTTAAACAGACAAATTTTGGGAGAAGGTAAGAATCAATCATAAGGTCTTTTGATTGATTTGAATCACATTTTATTGACACCCATGTGGTCTTAATATAACTTATCGTGACATGATTTCAATGTTATGAGGTAAGTACAATAAAGTTATAAACTCCTTCAAAATTGCTTGATTTGGAAGTTCTCCCCCATGAATTAGGCGGATAACTAGGGCTTTGAAGGCGGTTCTAGAGAGGGACAATGCCCTGAATCCACTTGGTACATTCTATATCATATATGGTTGATTGTAAGTGATTCTGTAGATTCTACATCAAATATTTCTATATCTAGTTGGGCACTTTAATGAGAAGATATAGAGAGATTTTTGGGAATAACTTTGATATGTGGTCTTCAATCCTTTTATAGGGGTAGCTAATTTGTACCTATTTCATTGATTCATTCTATTGTACATTGTTGCCTGTTGGGATGCATGCACCTAACGGCAACCTTCAGATTTCATAAGTTGGATTACTTGTAGCATAGGGAGCTGATCACCCAACAATCTCTTTGGGAACAATTTTCTTCCCAATTAGCCCTACAAATCTCTTGTAGCCATAATTTTATCTAAAGCACAATATTCAAAACAAGTGAGATTCTTTCCATGTTTACATATTATTCACTACTTCTATATATGGCTTTAATGCAGTGCTTTTTTTGTTACTAAGTTTTATTTGAGTCTACGATTCATTCCCATCTACTCATGGAAATTCAACTTACAATATGTGTTTCATCCTTTCTTCATGGAGCATGCCAACACCAAGCACAACAATGAAACTTGTCTTAAAAACATTGACTGAGTTTTAAAGGAAAAGCACAGTTTACACACTTAGGTAAAATTTCCTTTAAACATGCGATTTTGGACATCATCATAATTAAACCTCTGAGAAATGCAGTCACTCAATATTTGGTAATCTTTCACTTATAAATCACTCCTTGAATTGACTACAGACTTCTTGCTTACTGAAAAGAAAAAAATTATCCTTTCCCACCTTAGTCATCTTATGAGGTCTATTATGCCAGTCTTTTTCATCCTGTGCACATGTAACATGTTGAGTCATCTCGAGAATCCACTGCATAAAGATATATATACAAACATCAACTCATCAGATATCAAACCTCATTTGACATATTCCTTTCTCCTAGCTCTAGACTCATATAGTCTTGGTCAAGACTGTCATTATATGAATTTTGTCCCTATATTATACGGTCTTGGAACAACATATCTTTAAAAAAAAATTCAAAATTAAATATTTCTTTGGGTTTTATACTTCCTTTGGGTTGTAATTTCTTAGATCTAATCATCTACAAAACCTATGGGCATGTAAACAAGGAAAATTACAGACAAATGAAAAACAAATGAATTAAAAACAATCTACCTTCACTGCAATTTCTTACAAACCTCAGAGTAAGGTTGTGGAAGTGTTTAGACTTGTGTTGATCTTGTAAATTTGATTTGTGGATGCTCTTGATTCAATCTCCAAATGGGGATTTATAAAGGAAATGGACCAGCTTTTATAGCTGAGGGTGAGGCCATGAGAAGTGGATCTTGGGTTGAATTGGCTCCTAACATGGGTAATAACTATAATTATCTAAAATAGTAAGATGACCATATCTATGAAATTGTAGCTTTACAAGGGCAATCATTATCTTTGAATTCATCTGAGAAGTGGTTGCATGTACATTATTTCTACCCCCACCATTGTAGGCTTCTAGAAGTGGAATGAAGTGGAGTTCCAGTGAGTAGATAAAATAGGATTTAATTAAATAACTAAATTAATTAGTAATTAATTGTGAGGGAATAAATAATCATTTATTTAATTAAATGTTTAATTATATTAGCTAGAAGGGATGTAGGAATTAATTTAATTAATTCCAAAGACATAATAGAATTAAATTATTTAATTCTAAGAGGTGGGAATGTGACTTAGGAAATATAATTAATTTAATTAATTCTAAAGGGGTATTTAATTGATGGAATTAATTTAATTAATTCCAAAGGGGGATGTTGTGGTAGGATATAATTAATTTAATTAATTCTAATTGGATAGAAGTGGGATAGAAATATGTATGTATTTTTAGGGTGTCTACATTTTCCCCTCTTTAAAGTGCTATTGTGAAGTAATAAGTGCTTTAAAGATAGTAGACGCATGCAGATTAGCGAGCAGATGAAAGAAAGCAGTGAAGCATTTGGATGCCCCAACAAGATAAAGTGGTAAGGGAATTCCTCCTCAAGTGGGTGGATGATGCACAAAGGCAGTGGACAACCGCTTGATAGGAAAAACAAGGATTTGAACAAAGGATGGGAAGGATTGTGCTCGTAGCCTAAGCGTCATTTAGAGAGTGTGAATATAATATCAACATTTATTTTTTTGTTGCACAATAGAGTTGTCACCATGATTATTAAAGAATCAAGATGGTTAACCCATATGCGCGTAAACAAACACACACACAACAAAGAAAAGATAAAAAGGAAAACAAGCCCAATATGAACAGTAGGTGCAGGCATCATGGTTATAAAGGAACCAAGATGTTATCACACTACTTGCAATTGGTCCAAGAAGTAAACATCAACAATGCAACACAACTTTGAAAAAGAAGACAATCAACTATGCCCCTAATGTGTGCCACAATGATGATTAAGTAGATGCAAATGCCCCCCAAGGTGGGAATAGGATCAGACTGAAGAGCGGAGTAAAGGTACTCCTCATGACACTATTGTTGGATCCAGTTGACAAATTATTTGAGAGAAGTTTCCCCAGGCAAAGTTATATCGTGAAGGAAAAACAATTTTGTGACTTGCCCCAAGCAGAGTTAGTAATCATGCAAAGGGAAGAAAGTGATAGTTGTAAGATTGGAATGATCACTAGGGTAGTAGATAAAGGTATGACTTTATCAAGATTGTGTTGAAATGTTGAAATATTCATGTTAAGGGTTTTCCAATTGTAGAATTTTGATGATAAGTGAATGTTTGTTTGAATTTTTAATGATTTTTTTGAATTTTTTTTTGTTTTTTTTGAATTTTTGAAATATTTAATTTTTTATGGTTTTACAATTTTTTAAGAAAAACTTGATGCAAAGAAAAGGAGCGGTGAATTTACAATGGATTTATTATGGATGGAAAAATGTTGTTGAAAGCATCAAAACAAGCATGTCAAACAAACCCAATATGAACAAGAGGAACTACACCAAAGTTATATGTGAACTAAGATGTAGAAAAGTTTTGCAATTGGTCTACAATGCAAGTAAACAAATTGCAATAAAATAACACACTGAAAGAAGAAAAAACATCATCACGATGTTGACAAAACGCAACAACACAACACAATTTACATAGTGACGTCTAATGACACTCTGGATGTGTTCCACATTAAAGAACTCGAACAAATATGAATGCCCTTAGACAATAGCTTAAAACATGAGAGGATTGGACCGGCTGAAGTGTGGAGTGATGCTTAGATACTCCAAACAACTCTTGTTGGATCCCATTAAAGTGTGATATGTATTGGATTAAAATGTGAAATCTAAATGTGCCCCAAGAAAAGTTATATTGTGAAAGGGTAAATGGTTTCTTGCCTCGAGCATAGATATACACCACGGGAAAGAAAAATGATTATCGAAAGATGATCTGGAATGATCATGAGGAGCGACATCAAATGATGAAAAATTGTTGAACTGTGTTATTCAGTTGCTGAAATTTGGTCAAACATTTTCTGAATGTTTTTTTTTGACAGTTTTATACTTGTTTTTGGATTTTGGACATTTTATATTGTTTTTGGATTTTTGGAACAATTTTATTTTTGGAAACATATTTGAATGTTTTTGTATTTTGAGAAACATATTTGAATGTTTTTGTTTTTTGAAACATATTTAAATGTTTTTGTATTTTTTAAACATATTTGAATGTTTTTGAAACATATTTGATTTTTTTTGAGTTTTTGAAACATATTTGAAAAATTTTTTGACTCGGTAAAGGGTTTCACAACTGAAACGCAAATGAAAACAATTAGAAGCATTCCATTCCATTGGTAGAAATGTAGAGGATGTAAAAATAGGATGCCTCACTCCACTTGTGACTCCACACAACTAGGAAGATGCAAGGGCTCTTCACTGAGAGCCAAGAAGGACGTAAAACAAGGTGAATAGTGATATGAAAATGAAGATGAATGGATGCTAAGACACAAGGTGTAACAATGATCCATGTGAGAAAAATGTAACTCATCTTTAGTCAAGATTATCTGACTGATTCCAAGATGATTCCACTTTATAGGTTTTGACTAGACTTAGATCCGTAGATGGCCTATTGATTGGAAAAATCCGGTTGAAGGAATTGTTGTCTCTCTTAACATGAGCAACTAAATTACTTCTTGGGATGTTTTTGATTAAGCACTTTTGATTCATATTTGATAAAGGATTTATTGATTAATTATTTTTGTGAAGGACCCCCTACATGTTGCCCCATGCCACCAGTAAGAGACAAGGGCTCAACACTGAAGACAAAATGTAGGTGAGTAAGGAAACCTTCCTCCATTCCCAGTCTCATACTACTAGTAAGAAGTATGGGCTCATCACCGAAGACTGTGAAGGATGAAAGGTGTAATGATTGATTTATTAGTTTTATGTATTTTTAGATTGATTTTTCCTTGTATGTTGATATTGTGCTTGTTGGGAAGGAACATTCTTCCCCCAAGTCTCAGCCTCATGTGACTAGTAGGACACAAGGGTTCAACACCGTAGACTGAGATGGATGATAAAAAAGGTCCTAGGTAAAGAAGTTTAGATTTTTTTGTTAAAGAGAGAGATTGATTTGAAAGGAGTTGCCATCGGTAAGCTTCGAGATAAAACTGTATGTAAAAATATCTGAAATGGTAGAAACCATAACAAAGATGAGACACACAATGCCTAATAGGAACAAGGTCAACCCATGTGTGATAGGTGAAGAATGTGAAGATATGATAATGGTATGATTAAGATATCTTCCAACAGATGGAATGCTTAATGTTATTTGCACTTGCTTTTCCACTTTTTATTTTCAAACAATGCTTTAAGCAAAGGTTTAATATGGAGTTTTATTTTCTTTTTATGCTTTTGAATTTTTTTAAATTTTGATGAATGAGATATTGCAATGGAACTCATCAGGAGAGAGGTCCATGTTTATGAAAATTGAATGGTCCTGACTTATGAGACTTGGGCAGATGAGATCCAAGTCAAAGGAGAGGATCAAAATATTTGATCAATGATAGATGGAAGTAGTCTAAATTTACGAGACTTGGGCAGAAAAAATCCAAGTCGAAGGAGAGAATCCTAATATTCAATGATGATCCTATGAGACTTGGGTGGACAAGGTCCAAGTCAAAGGAGTGAATCAAGAAATGATTCAATTGAGTCCTTTTATGAGACTTGGGTGGGACGAGGATCCAAGTCAAAGGAGAGAATAAAATGATTTGAATGAGTCTTGAATTTACGAGACTTGGGTAGACAAGGTCCAAGTCAAAGGAGAGAATCAAAATCAAATGATTGATGAGACTTGGGTAAGTAGTGAGAGTCTTGAAGTACGAGACTTGGGTGGACAAGGTCCAAGTCAAAGGATGTATGATTAGATAAGTCTTTGATGGGATCAAAAGACCTATGTGATGTTAGAGGAGGATTGTCAATGCGGGGAATATGTTGAGATTCATATTCATCTGTGAGTGGAAGAGTGCGAGGAAAGAAGGATTGATCTCTAGATGTACACCCAAGGCTCCTTATAGGCCATAGAGAGAAAATATTCAATGTTGCTCCTTCGAGGTTGTGGATTAATGGTTTTGATGATAGATTTGTAATTAAATCTTGAAAAGGTTGTATAAGGATATTCCTAGGTATATGCACCTCATAGAGTGTATGCATGTAGATGTCTTGAGATGTAAGGGTCATCATTGATGAGATGCCTGCAAGAGTGATCATTTGAGGGATTGTGGACATGGAAGGTTGCATTGTCGCAAGTGTCCAAACTTGTTGTGGTTGTGTTTCTACAACAAGACTAGAGATATTAGGCATAGGAGCCGACAGTGAAAGAATAGAATCAAGCTCAATGGTGCTTGATGATGGACCCTCTTCTGTAGTGTCTACAGTGATATCAAGGGTTGAAAGGGAGTCTTGAAGAAAGTTCAAGCTCTCATTGAGTGTTAAAAGGTTGTTGTCTGAAACAAGTTCAGTGTCTGTTTGGACTATAGGAAGAAAATTTGGAGAAGAGATAAAGTGGTTTTGATTGAGTGGTACTTGAATTTCATCATCATGATCTTGTTGAGTGTTAGTATGTATAGGATTTTAGAAAATTCAAATATTCTTGAGAAGTTGTGGTAGTTGACGTGTCTTTGGTTACGATAGCTTTGTTGTCGAGCTCTATAAAGATCTCTCTGTCATCAATTAAGTCTTGGACATAATTCTTAAAACACACACATTTATCTGTTGAGTGGCCATCAATGCGATGAAAATCACAATATGTATGAGGTTTTTACCAGTATGGCTTAGGTTCTCCTTCAACCCAAGGTCTTGTAAGTGGATATTTTATCATCCTAGCCTCTTTTAGTTGTTGAAAAACACTAGAGAGACTTTCTCTTAGGGGTGTAAATTGTCGTTTAACTTTGTGCATGGAGTGGTGTCTTTTTTAGGTTGTATGATTGGATTTTTGGTTGATTGTTCATGCATGTTGTGCATGTTTTGATTATTTGTAACACCATCATTGATGACATTGTGGTTGCGGTTGACATACCAAGATTGATCGGATGATGCCCATTGCTATGAGGTGGTTTGCAATTGTTATTGTTATGATTTGTGATTGTCAAGTTGAAAGAAAAATGTTTGATGAAAATTCTCTGAGAGGTCCATGAAAGTGGTGATAGATCCCTTTGGAAGGTGTAAGAACCAGTCCAAATCTTGTCCTCCTAGACTTCTAGGAAAAAGGAACAAGAGAAACATATCGTTATATGCCACTTCGTGGCATGCTATGAAAAATTCTTTGATATGCTTTCTAGGATCGGTTTTTCCCTTGTATTTGTCAAATTTGGGTGTTTCAAAAGATTTTGGAAAGGGTGTGAGTAAGATGTCCATGCTGAAAGGGTAAGGACACAATTCATCAAAGTTGAATTGTTTGCGTTGTTTTTTCATACCTGCAATGGTGTCTTTCATCATTTTCCATTCCTGAGCAAATGATGAGTTGTGTGAATCCACCATTGTAATGAAAAATGGGGGAGAATGAAGAAAGGTGTGATGAAGAACTCAACCCTTAGCAAAGTGAATGCTAAGATGGAAGAGGTGAAAAGGTTTGAAAGCTCAACCCTTAGCAAAGTGAATGCTAAGATGGAAGAGGTGAAAAGGTTTGAAAGTTTGACCCTTAGCAAAGTGAATGCTAAGATGGAAGGATGAAAAATATTGAAAAATTTGAAAAAATTTGGATGATGTCAACCCTTAACAAAGTGAATGCTAAGATGGAAGAGTGATTGAAAAAGTTGAAAATGACCTTAACAAAGTGAATGCTAAGATGGAAGAGGACAAAAATGAAATGTGAAAATTACTCATCCTCTAACAAAGTGAATGCTAGAATGGAAGGAGTGATGAAATTTGAAAATACAAGACTTGGAAGAGGAGTTACTCAAACCCTTTTTCACCTTAACAAAGTGAATGCTAAATGGAAGAGCGATGATGAAAAAATTTGAATGTACTCTACCTTAACAAAGTGAATGCTAGATGGGGAGAAGATTTTGCGTTTAAAATTTCATTGAACTCAACCTTTAACAACATGAATGCTATAAAGGAGGAGGAGATAAAATGATTCAAATCATATGTGATATGCTCAACCCTTAAAAAAAGTTAAGAAGGAAGATGCTTTAGTAATGAAAGGATAAGACTCAAGTGTCAATGACAAATGAATGTGAACAATTGAGAAATTTCTAAAGATGAATGAAGTAATGTCTAAAATTTAACAAAGGGGTTGTCAAATTAGAGACAATGAAATAAAATAAATGTGTATAGTTCAACAATGATGGTGTTGAACTAAAGGATGTAAGAGGAGGATGAAAAGATCAAATCTTTAATGAAAGATAAGATGCAATGGACTTGATCATGAAAAAGTAGGATTTGAAACTTCTAAGATGTAAGTCATGAAAATGAGAATGCTTGAGTGAGGATGTGGATATCCACAACTTAAGACTTGATGTGAAAGGGATAGTGAAAGCTAAACTTTTGGGAAATGATGATCCAAAGATTTAAGAAGAATGAAATGGGGATAAACTCAAGATGAGATAAATTTGAAAGATAGGAAAATTTGAAATGATTCAAAAAAGGAATACTCAAATGGGAAAATGAGAATTCCAAAAAGGAATGGGGATAGATCAAATGAAAAAATGAGAATGAAATAGAGATTCCAAATGAAGATGAAAATATTGAAATGATGGAAAAGAGAAAAATCTCCAAAAAGATGGATTTTAAGGAGTAAAAAGAGAAAGATGAATACTGAAAATGAAGAAAAGTGAAAAAAGAGTGAAAATCAATCCAAATAAGGATAAATTTGAATGTTGGAAAAGATTAAAAAATGATCTCAAATAAGAAAAGTATTTAAATAGAAAAGATGGAAATTAAAAAGAATAACGAAAAAGATTACTTGGAAAGATTAGAAAAGGATGAAAAATTAAATCTCAAATAATGAATGTTAAACTTAAGAATTGGAAAAGAAAAAAGTGATCATAAAGGTGCTTGATCCAAAAAATCATGATGTCAAGACTTAGATGAAAAGATATGAAAGCTTAAGTGTGGAAAGATGAATCCAAATAAGGAGTATTTGGAAAGAGGTGAAAAGAAGATGAAAATGAATCCAAATAAGGAGTATGAAAGATATGAATGAACCCAAATAATGAGTATTTGGGAAAGATGAAAAATAGACGAAAGTGAGAACGTAGAGACAAGTGTGGAACACAACTCACGAAAAAGAAAGAAAAGAAAAGAAAAAAAAAAAAAAGATTTTTTATTTATGGTTTGTTTTGGCCTCTACCTTAGATTGGCTTGGACAGTGTGTGGCTTCCTAGGTGGTTCTCTCAACTAGGTGTCAGTAGTATACCCGAGCGAGCATGGTGTTATTGCTAGCTGTCAGCTTTACTTTACCCCCTTTGAAACCTTGAGAAAAGATCTTTCTCAAAATGAATCACACTGGGGTCACCACTAAGGATATCTGTGACTCTAATCTCACAAGGTTTTACTAGTCAGTTGGGATGGGGGTACCCATTTTGTCAGCTAGTTCCCTCAATGTGCTGACTACTTTGGGGTTCTTGTGGTACTCCTCAAATGAGTTTTATGGCTTATGCCAAAGCACTTCCCACAGTTATAGCAGTTGGGAAATAGCCTTGTCAACCGCACCTGCAAATACAATGTGTAGTGTTCATTTTATCTTGATTAAGAAATGAGATTGTTTAAACCACTGGTCTTTGACAAAGGCAACCTGCAGTTAGTAACTTTTTTAGTCTTTGATCAAGGCAACCTAAAATTAGTAGTTTAATGTTTTATATCCTCCTTTAAGAGTTGGTCCTGTAAACAAATATTAGAATATTTTCCTAAGGTAGGTAGAGGAAAATATGATAGAAGCAAGTTCACGTTTTTGATTTCCAAGATCACTTATAAAGAGCACAAGGAAAGAGCATACATGTGAACAAACTTTGATTAAGAGAAAAAGGTTAATTCCTTTAAAAAAAACTTGAAAAAAAGATCACGTTTTTGATTTCCAAGATCACTTATAAAAGTGTGAGGAAAGAGCATATGTGTGATCTCATAATGATTAAGAAAAAAAAAATTTAATTCCTTTATTTAAAACTTAAAATAGAATTAAAATAGAAATATCAAAATTAAATAAATTAAACACAAGATTAGAGTTAGAAAAGTGCTAAAAAAGTAGAAATCTAATGAAAAACAAAAGACTACGTGTTAGATGAAATAGCATGCTAATTTTGGATTTAGTGTGCTAAAAAAATGGTGTGTCCATTGCAATTGTGTGTCTAGCATTACAAAAAATAATCATAAAAAATAAAAAAAGAAAAAATGTAACACTAATGCTAATGCAGTGAAACTAGTTTTAGTGCAAGGATTGTGTGACTGCTAGAGCGTGAACTTATATTGCATGAAAAACGGAAGTATTTCAAATAGTGACAAACAAATGGTACATGAACTTAAAGAAACACAACAGTGTTGAAATAGTAACATGTACTTGAAGCACAAGCACTTTAACGCTAGCATAGAGATGTCATGCATGCTAGTGCGTGTAGTTTTGGAAAATAAAAAAATGTTAAAATATGAGCCAAAAGACTTTTTTTATTTTTAAGCTTCTGTGCTCCACCTGAGAACCTAAAATTTTGACAACAAGGTTAAATAAGACAAGAAGGAACACAAAGAAAAGTTAGATCACAAAATGATTAACTAAAATAAAAGAAAGAAATGTGGGGAGTCCCACCAAGTGTGCCAGAATGTATGCAAGGAAAAATCATAGACAAAGAAATAAATAATAAATATACAATATACCTTCACTATAGATCTCTTGCAAACTTCAAGATAAGACCATAAAAGCTTTAAGCTTGTTTCATCTTGTTGAAGATTGGATTGTGAATGCTCTTTATATTATTCTCCAAATATGTTTGCAGATGCTACGAGCAGATTTCACAAGGATGCAGATGTCAAATTGGCAAGAAGTTGGATGCAATTTGCTCAAAGCTCTAGGGATGGATTTGTAAAGGAAATGGCAAGCTTTTATAGCTGAGGGTGAGGCCATGAGAAGTGGATCTTGGGTTGAATTGGCTCCAAGGTAATAATTATAATTACCTGAAATAGTAAGATGACCATGTCTGTGTAGTTGCAACTTTGCAGGGGCAATCATTATCTTTGAATTCATCCGAGAAGTGGTTGCACGTACATTATTGTTGCCCCCACCATTGTAGGCTTCTGGAAGTGGAGTGAAGTGGAGCATGAGTAGATAAAAGGATTTAATTAAATAACTAAATTAATTAGTATTTAATTGTGAGGGAATAATTAACCATTTATTTAATTAAATGTTTAATTATATTAGCTAGAAGGGTGTAGGAATTAATTTAATTAATTCCAAAGGCATAATAGAATTAAATTATTTAATTCTAAAGGGTGGGAATGTGACTTAGGAAATATAATTAATTTAATTAATTCTAGAAGGGGGTATTTAATTGATGGAATTAATTTAATTAATTCCAAAGGGGTATGTTGCGGTAAGATAGAATTAATTTAATTAATTCTAATTGGATAGAAGTGGGATAGAAATATGTATGTATTTTTAGGGTGTAAATACATGTACCACTATCTTTCAACAATAGAATTAATTAAGGTACACCCTAAACACACAAGAAACAATCATCTTCACCAGTCATACATCAAATTTCAAAAATACATGCATAAATCTTATGCAATTGATCATCATTTTAAGGTCACATGGACAAATGGTAAACAAGCACAAAACTATTTATATTTAAGTTTTGCTCCATTTTTCACGTTCTTCTTGGAACTTCACTCCTTGATTCACATCTAAAATAGAATGAGTGAAAAAAGTTATCAATCTTTCCTTTACCTAATACATTCATTCAAAATTTTAGCCAAACCTATAAGCCTCTAGACCACATTGTGTACACACATGTATGAGTGCTAGCATTTAGAGGTTTTTTATACAAGATACTTAAGTTTAGTAAAGATAATTTAGCCTGTCATGACCTTTAAACTAATAAGAGCACCTAAGACATCCATATTATGCTATCATTTCACCCTTGACATAAGTCTTTCAAATTTTTTCTAATAATACATTGAAACAACTAATACCAAGCCAAAAATGGCCTTTACATTCAAATCTTGAATTTTGAAAGGAACATTCTCCATGTCTTATCACATTTGAAAAGCCTGGATTCAACCATTAACAACATCTAAGTGACTCCACCTAACCTCCTAGACATACATACACAATATCAAGACACAAAATTTCATGGTTCATATACAACTTATGAACATATGATAGATGATGCTCTTGCATCATACTCCAGGGGTAAGAAATATTTGTGCTACATTGTTTGTTTTTGTTCTTCTTCTTCTAATTTATATACATCTTCATCTTTAGTTTGATCTTCTCTCCATATTCATCCTACTAAATCTTAATTTATTTAATTACAATGAGTTTGTGCTCAATAGTTCATGTCTTCAATAATATTAGGTTATCTTTGTTAAAATTGTAACCTTTACCTTCATGGGTGAGGTCTAGTTCTTCATAAGACTCTTTACTTCATCCTTTTTCTGAAATTGTCATATCTTACACTTGATCTTACTAGACTCACCTATGACTTCATATTATTCAACATAGAATTTCTCTATTTGAAACTTGTGTTTTGGAGGGAAACTCTCTTCTTATTATGGATTGCCACAAAAGATCTCAAATGGAAATTTTCATGCTAATAACCTAAATGGGACCTCTCTACACCATTGAAACTAGTTTTTATCTTAAAAACCAAAATTTTCCTCTATACATGATGATGCTCCTGCATCATACTCTCCAAGTGGAAAAATTTGCACTCCTGTACAAATGTATGTCTTCTTTATTTTCTTCCAATTCCTTTTCTTCTTTAAATTTCCTCTTCCTTTCATTGTGTTTGAGCTCATCTTCATTCTTCATATCTTTCTTTTCATCTTCTCTTTGTTTTATTAGCTTCTAGCTTTTGTCTTATCTTCTTCTTGATTTCATTCTTTCTTCATCTCCCTCTTTTTCTTCTTCTTCATGTTTTAGCTGTACCTTCTCATAATTTTCATGCTTATTATCATCTTTAAAATTCATTTCTTTGTTCACACTTGCACAATCATAGCTAAAAGAAACATTAGATTGTAAAAATTAGAGACAAACTAGTCTCATTTTGTCTTCTTTCCTTTTCAACTTGAGTTCATTCACTTTCTTTTTGATCATCCTCTGCTGTTATCACTGTGTTTTGCTGTATATTATCAGATTCTTGCTCTATTTCTTCCTCTTGAGTCTTCATCATATTTTCTCCATTGTATGCTTCTTTGGTTAAGGTTTCTATATCCATTTTCTTTGATTTTCACCTCATCTTCTCCACTCAACCAACTCCACATGCTTGTAAGAACTTTCAATGATCCCTTCATCATGTTAACAACTTGTACTTTCTTTCTTGACTATATCCAAACTGATTTTGACTTTGTTCAAAAGCCTCTTCTTCATGCATTCTTTCATTTTTTATCTTCTTGTCTTCTAAATCTTCATCCAAGGCATTGTTTATTTCCTTCATTTCTTCATCTTGTTTACCTAACATTCACACATAAAAGGACACTATTAGAATGGAAATTTTGAATCCTTGTAGCCTCTTGAGAATCTATTTGCAAGATCTCTTCTTCATCTCCTTTCAACTGCTCTTTTTCTTCACTGGCTTCATCTTCTTCTTCACCAAGAATCACTCCCATTTCTGGATAACATAAAACTGAACTTCATGTACTTATTTTTTTCCTTCTTTCCTCTCTTCCATGCTATCATTTGTTTCCTTCCTCTTTTTATAAGCCATTATATAGGCCATTGCACTCTTTTTCTCATATTTCCATCCAAGAATTTGGTTTGCCTCCTTTCTTCTTTCTATTATTACTTCAAATCTTCCTTTATCTCTCTAATCTATGTCATCATATCTTCATTTTTCAATATTTCCTTCCTTTAAATCACTTTCATCTTGTTGTAGTAGCCATCCAAAAAGAATCCTCTCATTATCACTCTCTTCTCTTCTTAACTTTCTCTTTTCTTCTTCACAAGCAAGTCTTTTCCACCTTGCTTCTTCTCAACACCTCACCCTAGCCCTTACCTGGTATTTTGGTGCTTATTTTCATCTTCTATTTTTGGTCTCCTAGCTATTTCACCTTGGACCTTTTCTTACTTTCTTCTATGCTTTTCTTTAAGCCATTCAAGGCTAAGGTTTATTTGCTCACTACTTCACTTTTACTCTAGGACTTCTTCATTTTCAATGTAGCACTTTTCTTTTTCAAGAGAAAACCTCTCTGATACCACTCTCTTCTTATTATAGCCTTCACAAACATCAACTTGTTAGTTATAGAGAAAATCATCATCCCAATATGCCATGACCTCTCTACCTTAAATCGCATGCAAAGTGTCCAAATTTCTTCTTCAAACCTCTCATAGGTGAACTCTTATAAACCTTTTCAAATCTCAAACTAACCATGCAATGATCTTCAGGGAATATTCAAAACCTCCGGAACTCTTTCACCTTTTAGCCTCTTCTTAAGAGTTCTTAGGCTGGCCCTTAAAACATCAAATCTTTTGGGTCCTTAAAATTTTCACAAGGTGCCTCTCAAATGCCAAACATTTTTATACACCCATTTAAACCCTTATTATATCCTCACGTTGTGCCCTAGTTTTACTAAACTCCTTTAAACTTAAAGCCTTTCTTCCCAATTGCATGCTTTTCTTATTCACTTATCCTACACAATTCTCAATATAGGTACTTAACCAATATTTATTGGGTCCAACATGCATACTTCCAAAATACACGTGATTATTCCATCCTCATCAATTTTTATTGTTCCAAAAAATAAAGAATAGAGGGATTAAAACAATCTAAATAATAAAAGAATAGAATAATCGACTATTGTTCTCTACTTTAGAAGTGGGAAATCCTTCTTCAAGGTTGCCTCTATATTCTATATTGAACATCTTAGAGATCCTTCCTTAGCATCCATATTTTCACCTTTATTACAATCTTTATTGACCTCTTATTTCCTCTATTTATAACTCTCCTTATCCACCTCTTGATTACTTTTACTCTCACCTTGAATCAATTTATTGACTCTTTTCAAGAAGGTTCTTAGATTGTCCTTTGTTGGTGTTCCATAACTAAAATCTCTAAATAATATTCCTTTTTTATCCCTTTCTACCACCTTTTTCTTCCATTGCTTTCAACTATTATCCTCTAAGCTCTCAAATATCTTATGCTTGGTATCCCATGAATTCTTGCAAGGTCTTATCCATCTATTATAATGTTGACTTGTGCTTAAGAATAGGGTATTGACTATATCATAACTTGTTACTTTGTCTTAAAACTGGGATCTACAACTCCTCATGTTTAACCTCTTTGACCACCTTTCCATAAGTATCTTATCACCTAATAGAACTAATCCTTCATCATCATACTATTTTAACTCATTCAAAGTGTTCTCTCATTACAAACAATTTGTTCATGACATGTGTAAGACATGGTTTTTAGGAGATGTTTTATCTAATTTTATTTATTCTTGATCTTCCTTATCTCTCACACATCCAAACTATTTCATCACTCATTGTTATACCTTCATTTAATCACACAACATCCATGCATTATCTGTATAATTTTCATGACACATTTATAGGTAAATCTTGGGTTCCTTTCATCAAATTCTTCATTTCAAGACCCTTAAAACATGAGTATGCATGTACAATTTTGGACTCATTTTTTCATCATTTAGGCTATCAAACTATCCCTTAATCATCTTTAAACTTAAAAGACACCCTCAACATCTATAAACCTCATTTTTTAACCAATTTACATCAAATTTCCATGGATACATCAAAATTTATGCAATTTTTCTTCATTTTAAAAACTTTAGGACATGGTATGTACAATCCGAGGGCTTATATTTAGGTTTTCCTTCATTTTTCACGAGTTCCAAATCTTACCAAAACTTAAATTACCTCTACAAGACCTTTTGCAATTGTTGTCCAAAATAACCCCTTGGTTATTTTGACAACTTGTAGTTTCATTCTAGCTTTGGAATTATGTTTTGAGGTTACATGTGCTACTGGTCTTCTCCTTTGGTGCAGGTTCTATATTTGCAGTTCCTTCACGCGCTCTCCTTCCTTCTTCCCCTTTCAATTTATTTTGTGCATGTTTCGCATGCTATCATTCTTCCCTTTCCCCTTTTGCAAGTTTTATGTTCTTTATACATTTTCTTCCTCTTTCCCGGATGTTGCACATCCTCTTACGCGCACTTGCAAGCTTTCCTTGCATCATTGCAAGCCTTCTATATGCCTCTTGGACACATGTCTTTTCCTCCCTGAGTCCCACACACTTCCTTGCGCACGCTCTTGTCCCTTTGCAAAATTTATTTCATGCCTTTCCTCATACACTTATTTTCCTAGCATGCTCCCTTGAGCACTTCCTCTTTTCTTCTTGGCATGTTTGCACGTGCGTCGTTCCATCAGAGCTTTCGCGCCTCCCCTTGGCAGGACTCCAAGCCTCCCTTGCATAATTGCATGCCATTACAAATGTGCATTACTTTCCCCAAGCCTGACGCACTCCTCCCACGTGCACTACAAGCTTCCACTACATCCTTGCATCCCTTTACAAACTTTCTCTTCTAGACATAACTCCTGCATGTTCCTTATGTTGTAACCTTTGCGCTAATCCAAATGCAACACGTGTCCAACGTTAGGGGATTCGACAGTTAGGGGTATTTTACAATGAAAAATAGAAAATTTCCAGTTGTGACTGAATCCTTATAGAAAATAGAAACATGACACATGCATGAGCCTCATTGCATGTAATCAAACTTCAAATTTCCATGACCAATCAGCTAGTGCCACATGCCTAGCATGTTTTCTCCCGCACTACAGATCTTTCGACAACCATATCTTTTGACTTGGAACTCCAAATCAGGTGTAGTTCGTCTCGTTGGAAAGATCTTGAAACAGGATACACTCTGTGATCTTCAGAATCTTATTTTGGGGAGATTTGGTAGGTAAAAATAGGGAACCAAGATTCGGTCCATTAATGTGCAATTTCAGGCGACTCAACCACCTAGATTTAATGAAACATGGTCTCTTTCCTTCTTCCACAAGAAACTTGATGCAGGGGAATGGATTTGGAAGAGATCCATGCTATTTTGCAATGAGTTAATGCATCTTTTTTGGTGGTTGGAGTCTTGAATTTGAGTTTCCCTCTCTTTTCCCTCCTCTTTATCTCTCCCATTTTTAATAAAATGTAAAATAGTGCTCATTTGTAAAGATTGGATCCTCTTGGAACGCAAGGGCACTATTTAGAGTAGTGCATTACTATTTTGAGTTGTAGGCCTCAAATCTAGATCACTGTGTGGTGATTTGGGCTCCTTCCTTCATTGTAATGGGTTGTGTATCCCTTTGAAGTAATAAAATTTGTGTTTTGTGGATAGTCTCTGCCCTAACATGTGTTTATTGCATCTTCTTGCTTTCTATTGCAATTTAGGTGTGTTGTGCATGTTTTGTCTCTTTCGCAGGATTGATTTTCTATTGTGCTCCATGGAAATGAGAGTTTGAATGCTGTTATGGATTGTAGCACTCTTGTCTACCCTCTCCTTCTTCATTTTCTCCCATGTTCACTCATTTGAGAGTATCCTTCCCCTTCTTTTTGGTGTTATCACCTCCCCTTAGCTTAGGATTTCGGTTTCAAGCATCTCCTTCTCACCCCAGTCCATTGGAATGCTAGAGTAGAGTTATATATTTGCATTTACTTCCTTATGACTAGTTTAACATTAGAAATAAGTAGAGAAAGTTGACCTTCTTTGGAGGTTGATCTCATCTTGCAATATCTACATTACAGAGATCATCCCATGTTGCCTCAAATCCTTGGATCATCCCGATTCAGGTGCGGGTGCAATTTTGAGCTCCAAGAACACTTTTCTTCAGGAAAGCCATGGAACACTAAATTAGTCTTCTATGGGATGCGTGAATGTAGTGTTCCTTGGGTTCTCCTAACCCGCCGAACAAAGGAATTGGAGCTTAAGACTCATGTAATTTTTTTGATGATGTTAGTGCTTCATGGAGGTAGAAGTTAGATGTTAAACCTTCACAACATTAAGGAAGTCAATCTTCCATAGAAATCAAAATCATTATTTTGTGGCTTAAAGGCAAAGTTAGAGCACCACAAATTTTACATGCTCGCAAAAAGTTATAAAATCAGTTAAGGACAGGATCCCTAGGGCGAAGGAGTGGGAAAGCTTAATGCTTCGTGGCATGGAAAATATAATGTTATGCAGGCTTGGAAAATACAAAATTTCATGAAGTTGGTCAATTTCGTGAAACAAAGGTTATAGTCTGCTAAGGTGAATATCGTAGAACAAGAACAAGGGGCCATAGGTGGTATAATGCATTGTGGAGTTTGATTGTTGCTTGCAGATCATGATAGAGGTTGGAAACAAAACTGTTCAACAAGGTATAGTCGTGGAGGACATGAAAAAGGCTGTAGAGCATGGAAATCTACTAAAGGAAAAATGAAAGCCACAGATAAAGGAAAAATCATTTAAAATATGAGAGGCGTGAAAAAGATGGAACCATTTTGAACCAGCCACTCAACCACCTCAACGACCAAAATTTAATGAAGTATGGGTGTCGTCCTCCTACACTGGTGATCTGATGGTGTGTAATTGGAGCAATGTCAGGCACTTCTCCTCTCCTCCCCTCTTGTTTTTTCTTCTCTGTTTTATAAAGGGGCAACTCATTCATTGGGTAAAGGATCCTCCCCCTCATGGAGAGTGACCCCCTTCTTTGTGGTGCTATCAACTTCTTCCTTAACTCAAGTTTCATTTCTAGTATTTCTCTAACCCCGGTCCCTTGGATGCTTAGATTAGGTTTATTTAGTTATTAGATTAGCTTAGGAGTAGTGTTAGCTCTAGGTTAGATAGGTAGAGGAAGTTGACTTTGTCAAAAGGGTGATCTCATATAGTTAAGTCCCACATTGAGAGATCATCCCATGTTTCACTGAGGTGCTAAATCTATTTTCACCAGGGTGCAACTTTAGGTGTTAATAGAAGTCCCATAAAAATATCCCCTGTTAGAATCCTCACTTGTAGTATCATTCCTCTGCACTACCTTGCTCTTCTTTCTTTGCTTTGTTTTTTCTTTACTCCACAATCAGCCAATTTTGACTTCGCAAAATTAATAAAGAAAAAAAAAATGGAAATTTTGAATTTTTTCAAAGGTGTTACTTTGCGTGATTCATCGCTCTCATCGTGATCGTCTCATTTTTGTGATTGTTCTGGTCTTTGTTTTGTCCATTTCGGGAGAGAACTCTTCCCGTCAGGTCTTAAAATGCATTAATAATTAATTAATTTATATTTAATTAATTTATTATCCTTTATTTGATAAAATCATTTTTTATTAAATTTAGGGTTTTTAATTAAATAACTATTAATATAATTAAAAGTCATTCGATTTTTATTTTTATTTTATTGCCAGGGAAGTAAGCTTGTGCTTCCAACTGCCGGGAATGCCAAATTGGCTTCCCGAACCCGGATTTCCCCTTTCCTGGCAAATTTATTTTAATTTCCCACTTATGGGATTTTCTCCACCAATTGCCAAATTAATAAATTGGCAAACGGGCAAGAAATCTCCGATTTCCCACATGGGGAAATTGAACGGAGATTGCCAGCCCACTTTGCCATTCCCATTGGCAATTGGCCGTTGCTTTCCCCATTTCCCCTGGCAATTAATTCCACTACCCGGGAAGAGGGGAAGTCGGTTTAGCCTTCATAAATTCCTCCGTCAGACTCGTTGGAAAGAGTCGTACGAGGCTTTCTAAAATTGCTTCTCACTTCTTTTTTGAAACATAATATCTTTATCACATTCCCTCAAACGAACATCAGAGAAAGATTCAAAAAGAAGCAAAGAAAATATTGAAAACAAGGAGGAATCAGTTTCCTGCAGGTTAAAGGAAACAATTTGCATGCCAGTCCAAAAGAAGCATCTTCCACGCCAGGAGGAAAAGAAAGTTCAAATGAAGATTATAAAAGAAGGCATTTTTCATGCATTTTTCAAGATACAGCTAGAGCAAAGACCAAATCATCAACAAAAAGTAAAGCAGAAGAAAAAATCCACATGCAGGAGCAGGAGGACAGTCAAATACAGTTCTCCATGCACTGGCATAGGAAAGGAAATAAAGCAAGTTTCACACAGACTACGTGAGGTGGAAAGCAAAACAACAAGGAAAATCTTCACGCATTGAAAAGGAAACAGTCCAAAACAACCCAAGACAGCAAAGGGAGAATGAGCTTCCATGCATAAGTCAAGGGTGACAACAAGGTAACAACACAGGGCACATGGTAAATCAAAAGCAAAGGAGGACTTCACACAAAACAAGAAATAGCCACTCAGTTTTCAAAAGTCTCCACGCATTCTCCAAGTCTCTAACCACGAAGCAGAGAATAAAGGCTTTCCAACACATGCTAGAAAAAACAGAGAATTACCACACATTCATCTGAAGATTTGTAGAATAAAATCCAAAAAGGAAGCCACGCATGAGCAGGTTCCAGAGGAGGGAATCAAAGATAGTTCAACAAAAAGGAGATATCCCACGCCTTCACTTGGAGGAGCAGCAGTTTCAAGGAACATTCAAAGCATTTCAGGAGGATTTCCACGCACACAAGTTGTAAAAATAATAAATATTGGAAAACCAAGCATTCCACACATTGGAGAAGATTATCCATGCATTTGTAATAGAGGGTTGTCCACGCAGGTTAAAGAAAATAAAAACTAGATTGCAACACGCAATTATTCACTATACCCAATAGCATACATTAAATCAAAGGAGGAACATAGCAAATGCATTGTTCACACATTCGCATAAGGATTAAGCAAGTGTATTCACGCATCGCTCAGAATATCGCAAGGAAGAAGTGAATCTCAAAGTACACGGTTATTTAAATCAGGCAATTTTTACACATACCAGGGAGAATTTACTCCGATAAATTAAATAAAAATTGATATTGAACTCGGGTGATTTCGTTTATTTAAAATAAATAAATAAATAAAAATTTGTCGCCCGAGTCGGAATTCAAACCTAGTCTCGGTGTGTGATTTTGTAAACAAGACTAGTTATTATTATTATGGTTTTTAAATAATAATAATAATATTAAAATGAATCATATTGTTCTTGCACTGACGGGGGTTTCAGAGACTGAGACCCGACCCCGTTTGCATTGTTTTGCGTGCCTGAGTCATTTTTCTGTGAAATTCATAATGGCCGAAAAATCTAACAAATCTGCAGGAAGATCGAGGAAGCCAGTGGAGAAATCGAACAAGTCCACGCTCAAGTATGAATTCCAAGGAATCATCCCTCCCAGTTCCATTAAGTCAGCATATGACAATATCACTGATACAAATCTGGGTCACATCAATGTGCAACAATTCTGCGAATGGGTGAAAACTGAAGGCAAAACCATATTCTCGGATAGGCTTTACCATAGTGGTCTACCCCAAGCAGCAACATTTCCTGTCTCGGTGCAATGTCCGGAGCTGGTTATCGCTTGCGCGGAGCATTATGATCTTGAAAGATGAGGAATTTTTAAAGATAACCGCGAGCCTTTCCTCTTAATCACACCGGAGCATATTGAGGAATTGCTCGGCATACCTGACTTTCCTGAGAATGCAGATATCACTCGCCAGTCAGCACAAGAATTTTGGGATGAAGAACCCCTTAGGTGGAGCAAGATGGTTAATAACAACTGGTTAGTAACCAAGAGGCCTCGAATTGACAGGCTTCCCAAAGAACTGTACCGCGTTGAGTTCGTGGAAGAAATCGGGGACATGATTACTCTCCTAAGTCGAGTTTTCGGTTTACCCTCTGCTAGGATTTTCCACCCATGGATGTATTAGTTTATCTGTATCATCCTTGCCAAGAAAGAGTTTGTGGATTGGGCCACCATCATCAGTAACACCCTTCACAAACAATTGATAGAAGTTAAGATGACTGGATGCTTCTACATGACATCGTATCTGACTTATGCAGTAGCAAGAAGAAAGCTATTTTCGGGACTTGAAACAAGAGGAGTCATGGGGCCGTCAAATAGTGTTTTTCATTATTACCCTCAACTCAGTTTCAAAAATAGCTCTCACCATTTTAGAAGAGTCAACGATGCATTCACCTTCCACGTGATTCAGAACCTGAATCGGAATACTGAGGAAAGATTTTCTAAAGAAGCCATGAGTGTCATTTCCCAATGGGGAACCTGGTTTATTCAATTTTCATCATTTTCCTACATTCACGTGAGTGGCTTTGCTGGTACCCCGTGGAAGCTTCCTAAGTATGTCAGTGACAGATGGGCATTAATGGAGCTTGCGCAACAACTATTCCAAGTTCACTGTCTTCTTAGTGACAAGCACCGTTCAGGAATTCATTTCCCAATTCAAATTGGGGAATATCAATGTCCAAATCTTTTCAGTGCACAACTCATGGAAAAAGAGTTCGCCCTCATCACAATTCATCCATATGTGAAGAGAGCCCAGTTTGATATCAATGGATATATGCAGAAGATTCTTGGAGCAAAGTATCAACATAACCCTACCATGGAAGATTTCTGGGCTGCCTGTTCGGACGAACATGAAGTAAGAAGACGAGAGTTTTCTCGCCTAACACTTGCTCAGATCAAGGCCTTCCACATCAAGAACCCTCCCGATTCATTCATAAATGATGATGAAGATGTCATTGATCCCTCATATGATGCAGTTGCTTTTACCCCATTGCCTCGAATCGACTGGACCAAAAGAGATGAATTTTCTCTTGATAGCAAGAATCAACCGATTCTTGAAAGAAGCATATCTTGGTACGACAGAGAACTTGCCAAGTTACAATCAATTCAAGATCATGTTTTAGGATCACAAAAATTGCCAACACGAGGAGGCTGTCATTCAACCAAATCCTCTTCTTGATCAACCTCTGTACCATCCAATCATACACAACAAGCAAGAAAGGAGTGGTTGCCAAAATCCACTTCGCCAAGTAACGTGTCACGAGGAGAAAAATCTAAAGATCCTAACCCCGAAGAAGGAAGAGAGCGTGTATCAAGATTTTCTACCTCGAGTAGAGATTCTTCTACCCACATTGTTAATAGTGCTCAGAAGCTCATGGCAAACGATCCTCAGCCATGCTTCGAACAAGCGTCCACTCAGGTGCAGGTAATTCAAATATCAAACACTTCGGAGCATGTAGTTCATGAAGGGATTTCCCAAAATCTCCCGAATAATCAGGAGGTGGATATTGAGGTTGTTTCTCCTCAAATCGAGGTCATAGATAGGATTCAAGTAGGATCTCATGATGTTGAGAACAATGAGAATATTGATTTGAGCTCTAGGATTTTGTATGCGGAAATAGTGCATGATACTCCTTCCTGGGTTGATTCTGAGGTTAAGAAAAGGAAGAGGGTTGTCAAGGCAATTGAGATTGATTTTGATGCCCTTTTCAAAATTTCAAATGATGTCATTCCAAAGAAGCCTAAGGTGCTTTCTCGAAAAATGGTGGATAATGACGGAAATAGATTTGCAGATCTCGCCATCCCACAAGTTGATAAGGAGCGTGATGCCATGACACCTGCTGATTATGAAGTTTCCAGACTTGGACTTGGGAGGTCTACATTAGAAAGTGACATGGCGATGGCTCAAGATTCAATTGATATCATGCTAAAGAGACTTGAGAAATATAAGTCTCAAAACTCTCAGCTCAAGGCCGAAAAGAATCAATTGGTGGAATATGTTCAACATTTGATAAATCCCATATCATCCACTTTCCCAGTACCTGATGCAGTGGCTGCCCCAGATGAAGAGACTCTCAATTTTTCAAAAGAAATAAACACATTAGGCCATGTCACTAAAACTTGGCTTTCAGAGATTCTCGTTTTAGGCCAAGGGACGATCAAGACCATGGTTAAGCTTCATGAAGATGTCAGTGCGTATCTTGATCCAATTCTTTCTTTCAAAGAAACTTTTGTTTCTAATATATCAAATTTGGATGAGATATTGCCCAGTTTACAGGAGATGACAAGTATGGAATCCTCAGTTTTGGCCATTGAAGGAATTCTCAAATTTGAACATCGAGGGACACATTTTCTTTGGTGTCTGCATCTCAAATCAAGGAAGACGCTTCTCGAGGATTCTATGATCCATTATGAGAGCATGTGCAATGAAGCCTTCACTTCACTCTCCTTGATTCAAGAATTCATAGCTGAGATTCCTTGCAACCTCGTAAATGAGCATAATCAAAGGTGTTCATCGGAGCAGGTGGAAGAGCAATTCACAATTGTTTAAGGACATGTACACTCCCGCCAACAATTTCTCGCTAGTTTCAATGGAGCAGTGTATCAAATTAAAGAACTTATTTGAGAACACTCAATCCAAAATTGTTAATTTAAATGATATGCCAAGTAGGATTCTTGAATTGCAGGTATTTTGTGAGGCTATTCTTCGACCAAATGAACCTCCTGAAGAAGAAAAAATGTTTGAAACTTTGGGAAGGTTTAGATCTTTTCAACTGGCAAAAGCGGCAGATCCTAATTTCACCGGCGGTTCAGGGGGATAATTTTCTTGATATTTAACGAAGTGGGAGAGTCCATTTCTCATACGCTTGAGATAGGCGGACCCCATTTCAATGGATAAGGCACTGGTTATTATTGTATATTTTAAAAGGTGTTGTTATTTGCTTTCGGGAAACTATGGATATTTTAAGTAATTTCTATTTTTGGTTGTCTTTAATAAAGTTGGTTGAAAAAGTCAAAGGTCACTTAAGTGCCTTATTTAATGATCATGTAAAACCCTAACTACTTTGTAACCAAATTTTGGGTTATAAAAGGAAGTGAGGGGCTCATTTGTAAAGGGTGACTTTGAGAGAGGAGAAGAAATACTTTTGTGTGCAAGCTTTGTTTCAGGAAGAAACTTTGTGTTCTTTTGTGAAAACATTTTGGAGTTAATGAAATACGAACTTTGTGTCTCATTCATTGTCTCTTGTAACATTTGATGTTCTTATGTTCATTAGATGTTAGGTGTTTGAATCTTGCATGCAAATATTATCTTTGATCTTATTGTCAACGTTATTAATCTGTTATTCTAGTTCACAGTGATCAAGCTCTGATTATCTACTTGCTCATGTGTGTTCCCTTTTACACATTCTTGTTTGGCTAACTCAAACTCCGTTTTATTTGTGTTGGTTATTCACCTTTCTTCTTCATGCAATATTAGGCTCTATTTTTACCTAACTCTTGCATGTTCTTTCAGTTCATTCCATTCCACTCCTTTCCTTCATTCCATTCCATCTCCCTCATTCACTTTTCTTTCCATTGATGTTCCAAAACACCCCCCACATACAATTTTGAATGTACAGATGTAAATACAATTTTGGTTTTCAATAAAGACAGCCTCACCTTCATTGAGGAGGGACTTCGTTCCCACACTGTTGCATGTCATTTGCATGCATGCAAATCCCTATGCTAACATCACCAAACTTTCGGATTTTATGCTCCTTCGTTAGTAATGGCTGGGTACATGCATTCCCATCTTTTGAACTCAAATCCTCAACCATAGTTGCTGAAGAAAAATGAGATTAGATGATCGTGAGACAATTTATTTGCATCCTTAGGTCATATAGACATGTAGCCTATAAAATTGTATTGTTTTGATGGGTGTACGATAGTAAATAAAATTCTCCTAGTAAGATTTCATACTCTTCATTTTGAGTTGGATCTTCAAAATGCTGATACTTGTGCAACTCTTTTGTTTAAATTGGATCTTCAACATACTGGTGGGGTGAGACTTAAAAGGTAAGGAGATCGATGAAGGATAGAGAAATTAAAATGATACCTGGGTGTATTTGGATTACAACCGATAAAATGGTGCATGCTTGTTTGAGGAGGAGACAACTCACACCCACAGATACAAGAGATCTATGCAAAATTGGAGAAATTGTTTTGGGAGATAAAGCTAACATGATATTTATAAAATTCAAAACATGTATAGAGTTACGTGAACAAAAAGGAGAAAATATTATTCCTTTGCCACCATAGTGTGAAGTTGGTAGCTGCATTTGGACTGTTAAACATGCCCCCCAATACAACTGTTAGATTTGTTGAGAACCCTCGTGTTTGTGTTGATTGCCACACTACAACCAAGTTTATCTCCAAAATTGTTGAAGACAAATTGGTGTGACAGATGGAAATAGGCTCCATTACTTCAAAAAAGCACATTGCTCTTGTAGAGATTATTGGTAATGCCTAAGTAAAACAATTTGTACATAGATTAGCACTATAACAAGGTGCACTCTGTCACACCTTCAATGATAAAAGAAAAGACATTTATTCCCAGTTTTTGAAAAATAGTCTTTTCAAAGTGTTTCGATATCTAACCCATATTTTGGACTTCATACAATAACATGTATAGTCCACAATGTGCACGAGAATTCTTAACATTCAGCTCTTTCTAATTAACTTCTACATGTTTAGTCCACAATGTGCATGAGATTTCTTGACATTGAACTCTTTCTAATTAACTTCTAGATTATCTGCATTGTCTATTGGTGTCCAATATAAAATCAAAACAAAATAATGTTGGCACATATATTACAAAATTATCACTTCAAAATAAAATTACAAACTAACTATATATTGTCCCTTGCTAGGATCTGCAGTTTTCCGTATCATAACCATTGTTTGCAGAGCCCACATTCGAGTAACAGCCTCTTCACAGGGTATCCACAATCTTTTCAAATGCTGTTTTGATGGAATCTCTTCTTTCCGTTTGCAGAATACCTCATCACAAAATCAGCTATTCTCAGACGATAGTAGTTCACAGAGCCCCTCTGCAAGAATCGAAGAGGCGACTTCTCGCAGCAGCTGTTGGTATAAGCTTGATTTCCTCCTTTCCATCGACCCATGCTCAAGCTCACACCATAATTCAACACTTAAATATCGAGAATAATCAAACTCGGCTCCTCTCCGGATTCGAACCCCAGATCCGAACCCAAGACCTCAAAGCCCTAACAAAAGTTTCTGCAAACCCATCAAATGCAGAAAATATTAGCATTTCCATGGACTCAACTGTACAATCCGAGAACCCATTTGCACAATCCACGAACCCAACTGCACATTCCTTTTATTTGGACAAAGCTAATGAAAAAAGTCCTTGTTTGAGTAATTTAACCGATGACGTGAACATTGCTCCTAGGGTTATTTCAACTCTGTTGCCTGCAGGCGCTTCTGCAACTGGTATTGTAGCGGAAGCGACTTTAGCCGGCACAAAAGTGGGGTTGTATCAAACTCTAATTAGGGTTTTGCAACATTTTGGTGCAAGCGGGTTTGCTGGCGCAGTGGGAGCAGCCATTGTTTATCCTTTGGATACCATCAAAACTAGATTGCAAGCTCAGAGCATGGTAAGTTTTTTTTCATATAATATCATTTTGTTTATGGCAATTGCACCATTCTCACAATTTAATTTACTCTGAAGAAAAATTGAATTAGATATTCATGTATTTGAGATTTACGGTTTTACTTGCGATGCACATTCTTGTTGTTTGCATTACCTTTGTCTTTCTTTATGATTGAATGGTAAACCTTTAAAAACAAAACATTTTTCACACGTTTTGGCTTGAGGAGTTATTGGACATTTTACTTGGATATTAGCAGAACTCAATTACAAGCTCAAAGTATTGTAAGTTTTTCCCATTTAATATCATTTTGTTTGTGGGAGTTCACCGAACCTAAAATGGAGTCTATCTTCATGACTCGTTCTTCATTATCCATTTTCATGTGTCCTCGACCATGGAGTTTTCCCCACAATTTGCCTTGTTTAACCTGGTACCCCTTTTGCCAAACCTTCAGAAAGTATTGTGCCATATGTATATTTCATTGTGTAGTTCTCTAGCTCTGTCATTTTTTATACATTTGGTGTTTCCACAGTTAATCATCATTATGTAATATCATTTTTTGGGGAGTAAACTCTATGTTAATGTCAAGCAACCTTCTGAACGACTCGTCTTTCATGAGTAGTGGTTCAATAGAGCCCTTCTCTATTGAACTTAGAACGCTTCCATAGGTGAAGTGCCTGGACTGCCCAGGAGGTCACCCCATTATAGTACTATTCCAGCTCAAGGGTGCTTATTAGCTTGAAAGATTGGTCATAAATAATAGCTTGAATTTAATATATAGCCGATTTTAAAAATTCTGGTCATAAAGATTGACTTGATATTCACACGTAGCTGCTTTTTGAAAAATGGACCATGAAGATTAACTTGATATTAACAAATCGTTCATTCCTGAAAAATTATATTACACGATTATTGCAGAAACATCAAACGTATACAAGTTTTCTTCAGTGAAAAAAAATTATGCTAAGGGATGATTTGTAAAATTTTTGTTTGTGGTTTCTGCTTCTTAGGGTTTTTATTCTTTTAGGAGTTGATAGCCATAGATATTTGCTTTTTCAGGAGAATGGAGACGAGCCTAAATATAAAGACGAGATGGATTGTTTTAGAAAGTTAATGAGAAACGAAGGCCCTGCTTCTTTGTATAGTGGCTTGATTCCCCAACTTATTGGGATTGCACCTGAAAAAGTATTTTTCTTCTCTAGCAATCTGTGAGTTGCAATAGCAAATCTCCTTTTTAATTTTGTATTGTAAAATTCGATGCCCTTTTAATGGGAGTGCACCTGAAAAATTAATTTTCTTTTCTTCTCTAGCAATATGTGTGTTGCAATACCAAATCTCCCAAATTATTTATATTGTAAAGTTTGATGCCTTTTTAAGTTCCATTCAGGCCTTTGGTTTGCTGCTGATCCCGAAACTACTGCGCTTGAAAAAAACTAAAGTACATTTCTTCTCTAACAATCTGTGGCTTGCTTAGCAAATGTCCTATTTCAGTTATATTGTAAAATTCAATGCTTTTTAAAGTTCCTACACATGAGATGGTGAGGTTGATCATTTATTCATTATTGAAAATTTATTATTTGGAGTTTCCCCTGTGGGTTTCCTTAACACATGGGAATGCTTGGGTTGTGAAGAACTGATGAATAGGGTTGATTTTGAAACAGGGATTTAGAGTGCTGCAAATAATAGATATCAGACAGGCCTTTTTAAATTTTAGAACGAAGAGAAAAACTGCAATATGTTTGTGAAGCAAGCAATAAAAGATTTTAGACCAAAGGCTTTCACAGTCCATAATATGACTCACAATGTTTTAAAAGTTGAAATTGGAACAGGAACCGGAACCAGCCTAGGGTGCGACCGGACTCGAACTGGAATCAGACTGGTTTAAAATTTATGAACTGGTTTACTAAACAATACATAAAATTTTACGTTTTAATGAAATCAATATATTTTTAAGATTCCATACAATTAGAGACAAAATATGCAAAGTTTTCTCATGTTTATACCATGTAAGGGTTAACTATACCAAAATGATACCAAGTGCAATACATATCCAAAACAAAATATATATACAATGAGGCTCAAAATGTCCTCTAGACTCCTAGAGTCCAATGAACAATATGCTACAAGCAACTGTACATCTGATATCAATGACCAAATAATCAATCATCAAAATACAATAAAGCCAATTAGAAAGTTGGATTTTTATAAAAAAAATGTTTTGAATGTCAAATTGCTGTTTGTTTTGGCACAGACTGGGTCGGACCGGTTTGTTCCCTTCAGTATTGAACTGGTCTAACCGGCTGGTTCCGGTTTCAGTTCGGCCGGTTTTTGTAACATTGAATATTAGTAGATGGCTTTTGGGAGAAATGTGTGTAAGCTTTTTTCCTGATGAAGGATCAGGGGGTGATCCAAAACATTGATTAAAAAGCTTACACAGTTTTCCCAAAAGCCTTTTACTTATAATATAATATTCTTTCTTTACAAGACATACATTGTGGTTGCATTATATGAGGGTATGTCAAAGTACCTTCAAATAACATAAAACACTGTTTTGATGTTCAGGCAAAATTTGCTGGCTGACTTGAGTCAAACATTGTAAACTACATGCAATTTTATTCAGACTTTGATTTAATTGAAAAGATGATTGTATTTTAAATAGTCAAATAAAGTCCACAGGAATCCCGTAATTCTACGCAACTTGGGATTAAAACAGAAAGGGAAACAGATCTTTGTAACATCATATCTGTTTTGAAGTCCTTAATACAAATGACCAATTTGTTGATTTCAAGACAATATTGCAATTGAAAGTGAAATAAAAAAGGTCATACAAATGTTACATATCTTCAACTTAATGTTCCAAATGGAAATCCAGCCTTTGTCCAGAAATCTTTTCTAGTTTCCTCACAAAACCAACAAATCTATGTTCTATGATAATGTAAGTTTTCTTTACTGAACCCAAAAGAACAGTCTTAAGGAGCAAGCAAATCCAGACGGTCTTGTCGTATTTGTTTCACTTTAGATTTTACTCATTCATATTCTCTTTTCTTTGGAACAACTAGTTAACTCAAATGCAAGTATGTTTATCATGTAACTTGGGTCTTTATTCAAAGTGACATTGCAAGATACATGCAAGGCTCAATATCAAATTGTTTTTTTGGCAGTGTTTGGTAGACCTTTGAATGCCTACCCATTTAGAATTACGAGTTTTAGACCATATCTGTGCAATATATGATTATTCCTGTAGGCAACTGCAGGAATTGAATTTAGAAAAAGACTGTATTGAAACAAGCAATGCTGGATAGGAGGACATGGGCTGGTATGCCAATCTAGGATTTTTTGAGCTAATTGATTAGTTCTGCATGTGGATATCTTCAGGCAATAAAATTCACAGTGAATGAATTTCTTCTCAATATGCTAGAGCAGGCAATGCCAGGTGTAAGTATTTGGGTGCTAGAGTTCATAGCTGGTGGAGGAGGAGGATTTTCTCAAGTAGTGGTTACAAATCCTATGGAAATTGTTAAAGTAAGGTTACAAACACAGTCAAAAGTAGGTGTCTCGAAGAATTTGTGGGCTGTGATAAACGATCTTGGCTTGGAAGGTCTATACAGTGGATCTGGCATTACAATGGCACGTGATGTTCCAAGTTCTGCTGTTTTTTTTGCTGGTTACACTTTACTATGCCAGCTTTATCCCGATCAAAGCTTTTTGGATGGATGCGTTGCTGCTATCCCAGCCACCATTCTGGTCACTCCTTGTGATGTCATTAAAACTCGTTTGCAGGTATAACTCACTCATGAGCAAGCTTTGTTGAAGTTTAATTAATGGAACCGTTTTTGAATTTGTCTGCTCCAAGTCCCTGAACTGGTGTTTTTTGGCTAAGCCCATCTACTAGATTTACTAATCAAGTACGGTAATCATTGGTTCAAATATAACAGATGGAGCCTTGTCTTGGAGAAGAACCCTACGAGAATGCTTGGCACTGTCTAAAATGTATCTGGCAGAGAGAGGGACCTAGAGCCCTTTTCAAGGGCAATTTTGCGCGGGTTTTAAGAACAAGTCCTCAATTTGGCATTACCCTTCTATTGTACAAATTCTTTTGTGAAGGCCATTAGCATAAACTGGTCACCCGTTTTGGCATCTACTATTTTGATTTGCATTTCTTTTGTCTCATGCAACTTTTCAATAACTTGCAAGACTATGCTCATGTACAATCTTCCTATATATGAGTACATATTTATCTGAGATGCTATGGAATTGAACCAAAAGGAAAAATATAGCATGGTGGCTATTTATACTACTACATCTTGACATGGGAATGGAATTCACATCCTTCAACAAAAGTAGGAATGATCGGTGTGTCTTTTTTTGGCACAAAGATGAGAGATTATATTAATCGACTTTGCGGTATAAAGTGGTGGCACTTGGAGTTGAAATTGAAGCAACACTCCTAATGACCTCTGCAAAAGTTGATTGGTCTATGTACATATCATCTTGTTTTCTGAGAGGACATTGTGAAGTTTAGAATGAAATAACTTTACTGTAAATTTTTGTAGTGCAGGTTATTGGATCCTGTCAAAATACTTTTGCTTGATGCAAGATAAATAATCTTTGTATTTTGACTGATATTTTATAATCCATCGGAACTATTGTTATTTCTATAGAATTCATGTACAAGAATCACTCATAATGGTTCTAAAATGACGACTTGGTAATTTTCCCTAAGGCATTTTAGATTTCATAGACATGGGTGGGATCAAATTTCCATTTGATGATCTAGGCTTAAAAATTGACTAGTGATAAAAAAAAATCTAAACATATCATAATAATGTGATTACATAACGATTTAAGTACAATTCATCATCAAGCAAAATTCATAGAACCTGTCATAGAATTCATAGGTCTTAGGAGTTATATAACACATGCCAAATTTTATCATAGAACCTGTCATTGTCACATGTGTCAGTTGCCGCATATGAGTTACATTCCATTTTAAAATCATAACTCCTCTTTCTCTCATGGAGGGAATGTTTTTCTAGGCATGAGAGTTACATAGATCTCCCATATGTACCCTCTTAATTCGATCTATGAGAATAAGTAGACATGTTTATTCTATGCATGAATTTTCTTTTTGTTCGATTTCTTGTTAATTATTTAGAGCATTCATGTCACAATTGAAGTGCAACCTCTTCGATGTGCACGGGGTTATGTACTGATCCTTGCAGAACAATATCATACTTCCTTGTCTAGTATAAAAATTACTTCAAACTTGGTATGCATGGTTATTCGATTCCTACCTAAAGTGGAGGGAAAAATCCACTCTTTAGAAGCTTATTAGAGTGTCTCCATGAAAATACAAGTTGACACATTTTTGTTTGACCCTAATAATTTGCATACAACAAAGAATGTAGAAATATGATTAATCTAGGGCTTTTTACCATCTCCTTTGAACTTTGGGAAGTCCTTTCTTGATCCTGTAGGAATTTCATGAAGAGGTGTCGTCAAGGATAATGGTCTAATTGTTGGGCCCCAAGGTATTGGTAATGTAATTGCTACCAAAGTAGGAAAAACAAAGATCAAGGGGATCTTTTTGCCACTTAATATAAGAGTTACACATAGGCTTACCTCCCCTTCTGTTTGAGTTTTTTTATGAATATGTAGAGTGTTGGTAGATGGTTCTTTCTTTCTTTGTTGAGATGAAAGAGAAAATCGGTGCCTTTATTAGATCTCAAAGATTGGATCAACAACTCCTTATGCTTTATTACCTCATGTAAACCTTCTTTCATCTATCTTGAATATTTATTCACATGTGACAACATTTATATCACCTCAAGTGGTTTTGATTCCTCCATTTTCTTTGAAAAAGTTTCACATGGAAGTCTGCAATATCGATTTCTTCGTGTAAGAATGCTTCATTTGAGTAATATTTTAAATTCAATTCTTCTATTCACCCAAGCGCGAATTCATAAATCAATGAAAATATCTGCTTATATATTGTGCAATAAAACAATGATACGTTGTTGAATAGGATTCGGTATCAAACGAAAAATGTGAAAAATGATAGCTATCTAGGGAACATATTTGATTAGGTATTGGTTTGATATAACTTTTGATTCAAACAAAGGGGAACTAGGCGAATGCAACAGTCCCTAACACAATCACTAAAACCTATTGATAAATTATTTTGTAGAGGAGAAAAATGATGGGTTGTAGCAATAGTGTTAATGACACAAAGTCTCTCCTTTATTGTAATGGGAAGGCACTACCTAAAATGTGTGAAATAAAGTATTTACACTAGTTTATCCTTGGGGGTTGGGATTTCATCCCAAGATTTTTTTTTTTTGAAAGGAATGGAATGTATGAAGAATGGGAATAACATGAAGATATGGAATGGATGTTCACAAATAAATAAGAAGATAGACTTGTGCTTTCAAATAGACAAATGTGTATCACAAAAGTAAAAGTTAATGACTATGATTATTGAACTAAAAGGAAACACTAAATCAAAAGAATATACTATCAATATGTGCACATAGGAAAGAATGACAACAAAGAAAGAAGGAAAATATAGCAAAAACTTTGAAAATATTTCTCTTTATTCTCTTTCTTGATAAAATATGTGGAATACAAAGCTTACACCTTTAATATCCATAATTTTCATATAACCAAAAATATTATTTACATAACATATGCCTCCTATATTTATAAAGAAAACTTCCTATTTCCCAGCTAAATGCATGGGGGAGTCCTCTTTATTATTAATAATATATTCATATGTGACACATGCCTAGAATAAGTAAAATAAAAATTATCCTAGGACTGTTGTTTTGAGCAAGTCATTTTTCCTAAGGACACTTGACTAAATCAAAAGCTCTAATTTTGCCAAATGAATTCGCATATTGAAAACTATGAATTTACAAAATGGATTTGCAGCTATAAGGATAGAATGTGTAATTTTAAAAAAGAAAATTACTTGATATTTGACATTCACATTCTTCTAAGTTGCAACTGACTATACATCTAGCTTCTTCTTTTACATGGTTATCTATGGATCATGCTCCACACTGACTACTTTTTCTTTGGCTAATCATAGGCATTCACAATAAGATTAAAATTTCTCAAGGACTTCCTTGATATGTTCTTCATATGGGTTGCTCGTATACATGTAATGTATATGATAATATGCTTCATTTCTAACCATATGCCATGGGAGTCTGTAAAATGTCTTCACCTTTTTTTTTCATCTTATCTAGGCACTTTTGATACTACGTGTACCTCTTATTGAATTATAGTTGAAGGATATTCTAAATGAATATTCCTTCAACACTAGTTCCTTGAATTGCCCCACAATTTTCTATACGGTTTGGGGTCCCTTGATCATCATTGAAGGTATAGGGGATCTTATCTATCATTTATTCTAGGTCAGGTATGGCATCAATCCCCTCATTTTTTATTCGTTTAACATTTCTATGCATTCTTCAAGGATTCAGATCCTAAACTTTGAAGATCCTGGAAGTTCGGTTTGAATTCCTCGTTACTCCTCACTGATAACATTTTCCCCTATGAGGGTATTAGAGTCATATCTTGAAAAATGTTCAAGCTTGGGTAGGTATCAAATGAGAATATTAATCTCAGTTTGATACATATCCATGGTATTATTTGATATATCAAACTTAGTAGCAATCTCTTAGCGAATCTTCATTATGTCTATGATAACTTAGAGATATTGTTGGATTAGATTCTCATACCATTCCTTGGTTGTCCCATACGTTCTATCTCTTCAATGTCATTTATTGAGACCAAATCTGTTATATAGAGTTTGGGATCTATGGGACTCGAATATTGGAGAGGTTTAACCATTTTCCAAATCAAAATTTTAATTTGGTCAAATATCTCTAAGGTGTTACTTTGTAGTTTGATCCTTGTTCATCATATCCAATATTATATCAATTGCGGTATGAACTTCTCCTTGGCAACCTCCCTAGTAACCTTCCTAGGCCGATTTTGAAGATTTGATAGTAATGTACTGAATTCTTTTGTTTTTCCTTTTCTATTGGAGGTACAACAATTTCATAGAATCTCTCCCCCTTGTCATCGGTAAATCCCCTTGAAACCACATTGGGATTCTTGGTTTCTCATGAGGGAGTTGGCTTGAGATTAATACTACTAAAATAAAGTAACTCTGACTGCACCACTTCCTTTCTCTTCTTTTGAGTTAATTTCCCCAAACATTCGAGGACTATATGGATTCCTTGAGACATTTCCATTTGTCATTGTTAATTTAATCTTGTATACAAACTTAGTATGTGAATCACAATAGAGTAGGCAAAAATTTGGGATGTCATGGGTATGGGCATGGTTACTGAAGAAAGTGAGAGAAGAGGGGTAGAAGTAGGAGAAGTGGGAACAAATGATGATGGTGGGGCAAATGATTTTGTTGAAGGAGGGGGTGCAACAAATGATTATGGGGGAGATGATAGAGGAAGAGGTATAACATATAACCTCATAGGAGAAGGTGAAGGAAAAGATACTCAAGGTGATGAAGGAGGAGCATAAGACATCTTGGTGGTAGATGGTGGAGGTTGATGTTGGGTTGTAGGGACATCCAAAATGGTGTTATCATTAGCCAAGAAGGGATATGATATATTTGGATTGAGTGGTGGATATTAAGGATATAAAATCATTATCTCCACTGTCCCCTTTGAAGGTTTAGAAGCGCTTTTCTACCCACTGCATGTTCATTTTTATACAAACTTGATATTTAGTGTTGTGATGGTTCCCTCGGTAGACTTTCCCTTTTCTCGTTATGCTCCCTCATTTCATTTAGAAGCCTCTCCCACTAACCCACTTGAGACCGATAGCTTTAATTGTTACACACTAACTCCTTGTAAATAGAGTCGTTTGAGATTTCTGGAAATCACCCATTTGTCCTTTCTTCAAGAGAAGTGGACTCATGTTTTGACTAGTCAACTTGTGGCAAAGTTTTGAACTTTATTTATTATATCTCATACATTGGGACCACAATTCAGTCAGACCCTCTGGGATATCTGCCATGTCAAATTCATTGGTTTAATTGAGAGACATACGAGACACATCCCTCTAACTGACCTCTTGCTCATCATCACAATCAATCCAGTAGTCGTCATATTAGGGAACTTGACCATGAAATAACTACAAGAAATGATTAATTATACTATAGATGTCAAAAGATGGTCTAGATGAGAAGGAGAACATGTTGAATCTCGTGATTCATGCATCCATATTTTTCCCTATGTTGAAAGAAAGACATGAATACCTTCTTATAATGATTGGAAAATGTACCCCTTCTTTGTGCTTACTCATTTTTGCACTTCCACTAATTTTTACGCAAGCTCCAAAAACAACACTTTTCACTAAGAAACCTAGGTAGCATATAAGGGGTACATTGAAGTAATTTCCCCTTATATGTGAGAAGGTAGGAAAGTGAATGAACAATATTTATCACCGAGCTATGATGGTATATGTTTTGAAAGAGAAGTGAGATGATGTTAGTAATGGATCCAATCTACCAATTATATAGTAAAAGGAAGAATAATTAACCCAATGGAAATGTTAAATGTTGGCCTTCAAAGGTGAGATCTGGATAAAATTCAAATACTTTGGTTGAGCTTGATAAGCCTACTCTAGTCAATCCTGAAAAATGTTCTATATTTTTTTGCAATGTACATGAGGTAACGGTTTATGTAGAATATTTTTTTTACCTTAATGAGTTTCTTGTGAATTGAATCACTAATCAATTTAACCTAGTTGATATGTTTCTTATTCTTCAGAATGGTTTGCATGTATTGTAACATCCATTCCTAGAAATACATTTATGTAAGATTACGTACTACCCTATTAAGAAATTTGATGATGTCATTTCTCTCTTTCTTGAAATCAAACCTTGATATGAAAATGATCAAGTTTTTATCTACCTGATCTCGAACCCTTGTAGGCCTTTGATATTTTCCGACAAGTTGTTGCTCCTTTTAAGTAATCAATTTAAAATTAATGCAAAAAGGTAATGACAATTACACATGATTGATTACGGAGTTCGGCGATAGCCTACCTCTCTGAGTTCTTTCGAATCACTCCACTAGTAAAAATTTGTAAGTACATTGTTATTTCTTACAATAGAACCTAATGGAATTTCCACTTGCTTAGTAGTACGCTAGTCCTTTGAAGAACTTCCGATGATCAATTGAATCATTCTCCACCTTCTTCATGCACAACCTCCTTCAGAACTCGATCAACCTTCCCAATGCTTCCCAGCGTCCTTCGACACTCTGATCGATACTCTAGGCGTCGCAAGTGAAAAATAATGTGGCTTAAGGCCTATTGGGTAGTGTAAAAATACTCCCAATCACAAATATTTCATCTACTATTGCCTAAAAATAATAGGCCAATAAATAATATTTTCCTATAGTAATTTTAGGATTTCAATATAGTACACACAACTATATTAAAATTACCCTAATACTATATCACCCGCAATTAAGCTTAAGAAATAATTAAGCTTGCGTGTGTGTTTAGAATGAGGGAGAGGTTCCTTTTTATAGTGCAAATGGGACCCAAAAATTTAGTATAAGGGCCTTATCGACCAACTCCCATGCCAACCAAGTCGCTGGTCGAGTTGGTTGGGCCGCTTGTTTGGAAGGATGAGGTCGGGGAATCAAATCCCGCACCCCACGAACTTGGCTGATCTATTTTTTTATTTGCGGGATGCTTTGCATTTATAAGTGGGTGGTAAATCCCACATTGATTGGCATAGAGGGGGGGAGTCGGGTTTTATTTGGCTCAGAGCCCTATGCCCCTCATGGTCTCGGCCACGCCTTATCCCATTTTGTTTGGCCACATACGTGGTGAGCTCTACTGTGCGAGTTCTTTGACCGAGTCATGTGGGTTCCATTGGTTTGTTGAGCATTGTGTGCTGTTTGGTGTGCTGGCTAGTCGTGATGGGTGTTGAGCGCCATGTTGTGCATTGGAGGTGTTGCTGAGATATGTACCAAGCTCCCCGCGAGTTGTTGTGGGAGATAATGAATGTCCCCAAATTTGTAAATATGTGGCATTAGGCCACGTGGAAATGATCAACTAGGTTAACAATTAAATAGCTTGCTGAGTTAAAATCAGTGCAACTTGACCACATAGTACGCTTGCCAATTCTTGATAGGAAAAGCGAGCTAAATTCGAACGTGTCAAAATGAGATCAATTCGGTGGGGAATTGATCACCTCACCGATCTAGAATAATAGCTCGTCGAGCTAACTCGATGTCGACACGGTGGTTTGAGAGGCCACTATGTCGGTAACACTACTAGCTCTCACGACGACCGGGCTCCCTTCCGTCACAAAAGTTGAGCCTCTTGTTGCAACCACCAAATTTTACGCTTGACGAAGACTGGAGGTCGCAATCCAAATACAAATATCTTTTTTTGCCTTTTCACCAGTTGCCACGTGTTACGTCTGGATTGGACTATTAACCAAGGTTGACCTTCTAATTTGACCAAACTTTGACCAACCACCCAATGTGCATACGAACTCCATTTTTCAACATTCAAATAGTTCTTAGAAAGATCTTAGAGTCTACTTTTACACTGTAGTGATCCTGGGAAATTTAGGGAGCCTTTGTTCTCCGTAATGTCCTCTGGATCAAACTTGGGTTATGTAAAAACGTTTTCATTCCAGAAATGTTGGGAAGAGTAAGGGGAAATGTCAATGTAAGCGTTAAATTTGGGGATCTTCAATATGTCAGCAATGTAATCTACATCAACCTTCAAGAGGTGCTCACCATTTGATTTCTTTACTGACCTACGTTTTCTGTCATAGTACTTTGACAATTAAATCTTAAATTTTAGGCACCATGTAGACCCAAGGAATGCATCTACCAATTTTATGCCACTATCATATATTCCTTGCACCCAAATTGACTTATAACTTGCTTGAATACACACCCAAAAGTCTTAGAGATCAATGTGCCTGAGATTTTTGTTAGAAATCTTGTCCATATTGGAATCTAGATTAGATGGAGAAGTAACTCCCTAAAACTTGTACTTCATTTCTTTCTTTCTCCTTGATCCTTCATACATTGGATGAAAAAAGGAAAATATCCTTTAAAATGAGTCCAAGAATAAATCAAGATTTTAGCAGTGTATAAAAGTTTTGAAACATGGGTTTTTCCTATGTTGGACTTTTGGAGAACAAAAGCATGATGAAAGTCCAATAGGCCTTTGGTTGGATATTTTTAAGCTTATGATCGATTGAAAACCCTAATCCAAATTTGTCAAAATTTTGGAGGTGTGGACCTTGATCAAAATACTGACCAGTTCCTATTGAAATTTTATAAATGTATAACTGGAGAAAACCCCAACTTGCTTTGATCAAACTTCTTGAGGTATTAAGAACAAGTGAAACCCCAATTTACTTTTTTCAAGATTGTTGAGGATGAGAGACAAGTTAAAAAAACCGACAAATAATTAATTAAACTTTTGGGGGTGAAAAGAACAAGTGAAGCTCTGATTTAATTTGAAATCAAATTAGGGTCCTTAAATTCTTTAGCCATGAAAATTATTGTAGGTTTAGGAGTTATTCAACTTAGAGAACATCACCCCGCTGATATAAACAAAACCCTGCTACATTTTGAAATCTCCCCCGCAAGCTACAAAGATCGATAACTGCAATAAAAGGCTTCCAGCACAAGAATACCTTAACCAAACTCAAGAAAGGTGCACCAAGGGCTTTGAAATCCACAATCAAAGAGATTAAATAGGGAATAAATGAGAAAAAAATGAAAATGGATGAATGGAATACATTTATAAAAAAATTAACCCATAATTGCTAACACATTTGAAAATTCCTATCAAATTGGGCATGTATTGCTTTATGTAGTATATTTGGGATTTTGGCCTTGTTGGAGAAGGTCAAAATTCTAAATAAGGTGAGTTGGAATTATTGGCTTTGTTGGTGATTAAGAAAATATAGAAATATACATGCTAAATCTTGATTAAGTTATAGCGCAATGATATAGAAATAAAGTACAAATTTGACACAAGCAAGTAAAACCCTAAGTGCAAGAGAAGGGATAAATACTTAGTTGATTTTACAATAATCTCAAAGTTGTGCTGAGCTAGAAAACAAATGAAACAAGAGGAAAACTGTCGCAACCGAGCCCAGAAAAATGCGAAGTGTTCAGAAATGTTGGGACTAGGGTGCCTAGACTAGGTCAGGGGATGCTTAGGTGCAGACCTTCTCTGGGTGCCTATGACTACTAAAACCTCAAAAGTGATTTTTCACAGGGCTTCTATGTTCTCTAGATGTCATCCTTTAGTCACTTGTATGTCGTTGGTTAATCACCGAGATTCACCTGAAACCTACAAAGAGAAAGAGCACCTGCAAAACCCCAAAACACATCAAATCCTAAAAAGAAAAAGATGCAAATGGGGAGTTGGACTGACCCAATGGTCACCCAACTGAGTGAACTTACGATCCAAACATTGCACTACATTTCAGACTCCATGTAGTTCTGCATGTGTGTGTGTGTAGAATCGTGCCCTAGGTGGCTCTTGTGCAAGATGCACTTGAATAACGAGCAATAGCTAGATGTAGAAAATGTAGATAGATGTGTGCATGGAAAAATGAACTTCCCCTCCTATGAAGTGTATGCAGAAGAATGCAGTCCCTTGTCCCTTGAATGGATGCTAGATGGATGCTTTGATGCTCTTGAAATGCCTTTGGATGCAACCTTAGGTGATGATAATAGATGCTTAGTGCTTGGTCCTTTATTATGGTCACATACTTTGTATTTATATGATTCCCTTGTTTGAATTTCATAATTAACCACTAAAAGACCGACCAATAAGAAAATAAGATGCCCAATAGCTAGAAAGGACCCAAAAGATGTGAGCAAGATACAAAGAGGTCGGGGGTGCCCTAGAGGGGACAAGGGAGCCTGGGCGTTGGTGTCCTGGCTGGGCACTGGTGTCCAGACTCAGAAAAACTGAAGTATTGAAAGTCAGACTGGGCAAGAAGGTGTGTAAGACCAAGAAGGAAACCAGAAAGAAAGCAAAGAGGCCAAAGACAGTGGTCAATTAGTACTTTTCTCGCTTAGGAATCATATGAATAGTGGTATGTGATCAGGACCTAGAAATATACCCAAAGTGTGTGATTTAGTGTCTACATTTTCCCCCACTTTATGTTGTTGAGTGAATGCTCGATAACATAAAGTAGATAAGAGATGTGTACCTGATAACCATGTAGATCGATGGTGAAAAGCATGTCGAGGAGACAAGAAAAAATGTGGAGTGATAAAAAATGAAGTGTGGAAGCTAGAGAAGAGGAAGTGACCCTAGGGGTGAAAGTGTATGTGTATGTGTGTTGTACCTGTTGTTGATGTCACTTGATGCTTGATGATGTGACTATTACTTCCCATAAGGACAAACCTGCAAAAGAGAAGAGAAAAAGAGTAGTCAAATATGTGTATATGAAAAATTTGATCCAAATATGTAAAAAGTATGTAAAAAGTATGTAAAAATGTGAAAAGGAACATGTGCACCTGATCCGTGATGAGTGAAAGAGATAGAAAGGATCCTGAAAATGTTGTAGAAGAATGAGTTTTTTGGGTGATCTCACGCCAAGAATGAGTTTTTCAGGCGATCTCACGCCAAGTTCAAGTTTTTGGGGTGATCTCACACCACAATAAAAAAAGTGTAAGGAGAAAGATCTAGTGTTATTCTCCATACTTTGACTACTTCCCTGAAATGTATACACCACTAGATGGTGTGTCAAAATTTGATCCATTTTGATCCAGTTTGATCCAACGTGAAAATAGAAAAAAATAGAAATGCATGCATGTTGATTGCTGAAGGACTGTGCCTGTCTGTAAAACTGTTGTGTAAACTACTGAGAACTGTGTTGATCTGAGAAAAATTTGTAACTCCCCCTGGTCATAGGCACCCAGGAAGGGTTAGGGGCACCCAGGTGCTCATGTCTGTGTCTGGGTGCTAGTGTCTATGTTGTGCTGAAGACCCAAGTCAGATTCTGGGTCATTGCTGAGACTGAAGACTGTGTTGTACCAATACTGAACTGTGTTGTACTGTGACTGTGAACTGTTGTATGGGGTGACTGATTCACCCAATGATGCCCCCCTCGTTTGGGGTGCATGTGATGTCACAAGGAGTATGCGGCCCAAAGGAGGACTGGATGTTGATCTGAAACTGATGCCCTATAGGGGGAGGGAATGTGCTTGGTAGAAACCAAGGCACATGCAAACAAAGTGGCTAGGAAACAAGTGTTAGTGCAAACAAGATAAATACACATATAGAAGACAAAATGTAAGCTAACAAGCAAGAAGACAATGTAGACCACAAAAAGTGGGTTGCAAACATGGGACATCACTCACAATGTCACAAGACAATCAAGGCCGAAGTGGCCAAAAGCATACAGTGTGCACACAAGACAAAGGGAAAAGCCCGCAAACAATGGCATACAATGGAAAACAACTACAGACAATAATAAGAAAAGTAACAGACAACCATGGTGGCAAATAGTTCCTGCAAGACAAATGTTGCACATGAAGCACCCGTTAGCATGTTAGAAAGATAAAAAGTATGTCAAAACATGTATGATCCTGATATAAGATAGTGTGCTAGTATGAATAGGAAGTAGTATAAAATGAAACAATAACACCTGTGATGTGTACGAAAGTAGATGCCCCCAGGAGCCACTGTGGGACTGGTAAGAGGTACAGTGCCAAACATCCATGTTGCGTGTAATGATCTGTGTAAAGTCTACATTCACAACTAGAAGGCAAGTGAATGTGCATGTGTATATATAAAGATAATGACATACAAATATCTGTCTAACATAGTAAGAAAAGTGTACATGCGAGTATAAGTAAGCAAGAACAATGTGCAACCAAGATATGGAATATGTTGTGTGTGTGAATGGAATGGAATGCAAAGTGAGTGTGATAGGAGCAACATCCCCCTGAGTGAATGTGAATGAGTATGCATGAGATGAGGTTCATTTATAAATCCCCCTCAACAGTCAAGAATGAACCATAAAACAAGGGAACGTCATCAGGAAATGGTTTGAATTGTGTGCTAGAAAGATATGATCAATAAAGTGTAGAGCATAGAGAGTGAGTGAGTGTGGTGAGGTTCATTTCAGATTTAGACCCTCAGCAGTCGAGTATGAATTGTGGAACTAGAGTGTGTCATAGGGTAGTGTGTCATGTGAGAATGTGATGAGAAAGATGTGTCGTGAATGTGTTGAGTGTGAAATGTGTAGTGTGTATGATGTGAGGTTCATGAATGTAGTGAGCCCTCAATAGTCAAGTGTGAACCATAGCACAAGAGTGTGTCATGGGTAATGATGATACAAATGTATCAAGATGTGCAAGATATGTGTGAAAGACTAGATGCAAAGTAATAAGTGAAAAGTAGAAATGTGAGACACTTGATAATGCTAGAAGGGGGGAGAATAAGCATGATGCCCCCCAAGTGTATGATGATGAGAATGATCAAGTAACATTGTCTAAGAGATCATCATTGTCATGGTCAAAACCAAATGGAGATGCATCAGAGACTTGGTAAGCAATTGTATGTGGTTGATCATATAAGGAGCCATTGTGGTGCAAATTATACATGCCCATTGTGTATTCTTCATCAGTGAAAGGTGTTGGTGGACATCCATGTGCATACCAATGAGTGAGATTTTGTGAATAGCTGAGAAATGAATCATTGCAAATAGAAACATGACCGAAGGGCATAGGAAATGTGATATCAATATGATTAGGATCTAGAGTGCCCCCAATGTAGTCAAGCCAAGATTTCCAAGAGTAAGTGGAGAAGTGTGAGAAGTGCGTGCAACAAAAACTGATAGATGGAAGACTCGTAGACCATAAGCAGCAGTAATGTGAACATATCCATGATATAAATGAGGAGAACAAGATGGAGGGATGATATCCTTCAGTGTGAATCCAAGTCGAGCCAAGCCATCATATGTGCAAATAGTTTCAGAGCAAGTGGGATCAAATGGAATGTGATGCCAATAAGAGTTATTCATGAAAAGAGTGCATGTGAAAGGAGGAAGTGCAGGTGTGGGCTCCTCATGAGAAGATGAGATAGGTGGTATGTAATCCAATGTATGGAAAAATCCCTGATAAAGCACCATAGCATTAGTATGAGGAGGGGTGTCTTGAATTGATATTCACCAGGGCCAATAGCAATGAAAGTATCATTGAAGTATGAATCATCTATCTCGATAGGAGTAAAATTAAGATTGCACAATTTTTCATCAGTAAGCTCAATGGTATCAACCTCATCATCAGAATCATCAGTGTTGGCATTGTCATGTTGGATAACAGTATCAAGAATATTGGTAGGAGGTGAGTCAGATGCAGGAGTGAGAGGAGTCTCAATGAGCGGAGTGGAAGTGTTTAGTGGAGCAGATATGGTGGGTGAAATGATAACAGTAGTATGAGTGGAAATAGATGGAATGCTTGTGGTTGTGGAAGAAGGTTGTGAAGCACTAGATTGACCAATATCATATGTATCAATATGACTATATGGAATAGGTTGTGATGGAGGGATAGGCATAGCAGTAACAGGGTCTATTTGACAGAACTTGAATGGATCAGGGTCAACAACAATGGTATGTTCATAGCCATCATGTAAGAATTTGACGCATAAGTGGATAGTAGATGGGACAACATGCATTGCATGAATCCAAGGTCTACCCAACAAGAGATTAAACTGAAATGAAGCATCGATAATGAAGAATATTGTAGGAACAACCTTAGGCCCGACTTGTATAGGTAATGTGATAGCCTAGGCATGAGCGAGTAGTGGAATCATAACCACGAATGAGAGTGGAATTTTTAGCGATGAGATTATCAGTAATGCCAAGTTGCTTTAAAAGAGAGTGAGCACATAGATTAACGATGAATCCATTGTCAATGAGTAGGCACTTGATACGAGTGGTGCCAATGATAGCAGTGATAAACAGAGGTGCACATGGATTATCAATAGCAGATGGTGATATGTCCTCATCATTAAATGATATAACATGTGGTAAATTTTTGAGAGACTGAATAAGATGTGTGAAGGCCACCGAAGAATTATTACTTTCAATGTGAATAGACCTAAGGGTGGCCTCTAAAGTATGATGACAAATAGGGGCATTTGCAATAAGTCATAGAGTGATATTTTGGCCAGTGTATTCTTAAGTTTCTTGATGATATCATAGCCCTTAGAAGTAGTAGGCAGGAGCTGTATAAGTGATAGGAGGTGGGGTGGAAATGGGTGGAGCCATAGGAGGATGAGTGCGAGTGAGTAGTGACTACATTAATAGTTGGATCAGCCATAGGTGTAATAAAGTGAGGAGGATGTTGAGTACGAACTTGCATGAAATCAACAACAGTAGTAACCATGCCAGAAACCTTAGTTGGAGTGAAAGAAGGATAAGAAGATTGATCCATGACTTGAGAAGAAGAAAACATACGCATAAGGTAGGGTTTGAAATGTTGGGTTCACCAAATCGATTAACAAATATTGAAAATAAATGCTAAATCATAATTTAAGTTACAATGCAAATATATAACAATAAAGTACAAATTTGACCAAGCAATAAGCTAATAAATGTAAAACCCTAAGTGCAAATGAAGGGATAAAATACTTAGCTGATTCACAATGATCCTAAAGATGTGTTGAGCTGAAATTGATGGAAAGGAGGAAAGCAAAGTGTCACAAATGAGCCCAGAAAATTGTGTAAGTGTCAGAAATGTTGGGACTAGGGCACCTGGACAGGTCAGGGGCACCTAGGCACTAGACCTCCTCTGGGTGCCTGTGACTGCACAAGAACCTCAGAAATCAATTTACAGGGTCACAAGATGTTCACTAGATGTCACCTTTAGTGATGTACTGTTGTTGATCCAATGATTTCACCTGAAACCTAAAGAGAAAGAGCACCTGTAAAACCCAAAACACATCAAATCCTAAAAAGAAAAAGATGCAAATGGGGAGTCAGAAGTGACCCTAGCGGTCACCCAACTGAGTGAACTTGTGATCCAGGTGTTGCACTACATTTCAGACTCCATGTAGTTCTGTGTGTGTGTGTGTAGAATTGTGCCCTAGGTGGCTCTTGTGCAAGACACACTTGAATAGCGAGCAATAACTAGATGTAGAAAATGTAGATAGATGTGTGCATGGAAAAATGAACTTCCCCTCCTATGAAGTGTATGCAAAAGAATGCAGTCCCTTGTCCCTTGAATGGATGCTTTGATGCTCTTGTAATGCCTTTGGATGCAACCTTAGGTGATGATAGTAGATGCTTAGTGCTTGGTCCTTTATTATGGTCACATAGCTTTGTATTTATATGATTCCCTTGTTTGAATTTTGTAATTAACCACTAAAAGGCTGACCATAAGAAAATAAGATGCCCAACAACTAGAAAGGACCCAAAAGATGCGAGCAAGATACAAAGAGGTTGGGGGTGCCTAGAGGGGACGAGGGCGCCTGGGCGCTGGCGTCCTGGCTGGGTGCTGGTGTCTAGACTCAGAAAAATTGAAGTATCGAAAGTCAGACTGGGAAATAAGGTGTGTAAGACCAAGAAGGAAACCAAAAAGAAAGCAAAGAGGCCAAAGACAGTGGTCAATTAGTACTTTTCTCGCTTAGGAATCATATGAATAGTGGTATTATACCCAAAGTAATATTTATGTATGAAGAGAAATATAAGGAGAAATAACTGAAATGGGAATAGATATTAGATGATAGAATAAAAGAGAAGTGTGAGAGAATGAGAACTAAACTATGAATTATAATACATAATAAATAATTGATACAAAAAAGTTAATTTTGTTCAAATAGTACATGCTATTGTGATTCTATTCTTGTATTTAATGTTCTAATCTATTTTAAATGAATTATTATATGGTATATCCCTTATAGAAAATAAACTACTTAACCCTTATGATAGTGTCGAGACTTAAGGTCAACATTTGGTGTTTAAGCCCAAGTTATTTTGTCAAGTGGATGTTTGAAGAAATAACACCACCAAGATAGTGGAAACCCGCACTAAATGAGATTAAAGACTAATGAGTGGGATATGATCAAGAAATTTATACAACAAGAAGCAAAAAGACTCAATGAAACCTACAAAAGGGTTGAAAATTCATTTTTGGAGACTTTGGAGAAGATTTTTGGTTAATTATTCCACACTTGTTGTGGCCCTAAATTCTAAGAGTTTCTAAGAGAACTGAGTGGAAACTACTCCAAATAAGGAAACCAACCAAGTGAAAAAAATATAAAATGGGGAACATTGAAGAATTGGATGATCCCTGGACACTATGCACTTGACTATTGAATTTGAAGCAACAATAGATTATTCTCATTATTACTTGGGCAATCCAAGGTTGGACCAATTTTGATCATTAAAATGAATAATTATATGAATGATTTAGAGGAATATTTCTTACAAAGACTATCCATTTCTAATTCACATCCTTCTAGTAGAGAAGGGACTAATTAAAATGAATAAAATAATTTCTTTAGGGTAGGGTACCACGAGATGGCAAGTGGATGAGGGGAAATCCAAGAGATATAACTATTAAAATTTTCTGGGGTAGAAGAAATAGGTGGATGTGAAGAATGGAAAAAATGAAGAAACAAGGATTACGTAGTCAATAAAGGCAATTAGGAAAATTAAGGATTAAAGAAAAATTAGATTAAAAGAAAGATGAGGAGAGAAAAAGAAAGAGCTAGGTTAGCTGTGAAAAAGGAGATTAGAAAAATAGGAGTATCAAAGAGAAGAGAATGAGAATTAAAAGATTGAATGAAAGAAAAAAAATTAACTAAAACTCGGTAGTAGGAGCAAGATAACGAACCCACTTTAAGTGGATACCAACTAATGGCTACCCCTAGGAATGGAGGTAAAATTAGAATACGTTGTGCTATAATTCCTGCAGTGAGCAGAGACCAACAATCGATGGTTACTCTGCAGATGGAAATGACCATGAGACAATGTTCCATAGATAATAAAATTCAGTGTTCATTGTCTCGACAGAATAGGTTAATGAATGAATTACAAGAAATAGTGGATATAATAGAGACAAATACTATAAGTATCTCAAAATTGGAAGACATGGAGAATTATTAGTCTAGAGGTAGACGTATGATAACATAAAAAACCAAAGAAGAAGAATTTGAGAATGTAGAGAAGAACATAACTATGGATTCAAAAGAGAAGGATAACATGCAAAAATAATCCTTAGTTTGAATTGTAGAAGAATAAGAAAAGAACACAAAAGAGACAAAACTAGGAAATAATAAAATGAGAAGCATAGAAGGATACACAAAAGTAGGTTTAGAAGAAGGATATAGGTTAAGATACATTAACGATAGGAAATTATTTGTGGAAAAAGATAGATACAAAAGAGGCACTACAACAAGACACATACCCCAACCATCTTAAAAACCCAAAGGACATGGCCCCTCAAAACAACCAGCATCCCATGTGTCACTAGACATGTTGTTTGGAAACTTACAAATAGGAGAAGATTTGAAGGCTAGATACAAAAAATTGGAAGAAGAAAACAATAAGAAAGAGGAGATATTGAGAAGATTCAAGGAGATCCTGGGAGAATTATAATTTTACATAGAATTATCCAAATATAACGGAAGAACAATATTTACTCACAAGATACATAACCAAAAAAATAATAAGAAACCAATAGAAAATACAAGAGATAACCCAAACCATAAAGGATTTACAAAACATCACCAGAATGACCCATAAGATAAAATTTCCATTGTTTGGCAAAGATAACATAGAAGAAAAATTGATTCATTTTAGAGAAGCGATAGAGTTATGTACCCCATAGTCAAACTATATGATTTTGTAGAGACTCTAAGAGATGAAACCCTGAAATGGTATATGAAAACCAACCCACAACACACTAAATGTTGGGATTTGGTAGAAAAAGAATTCAAATTTGATTTCCTGCCCTTAAGCCCCTATAAAATGTGTCAATAAAATTTGATATTTAGTGTAAAGGGAAGGAGAGAAACTAAAATAATTTGGATACAATTCAAAAATATAGCTAGAAGGTTAGATGATTCACTAACCGACAAATAAAAAATTAAATGATTTATTTATGGATTTTTGGCATACTTAAGAGCATCATTGGATGAAAATATTTTAAAAACATTTTTAGAAGCCTTAGATATGGAATCTAGGATAGAATCTGAATCATGACATAGAGAAGGAGAAAATACCATAAAAAATAGATATGGAAAAAGTACAATTAGAGATGGCTACATTAAAAAATACAAAGGAAAGAGGATCTAAGAACAGATTCCCATCCCAGAGTAATTCCAAGACCAAATATTTAGTGCACTGTCTCTTATGCAAAATGTCACAATAAAGTGGATTGTCCCTACTTGGAAAAAGATAAAAGAACAGTTGCAATTAGGCAACATTCTTCAAATAAGGCATCCATCAACAACACACCACCCATAGAAAGAATGTGATGTTGATTATGTAGGCTATGTGATCAACGCATATAGGATACATGTACCCTAATAGAAGTGGCACCACCTACTAATCAATTGATGTATTATGCAACATGTGGGTCATTTAACCATTACCATTATACTTTCCCTGCCATATATGCTATGGAGGATCTAAAAGACTATAACGCTAGGAGAGAATTTGTTGAAAGTCACATTCCACATCACTAGGCGAGTCATCTCACTTAGGTGAGGTCATAGGTCTAGGTGTCATTTTAGGGTCATCATTGAGATTCCTTATGTGTGCATCAATGTGTCAGTGTGTCATTGGGAGTTACTTCCTATTCTGGGAATGTAACTCCCCCTCTCCACTTGAGAGGTCATGATTACAACACTGGGGGTTACACAACACCCTCTATATGTACACCCCTTCAGATCTATGATATTAGAGTGGAGATTTTTAGCTTAACAAAGTTCTACCCTTTTTTTGAATCTTTACATGCACTAATGGTTGATGCTCGCTCTTCATGAGATATCATCACACTGCCAGTTTGCACCATGGTCGATGTTCATGCCATCCCTCATGATCCTCATGCTTCAATTTTTCACATTCTCCCTCATGGTATCATAGCACATTTTGTGTGGATGTGCAACTCTTTGGTTTTTCATGTTTTCTCTAGCTTTCTGTTCGTGATATACAAGTTTCATGTAGCATTCGTTGTAATGGTTATTCCATTTGTGCTCTACTTGCACTGATTCAGGGTTTTCAAATCTTGTTTTGTTTAGTTGTGCTTTTTCATGTGTTTGTGGTCTTTAGGTGTTTTCAGGTCTTGCATGAGTGTTATGGAGCTTTCTGGGTGTTTCTAGTTGTAGGTTGTAGTTTCAGAGGTTTTTTCAGTGTTGGTTTTGTGCATTTAAAGGTTATTAAAGTGTTGTTTTTGGTCTAACTTGGCTCCAACTCACTGAGATAGGAACCGAAGCTTTTCACCCTTCCTTCAACCGCCTTGCACTTTGTAGGCTTACCATTTCTACATGGATTGAGTTTTTGCATTAGGTCTCCAGCTCTTGCTCGTGGTTTCTCTAGCTCGTGCTACCTGTGCATTCCCATATTGGTTGCTTTTTTCTCATCCATGCACTTGATTACTTCAGTTTTGTCTTCCACGTGGCCTTGGCATTGGATTACTGGTTTTTCCATGAGTATTACAAGTTCATGTATTTTTTTGTTGTCACTTTGTGACCTCTATCAGCTCCATCAACCTTGTGCTCTAAGATTTGTTCCATCTTCGAGCCTTTGTTTTCTGTGTTGTAGCTTTGACCATTTGTTCATCCCATTGCCCCTTACCTACATCTCTTCCGTTCATTGGTTTTCAATCATTGTTTGCAACCTCTACTACTTTCCTTTGGCCCTCATGTGACATCTACCTGCATTCGAAACTGTTCTCTGCATCCTCTTTTTGTGTGCTCTAATGTTTCATCTGACATGTGCATATTCTCTGTTCCAACCCTGGACCCCGTTCTGAACCTCCCCTCTGACATAGTCCACATGTGGCCCTCTTTCCCACCTATCCATTCACTCTCTGTTGCGCTGCCATTACCCTTCAGACTCATTCCATGACTTGACTCACCTGACACTTGGACTTGACTCCAACCTTGGGTCCCTTGTTGACTTAGCCCAACGATCCAACCTGCTCACTGCATGCCACTCCTGTACCACTCCTCCGTGCACCCTGTTGATCAGTCTGACTCACCAATCTAGCCATCTACTCTCCGACCATCTTACCCCATCAAGCCAACTCAGCCAACTCACCAAGCTTTCCAGCCCTCTTGCCAACCCTTTTGCTGGAAAGGACCCTTTTTACCCCCTTTTTGGATTTTTTGCCTTTTTCACCTTTTTATCATTACTCAACACTGTAAAAGGGAAAAACATAAAAATTCATCATTTTATACAGGTGGAAATTATTTTTCTAGGCTCTGTATATAGGGTCATTAGGATTTCTAGGCCATTTTTCTGGCTCATTGCATTGTACTAATCTTCTTCACCTATGGCTGGTGGACACTTCTGCCACAAGCTTGCGACAAAAGAGCCTTCTTTTTTGCACCATGAGATGCCTTTTCTATCACACTGAGCAGTGTACCCTTGTATTTATTTTCACCTTTTGTGCTTGATTGCATGTGTTCCTCTGCTTCTGACTAGGACTTCATTGTGGCCTCCACTCTCACGTGACTCATCACCTACTGCGAGGTGAGTGGTAAACTTTGACATTGCATGAACGCAACCTATTATAATCACACACTACCTATAAAGTGCCATAGATATGGGGGTTATCACTATTCTTCTCGGGTGTCATGTGTTGCTTGTAGATGCATTATCGACTGAGTTGACATCTTGCATTCTTGCACCCTCTTCTTCTTATGCACCTTACACTTATTTCTTCTACATCATGGAGGATGCTCTTTCCAAACTTGAGCGTCACAGGATCGCCTTACAATATCTGTCACTTCTTCTTGGGAGAGAGAACTACACATCATGGTGTGCTTCTATGGAACACTACTTCACCTACGAGGGTCTTACACACTTCTTGCTTGGGCCAGTTCCTGCACCCACTGATTCCAGTCATCTTGAGGACTTTCTCGACACATGTGACCATGTTGTTGGTCACTTGATGTTGTCCATCACCAGACCTCTTCGCATTCACGTGGTAGACTCAAATCCTCCCCACCACATCTGGAGCATCTTTCAGTCTTTGTTTGGAGACCCTTCACATATACTGTCTGCCATTGTTTTTGTTGATTCAGTTGTCTCCTCTTCTTCTTTTCATGTGATGGTAGTTCCGTTGAAATAGACACTCTCCCTACACTTTCTTGAGTTCTACTTCTGATGATGAGGATTGTGCTCCTAGTTCTGATGCCTGAGAGTACCATAGAGGACTTCTCTCCTCCTCTCACCTTTCCAGAGAGTGTTGACACCCCTCCCATCTCATCAGACATTGAGAAGTATCCATCTTAGCCTTATACAGTCATTACACCATCCTCCTTTCCATTTCCAGTGTGTGAGGCCCTTTCCACTCCTCTTCCTTCATGCATGGATGACTCATACCTGTCTGACATCGCTCTTTTATTTTTCGAGCCCCCTCATTGGGATGATTATCTACAAACCTTGGTCATCTTTTCACAGAGTCCACTTGTGATGCAGTACATGTTCCTCATCCTTCTATAGGTGTTTCAGAGGATTCCATCATCTCCTTTGTTGGGAGTGCCCCTTCTAGGACTCTTATCACTTCCACTTTTCAGGAGATCTTCATTGATCCACCCTTGCTTGTGGATCCTCTTTTCTATTGTGGGGGTTATTGTGTTTCCTTCACATCACTTGGACATCCTTTCTATGGGTGTTCCTCTTCTTCACTATGATAGTTCTACACACATGGCATTACCTTCAGTTCCTTGGCACCTTCTTTCTAGACCTATGTCACACTTATGTGGACCAGACTCAGAGTTCTTTGTGTTACTACCTTCAGTTTCCTTTGCAGAGTGGGTGGACTTCCAACACTCTATTTTTGTCCTTCCTAAGGGTAGGCACATAGTTTGTGTGGGTGGCTCTTCTTCAGTCCAGAGGCAGAGGACCACGTCATCGACACTCTTCTGGGAGACTTCCTAGAGTTGCAGAGTTCAGATCCGTCCATGGCATCTTCTATGTTCCTCTCATCTCCCTCTTCTTCTCTCTTCTTCTTTTTGAGAGATTTCCCTTTTGTACATGGGTACCTTATCAGGCTCCTCAGTGGCTGGGACCCATCTTTGGCATCTTTCTTAGATTAGAGAGTGTTTTTTTCTCTTGTGGTGGATGTTTTTCCCACTGGGTTTTCCTCCATTGCTTGAGATCCTTTGTTGTGTTTGGGTACCTCATCAGGATTTAGTGTCGGGACCCATCCTTCTCATTTCTAACTTGCCACCTCATCCTAAGTTACGATGAAGGGGGGTGTTGGTGTGAGTCACATTCCACATCACTAGGTGAGTCATCTCACTTAGGTGAGGTCATAGGTCTAGGTGTCATTTAGGGTCATCATTGGATTCCCTTACGCGTCAGTGCGTCATATGTGTCATTGGGAGTTACTTCCTATTCTAGGAATGTAACTCCCCCTCTCCACTTGAGAGTGATTCTATCTCTTAATGATATCTCGTCATACTTCTGGTTTGTACCATGGTTGATGTTCACACCATCCCGCATGATCCTCATGCTTCATTTTTTTCCATTCTCCCTAAAAAACGTGGTGTTGATGACACCTGCAAATAACCCACCTATAATCTTATCAGTGCAAGAAATTCCACAATACCAAGCATAGAAAGTTACGCCCCCAATAATATGAAGGATATCAAGGTGGTCCACCATCCTATAGAGGAGGTTACCAAGGAAATTATTACAATCCAAACTATCAAGGTTATAGCAAAGGATATAGAGGATGATATAGAGGGGGATACATATGTGGGTATAGAGGTGAATACAATAATTATCAAGGAGCTAGAGGTTATCATGGATTTCAAGATAGATTAGGTTATACAAATAACCAAGGAAGAGATAACTAAAAAAATATTGGGAATAGAACATAGGAGAGGATACTTGTAAATTGCAATAAGTGCGGAAAGGATGGATACCTACATAGAAACTATAATGAACAAGAACCTTGTAGGTTTTTGTATGAGAGAGGAACGCATGATTCACTTAGTTGTCCTAAAGCAACACAATTTTACAGAAATGGAGCAACTTAAATATAAACATTGGGGAAAGAATCCAGTAAAAATAAACAACTTATTTTGTGGATTCCACAATATAGAAATTCTACGGATGACTTAAAAGAAGTCTAAAATATTGAAAAAGCATCAAACACTCTAAGCCCAATATCCGAGAGACTAATGAAATAATAATAATCTAGAAAAAACTATGAAAAGATAAATATCAATAAAAAGATATAAATCGAATACACAAACATACCATAGAGTTGTAGTTTTAGTGGATACAAGAAATGGAAATACATAGGAAACGGAAAAGAAGTTAACAAAATAATTTTAGGTGATACATCTAGTGAAAACTGTTTTAATATTGAATTACGTGAGAAAGAATTAAAAAAAGAGTTAAGGAAGTAGTGAGGAAATCCTAAAACAGCGTAAAGGAAGAACAAAAAAAATCAAAGAAGAATAAATTTCATCCCGTAAAGAGAGAGAGATAATTTTACCATAAGATGAACTGGGACATAGACACCAATCGCTAGGGTGTCGAGGGAGTGGATTAAGAAATGGGGTGTGAATGGTTCAACTTGGTGTCGCAATGACCTTTGGCAAGTTGGAAAAATGTCAGATTCTTGCTAGAAAGCAAGCAAGAGTTTTAATTTTCAAAAGAAGCGCTTCTGCCCAAGAATTAGAACTCTTAGTCCTCCTCTTTCCTGAAGGTCCTCATTCCTCTTCGGCTGCGCAATAATTAAGCTTGGCCTGCTACTTATGCTCATGGCCTTAGCCGCTCTTCAAACCACAGTCCCAGGAAAGAGGACCGTCTTCTTGTATCTTCTTCGAATAAAGCATCCTCCTCACGTCATACCTCTCCGGAAAAATCTTGGGAGGGTCTGGAATCAGCCTCTGAGGATTTTTTGACCTACCTTTCAGATCAAGACGATAAAGTGGAGCTTGCGGAGGAGGAGGAGCTAGTTGGCCAGATCAAGTTTGCAGGTAGGTGGCTATCTATAGCAGAAATCTACTCTTGGTGGGAAGATCAATGGGGGCAAGGCCTATGAATCCGTTTCCTAGCCAGAGGTTTCTTGCTGATCCTATTTCACAGTTAAGCTACTCGGGATGATGTTCTAAATAAGAAAGCTAACTTTCTTCTAAATTGGGGTCTCTTTCTCCGTTCTTGGATCCATAATTTTGGTCCTCTCAAGGTTGAAGTCGAAGTTCATCAGGTTTGGATCCGCCTTTATGCTCTGCCCATAGAATATTGGAACCCTAAAATTTTATCTACTAGCAATCGCACGCGGGGTATGTGATGATAACGCCGAAAGAGAGGTTGGGGAACGAGGAGAAGGAATTATAGAAGAAGAAAGCAGTAGATGGAGTGGACGAAAGAATTGAGAAAGGAAAATGGAATATGATGCGGGAAAGAAAAGCGGGGAAATAGAAGGAAAGTGGAGAATGTAGAAAAGGAAAAAAACTCGAAAAAGCAAGCAACGACGAGAGGGAAAAATGGGAAAGAAATGGAGGAAATCCAAAAGAATGGAAAATAAAAAGATAATTAACGAACATTAGAGTAGAAGATAATAGAGTGTGGAGGGGATATAGTGGAAAGTAAAAGGAAACTTAATGTATATAAGAGTAGAAGAGTATATAGTGTGGCGGGGATATGGTGAAAATAAGAAAAAGCCGTAGAAAAACACTTGCAAAAAGATTTTGAACGACAAATATAAAGGTACTAAAGAGAGGTAAAATAAAAACAATACTTGTATTGGACAGGGCAGAAGTAAAACACACCATGAAACTTTGAACATATTTGTAAACAAACATAGATCAAATATGTTTAGAGTAGAAGATTATATAGTGTGGTGGGGATATGGTGAAATGAAGAAAACCGGGGAAAAAAATAGAAGCAACAAGATGTTGAACAACAAATATAAAAGAATAATAGAGAGGCGGAAAAAATACATTTGCTATATTAGATAGGATAGTAGCAGACCGATGCATGAAACATAGAACAAATGTGTAAACAAACGTAGAGCAAATATGTTGAATAAAATAGTTGCATGCAATAGAAACTAAAAAAATAGTTGTTATCGATACAAAATACATGCAAAATATACAGGCATGAAGTATACAAAGAAGGATTGGGATTGCGACTGCCTGACTGCTATAAGGAGCTAAGACGAAGGCTGGACGGGGGGAGGCAGAGAAGAGGGAAGGGAGCGAAGGCGAAATTCCTCTTGTATCCTGGACTGTAAAAGGGGAGTGGAGGACATGCAAGAGTAGCGGGAGAAAGAGAAAGTTGGAGAAATTTGAAGGGAAGAAATAGACGGAACTCTTGAGATAGCAGTGAATGTCAATCCTTGTCTTTCAGTTCTGCCAATGTCCACTATAGCAAGCTATAGTGTAAGTCCTTGAGATTTGTGGATAGAAAAAGCCCAAGCCATTTTGAGCGGTAGTTGTCTGCGGCCTCCTCTAGAAATGGGAGGAATAGGAACATGTAAGGGGTTGTTTGAATCCCAAGGAGGTCCTGTGTAACGATCAAATTTGATGACGACAAAAAGAGGTAGACTTGGAGGGCCGGAGGATATTCCATAGACTATGTCGATGATAGAACCAGTAGCGCCGTTGACGAGACCCTTCTCAACCCACAAGTTTGCGGAAAGCATTACTTTCTGATTGATGCAGAGAAGAACCTTGGGCTTCAACTGATCGTCCTCGGTATCGCCAGATGTAGAATGTCTGGTCTTTTCGGTAATAGATCTTGCTATAGGAGAGTTAAGGGACTTCAACATAAAAAGGTTGTGCGAGTCCACAAGGTCATTTTGAGCGAAAAGATGAGGGCCTTCTTTAAATTCAACCCTTTCTTGTTCGGAAAGGGAGGAATTGGATCTTGACATAAGAGCTTCCCAGTCTTGGATCAGAGGGACGGTGTTACGAATGTTAAGCAGCAAGTCCCAGAATGATGTTTGTGCTGGATCAGAGCCTTGTTGCCGGAAGATTGAATGAAGGGAGACTGAAATGTTGAATTCATGCCAGAGGGTAGCTTCGTAAGACCTGCTTGCATAAAGTGGGATGTCCATAACCAGAGGAAGTTGACCAAGGTCTCCAACAAGGATCATAGATCTACCTCCAAATGTTGAATCTTTGAAGTGAGGGAAAGCCTGCCTAAGACGGTAGTCGATTCTGGAAAGCAACTTTGGGCCGACGAAACTCATTTCATCGATTAAAATGTATTCGATGTGTTTGAGTGAGTCTTGAAGAGACGATAAAGCTTGGCCCTCTAAGGGTTTGAGCTCTTTAATGGGAATCCAGAGGCTTGCATGTATCGTTGAAGCTGAAATGTTGAAAGCAGCAACTCCTGTTGGGGCGAGCAAAAGGAGAGGGGAAAGGCCCTGGCTGGATGAAGAGGCAAATGAAGACTTTAAAATGTTAATGAGGAATGATTTACCAGTACCTGCAGTCCCTTGTATAATAAGTCTCAGTGGAGGAAGGCTGGATCTATGCGTGAAGTGTTGAGTAATTATGTTGAAAGCTTGTTGTTGTTCTGGAGACAAGCCTGAAGTTGGAGGGTCGAATCTGTCCACGAAGGAAGCTGAAATATGGTTTGCCTTATTATCTTCGATGAAAGTGGCACCAAGAGACTACAGAGCAAATGGAATATGATGTGCAATCCAATCGTGAAGGGTGTCAAATTCACGAAGTCCCAGCATTTGCAAGTTGTCAAGGAATGAACTGTTACCAGGGTGGAGGTGAGCCAAAAGTTGCCAATCATACAATTGCTCAACTGGAAGGGGGAGCTCGACCTCAGACTCAGTGTCACTACCGGAGGTGTGGGACGGATTAGATTCACGCCGTGAAATATGCCAGGGCCGATAATTGTGTCTAAACAAGCTCCAATTAGAAATGGTTTGCTGAGGTGTTGAACCAATATCATTAGAAATGTTGTGGAAAGGTTTGTATAGAAGGAGCTCAGACCAACAGAAAATTTCAAAAGAGGGGGAGTCCTTAGATGGAATGCATTGAAATTTGGGGAATACCCGAACAATAGCTGGTTGGGTATGAGTTTTCCACCTATTGTGCTTGCGGTATTTGTTGTAACTCCAATCGCGTGCAACTTCAATGAGTGGAAGGCTTTCCATGTATGAAGGTCGGACCCTGTATGCATCTAAAAGTAGGGATGTTTATGCATCCTCACACTCTGCTTCAACCAATCTTCTTAAGATTTTTCTGCCTACATTTAGCGTCACAAAAATGTGACTGCACATTACAAGTGGCAATTTGAGGAGCATGTGGCATGTTTCTTGTGCGCTAATGTCATGTTCAACCACACTCTCAGTTAACATTTTTTTTATGGCTAAATGTGCAGGAAGATCAGGATCTAAACTTCTCGACAATCTAGAAAGCATTTGGTGGTATGTTTCTGACCTTTGTTCCACTTTGGAAGCATACTTAGCAATGTATTTAAGGACAACATGGCAAGATAGAACAAGTTGACAATCGATATTGGCTCTCCATATGGATAACATTGCTGGATTGTGTGTGTTCAATCTATCATCATTCCTTGAAGGGAGGTATTTAACTGAAGCACTTTCATCAACAAACAATAAAGAAGTGGCTCTATTCTCCCAGGGTGCGTTGTATCGACACTGGAGCCAGTTTTTTTTTTTCGAAGGCAAGTATTCTCGGAACACTTTGTGTGGCGTTGAACACAATTTATTAGCTCCTCCAAATCCTGTAACGGTGAAACTGCAAGAACTTGAGATGAAACTAATAGACAAGGATCATCATGAATATTCTTGTGAAAAAATTATGAGCGAACGGAAGCAAGGCGCATATTCCACGCAGATATGTAGATATTAAAGTATTGTCTCGCTCTATTTACAGATTCATTATTTGACCAGTCGATGCGATCAACATCTGGAGCATCCTCAAGCCATAGAAAACCATGAACATGATTGAACCTCTATGTTGCCATTCATACCTGTGGTAAAGAAAGATAAATCGATTTGTATTCAAGTAAGTGAAAAGTATAGAGCATTGAATAATTTTACCTGTACCAGTAGTCTTTGGCACGAAGATGTTTCTGTAACACTTCCTCATGGAATATGGTGAATCTTTGATGTAAGTAAGCAGCGACACGATGAGGGTGGTTAACAATGTTCATGGTCCTCCAGTGTTGTGCTGCACGGGCCTCAGCAGGAGACAAACCTGGCATGATGTTATGTAGGTCTGGCCATTTTGTGTCAGCTGCACTTAGAGTGAAGAAGAGTGTAGGTGCCCCCAATTGTTCAATCATGTCAGAACTTTCCCTCTGCTCTTTGACCAAAATGTTCGTGTCCCACGCAGGCTGGTTCCGAATCTCATTAAACTTTGTGGAAGGCAATCATCAGGGAAATCATGCAGGCGTTTCCGTAATTGGCCTATAGTAGGGGGGACACCATGTTCAAGGTTCAACCTCATGAATACTGCAGCTGTAGATTGGCTCCTATGTCTCATAATAAGGTTAAGCAAGAAGTATTGAAACCTGGGGTGCGAGCCAAAACGATCATCATGGTAGCGCATTAGGTGGAGGGCATATTCATGCATCTAAACATCCTTCATGCGTGGTTGTTTAAAAAATGTTGCACCAGTTGGAAACAAACATGGAAAAGCCATTGAGAAAAGGCCCTCTGTGGTGTATTCATTAATTGGCATTTTTTCAACTTCAGGCCAAGGCAGGTTGCAGGGTGCAGCCTGGCCATTTGAAAGCAGGTACCGCACGATCAACTCCTCTTTTGTGCCAGTGTTTGGGTCAGAAGGAACAAATGAGGATGTTTCCTCGGGATACTTATAGGGCTTGGAAGGAGGGTTGTCAGTATCTTGCGGTTCAGAGAAGTGAGAGCCGGGAAGGTCAATAGGAATAGAGTTAAGGGAGGAGGATATGTTTGTTGGTTCCTGTGGGAGAGAGGAAAGAGCCTCAGTGTCAATGAGAACATCCTTATAGTAGGGGTCATGGATAATTTTATATTGAAGCGCTTCCCAAACACGGGACCTACTTACATAGAAGTCATATTTTGTTTGTTGCATTCCAGTCTTTTGTACCAACAAGAGATCCAAATCTCCTAGCTGACGAGGAAGGTATTTGGCAATGGAAGAAATGTTTTGCGGGAAACTTATTGTGTGCCCTGAATATTTGTATTGTCCCCCGCGCACTTGTGTGACTTGCAAAACAGGATTAATGCGAGCAATCAACATTTCTTCGACCTGGGTTAAAGATTTGAGAATGCAAGGTTGCGTGCCAGGATCCATGTTGTTCCAAGATGAGAAGCGGTGTCCAGTTCTTTCGGACTTGCACCTAGTGCATGTGTGTTTTCCTTCATGGAAGGTAGTATGTATGCCTGGGTAGTTCTCAAGACAAATTGAGCAGGTGTGAATGTCTGATAAAAGATCAAGTCTCTGGCGGAATCTGCGCTAGGCATCCATCCAAGAAGGGGCCGCACGGAAAGTTCCGTGGAGCGGAATGGGGGGGGGGTGGAATCTTGGGTGGGACTTTCACGATGAGTTTGGGAGGAAGGGGATGGAAGTGTGGAAGAATGCGAAAGAGGAAGGCCAACAAGAGAAGGAGAAGAAAGCGCGTTTGGTACCGGCTGACGGCCCATATGAAATGTGAAGGGTGAATTATTGGAAGGAGCAAAGTATTTGGCTGTAGAAGATGGAGGGCAGTGTAGGAATGGAGAGGGTTGCAAAGCGATGTTGTGGCCATGATGAAGGCAAGGTCCGACACAAGTGGTGTGGTTAATGCCAAGAGGGAAAGGAGAATGTTTCAGGTGGAGGGAAAAGTAGCAGGGGAAGACATGGAAGGGGGGAACCCAACAGTTTGGAAAGGGGAAGAATTTTTCGGCATCTGTTGGAGCTGGCGATAGCGTTCGCGATGGGAAGCATTGATTTCTTTTTTGTGCAAGGCATAAATATCTCTTCTTCTTTCTCGTTGCTCTGGGCTAGGCATTGTGCATAAAACAATGACCTGCGTAAAATGCCAAAAAAAACGTGGCATAAGAGAAGATTCAAAGAGTACTAAACTATGTATGTGAATAAGGGGAAATGAATGCAAAGAAATTTAGTAGATGATTATCTTGCTCTAAATGTTTTATATTTTGGTAGCTAAAGGCAATAAAACAAAAGGAAAACGATTTTTTTTTGCATATATTTTTAAGGAAGTAAAAGAAGAAATACAAGTGTTTGTATGGAGTTGTTGATTAGGAAAAAGCATAGAGATGTGTGTTAATTTTTTTTTGTACATAGGTATTAAGAAGGAAGAAGGTAAAAACAAGCAAAAAGTTCGTGTGAAACATACACAAACATTCAAGAAATGAATAAAGCGTGGCATAATGTAAGCATAAACTTTATATATATATATATACGTATTGGACCATACATTTGTATCAACTACAAAAAGGTGTCTCTGCGATATAGATGCGCATACAAAGCAATATTAACAAACATTAAATGGAAAACTGTGATAGTTATAGTCCATTAGAACATGTAGAGAAAAGCATAGTAGAAATGTATTTGTGGACAAAACCATATTACAAAGGGAATAAGAGCAAACAACGAAGAAAATGAAATATAGGAAAGTGTTATGGTGGGCGGGAAGGGAAAAGTCAAGAAACAACTTTGGATTCCTCCATTTTAAGGGAATCAAGTACGACACATTTCAGCTATGTATTTCCACGGAAAGTTTCTTTCTTCACGGAGAGAGTGAATTTGTAGCCATGGCCAATTATTTGGTTTGCAATTTCTGTTGTAGCCTCATCGTCTATGCACAATAGTTGGAGGTCTGTTGCTGCGACACCCATGATTGCTTCAGCAGCTGTGTCAAATGTTGTAACCGATTGTAGCTCTCCTGAGCCATCTTGCAAGTCTATACGGAGAGCATACCTATAGTCGCACTGATGCACATGAGAGTTATAACTTCCACAAAACCACAAGCCATTTTTTGTTGGTTTCACTTTCTTTCAGCATTGTTTGTCACCAATTGCAAGGGGGCAAGCCATGTAGTAGAAGTTATCCATTGCGATGTTTGTAATTGTAGTTGTAAGCGTAGCCCATTCATTGTTGACTGTATTGCCCATTTGAAGTATTTATGCAATTGTTGCGACTGGTTTTAAGCTTTGCGGAGGACCTAGAAATTTGTTCGTTACAGAGGGAGTATAAACAGTGTAATTTACAGAGGCAACCCAATCTTGCAGCATTTTAGATTCAGGAATCTGAGGATTGACAAACCATTTTGTGCTGGAGACAGTGTCTATGGAAGTGCCGTTGAAACTCGAAATGCGAGCCACTTTTACAGCCCATACTGGGAGTTGTGGAATAGAAAGGAGTTCCTCAAGTTCTTGGGCAAGATCCTGTAAATGTTGGCCCCATAAAGTTACAGTAACACTAAATCTTGACATGTCCTTCAATTGCAAGCTTCTTCATATAGTTTCACTGGAATCCTGCCTGCGAACAGTGGAGCAAGGAGAGATTGCTAAAACAATGCCACTAACATCAATGAAGGAACCAACAAGTTTTGCAGGTATATCTTTGATTGTTGTGAATTGAAAGTTATGCAAAGGTATTATGGTGTTATTGACAAGCAGTGGAGAGACAGAGGAAGAAGCTTGTAGGAATATCTCAAATTCGTTGTTACGATGGTTGTAACATGGTTTTGCATTCCCTATCCTTCCATTTGTGATGGTGTGTAATTTTCTAGCCTCAATTTCTCTAAAAAACTTCGTCGTAATTTTGTTAAAGCATGTAACGTGTATTTCTCTGCCTTCATCATCCAAAAACTCAAAGGTGAAATATGAGCCGGTGCCATTTGCATTCGCATATTCCTTAAGTGATGTTTTCCCAAGGGCACGACCTTTAATAGACCATGTACGCAAGGTTGTATTTAGTGCACTTATTTTGAGAGGCAGTCTTGAACTGTCAGGGAGGCCAACTTTCTTTTGCGGAGGTGTTTGCAGGACCAAAGTTTTGTTGTCTCCATGATTTGTATCAGTATTTTCCTGCTTTCCACGAATGACATGGGCGGGAACAGGAGTGGGAGCACCAATTTTAGGATGTGTTTCTATCACAACTTCCATTTCGGAGACAAGAACAAACCTGCAAAGTACAACAAAGAAAAGAGAAAAAAAAATTAGTGAATATAAAAGAAATGAAAATGGAGCATCCATGCACAAAGGAAAATGGATGCATAGAATTCATGTTTTAGCATTCTGCAAAGGGTTTTTTGCAGTCAGACAATGCTTCCATCTTTTAGCCGACCATCTGCAACCTGTCTTGCAAACTTAGAGGGTAAAAGAGATGTTTGAAAGTGCACACCATCGGAGAGATGCACGCGATGCTAGAGCTCAGAGTTCAACATAGATCGAAGGGGACAAATGTTGAGAAGTTGGACTATCGGTTCAGTATATGTACAACCCTCAATCAAAATAGAGATTCCACCATATGTCAAAGGTGCAACCATGATCAAGATTGTTTTCAACACACAATTCGATTATGCACAATGAGCTAAATCGCATTACAATATTTATAAACCTTTTGGAAAGCAAAGTTAACAGAAACGTCAACGTTTACATCGAGGACTGGAAAAGAAAATAGGCATCGTCAGGCTACGTGCAATGAGAACAGGTATACATGAGATCAAAAGGTATACATAGATCAATATTTATATAAACGATATAACACCGTTTTTGGTAAAAGAAATTGTAATCTGTGGGACATATTGTATTTTTTTGGCACAATTCTTCTTTTTTTTTAAAAATTGAAGCTTCATAACACAGATGGCAGAATAGTTTTCAAAGTAAAGAGAATGGTTTAGAACGGAGATCGGAAGCTGATGTTGGTGACTTAAACTAAGTTCTAAGATTCGCAGCATGATCACAAGCATGTCAGACATTTTTGCTATGGAAAACTCACTTTTTTTCTTTCTTTATAGCAAACAAAAAACATTATTCCATCTATCTGAATATTTTGGAGAGATGAATAGAAATGCAACTGGAACATGTTCAACATTCCTTCACTTTTCTAATTTTTCTTTCCCTCCTCCATTTCCTTTTCCATTTTACATTTCTTTTTTCCTTTTCGTGTAATGCATTCTTCTTCTCTACTTCCTTCTCCTTATTCCCCAACCTCTCTTTTGGCGTTATCATTGCCCACCCCACATGCGATCGCTAGTAGTTTAGATCATTTGAGTTTATATATGGCAAAAAATACTATTATAAAATTGTCAACAAACACATGAAAAAGTTAAGTATACTCTTAAGAAATGAAAAAAAACCATAGTAACTAAATACCTAATAACACAATTATTTAAATATAAATAATTATCCCATTAATCAATCAATTAACTAGTTAATTAAAAAATTATGCAATTAATTAACTATAAAGATAACACATATACCAAGGAGATAAAGCCAGATAAGGACGGTAGCAACCAAGTACAAAAACTGATTTATATAAAAAAGATTTCTAAACATTACTCAAATTCCAACCATAACTCTAAATTAAAATTCATATATAATTAAATAGTCATTTTTTTAGCAAATAAAAAAAATGACTTCCAAAATCTAAAAAGAACAATAATTTAATATAATTTCTAATATTATCTTAGCTAAATTAAAACATGAAGACAATTAATTGATCAATATTTCAACTAATAAACCACAACCATATTTCCCAGCATAAGCCATTCACATATTTTATTCTTATATCTTTTTCAATCTCATAACTCAATCTTGACCTTTCACGAACACTAATGGATAAATCAAATTAAAATAGTATCACGAAACCACTGAAATATGCAGTGGTTTTTGGATCATGGCTAAGAGGTAGCAATTACTATTTTAGATGACAAGTTCAATCCCTGTGGAAGTCATCAGGCACTTAAATATTCTACACGGTAATAAACAATTGGAGAATAGTGGTTCTGACACTGAAATATATCAGGCCACCATAGTTGTCTTTTTACTAATAGCCATTATGATTAGAAAGTACAAGAAAAAACACACGATCTCAAAATCCAATGACAATGTTCCTTTTAATCACATCTTGACATCTACGGAGCCATAAAATGTAAAAGAGGGAAAGGAATGCATGAAAAGAGAACCCTGTTATAGTAGTGAGATAGGCAGCAGTTCGAGAAAAATTGTAACTATAGAAGGCCAGTGACACAAAGCCAGTATAAATTTACATACTAAATTTGCTGATGTCTAAGTTCCTAAAACTGTAGATTCAGAGAATTTGAAAGAATTGTAACTATATATAATTTGCAAATAAAAATTGTTATTGCTAATGCACATTTGCTAAATTTGATTTTAAATGTGAAAATTGGGAGGCCTTATTAATCTTTTTGTTTTTGAATCCCTTCAATCACCAAGTATTTCCATCTATAATCTTCTACTATTGAATTTTCTCTAAAACTGTAGATTCACCAAGTTCCTAAAACTATTGCCACTTGTGGTCCAGATGAGAGGAACCAAACAAAATTTCCAGAAAGCAAGAGCCTTTCCCGTCAAACATTTTGACCAAAAAACTATCAATATCCCCTGTTGATGACAGTCTTAAGCAATTACTTTATTTCTAATGCCCAATAAATTGGCACTCATAGCACATAGTACCCTGGCTACATATATAAATGCCGATCAAACATGCAAGATCAGGAACATGCAGCTGACAAGTTGAGCAAGATAACAATCGCTTTACTTTCTCACAAGCTCAAGATTTGTTTTACTTCCCTCCTTTCTCCTGGGACATGCCTGTGACAAAACTAAAAAAACAACTTTTACCCTTTTAACCCATGTTTTCTAATAATCAATCCCATTTGTCAAAATTCCTGTCAATGTTTCATTTTAATCTCATGCCAAATTCACATATGTATTAACATGAAAAAGAAACAATTTTAATCAGATTTCCTACAAAATCCTTCCACCCAACTCTTCTAATTCCAAAATTTCAAAGATGAGAGAATTCCTTTCTTGTGGTTACATTGAGAATTTCAAGATGTCAAATGAAATATAAACTACATGTGAATATTCAACTCTTATTAGGACAACAAAAGATGGAAGGCTTAAAAATGCAGATTTTGAACAGCATTCTGTAAGTTCCCTGATAGAGTTTAGTTTGCTTGATTTCAAGTAGTGAAAAGGCTGCCAAACAACTGGAGTTCACATATAAGAGAAGCATATGAAGTTTATAAGATACGGAAATAAGACAGATAATATAACGATAGGAAAGCTAGTTAAATGCAAAACAAAAGAAAGTATGAAATTTATCTATCAAAAGGTTTTTTCACATTAAAAAGATTGAAAAAGCGGCAATTGTACAATGAAGCAAGTCTCAAACTTAAGGAAGTAAGAGCTATCAAAAACATAACACAATGTTATTTCTATCGAACAACTGAAATAACACATAGTAGATGTTTGCACCATATAACTACCTAAACCACTTTTATGTACAAAATTTTAATGGAGCACGCCCGTAATGGTTTTCATTTTTTCTTGGCATCTCGTTTTTTTTCCCTTGGTGACATTAGCAATTTTTTTGCCTGATTTGGTTTTTTCCCTCCAGCATGTATTGTCTTTGCAGTTATCCCCATTTTTTTTCAGTTTGTGGGAATATTCGTAATATGGCGAAAATTTCATTTTAGGAAAATTTGAAAAGGTGAATTATTCGGAGTGGGTCGGTGTCCTGTTCGCCTAAAATATATAGTATATTTTTTTTGGGGGGTCGGCTTCGCCTTCATTTGAAAACATCTCCTATAAAAACCTAGGTGATTCGCCGGGTAGTATACCTCAAGTAGCTTACCAAATTACCAATACTGTGAAATTTGAACTCGCATACCCTTGAGCACCAGAGATTCATATTACTGTTAGCCTGTGATTGTTGACGCGTGACAAATGCAGTGTTGACGCGCGACAAGGGCATTGTTGACGCGCGACAAGAGCTGTACTGACGCGCGACAAGAGTGTTGACGCACGACAAGTGTTGACGCGCGACAGAGGAAGTGTTGACGCGTGACTTGAGGAAGTGTTGACGCGCGACAGAGGAAGTGTTGACGCGCGACAGAGGAAGTGTTGACGCGCGACAGAGGAAGTGTTGACGCGTGACAGATTCAGAAGTGGACGCGCGACAGGAAAGTTGTTGACGCGCGACAAGTGCAGAGTTGACACGTGACAAAGACCTCAGACAGAGGACGCGCGACAAGACCTCAGACACTGGACAGAGTCGCTACTTGGTTCTTTTGCTGACGCAGGACTCTTTTCAGAATAATGGAAGGTGCCAGCTCAAAGAATACGAATAACCTAAAAGTAAGTAAGAAATCTCAGAAATCACTCTTCAAGTATTTTGGAAACTCTGCGGATACAGATATTGTAAATACCAATCATATAGATGCCACCACAAAGAATCAGAATACTGACTGTGTGGAAGGTATTATTGAGGTGGACATGCATTCTGCACAGTATCAAAGTCAAACAAATGAAACCTACGATAATATGCCAGATCTTGAAGATATTGTTCCTGTTGGGGTGCAACCAGAAGTGCAGCTAGATATCACAGATACAAACACTCAGCAAAATGGAAGACAGAAATCAAAATCAAACTCCGGTCCAAGAAAGAGGAAACCTGGTGATTGTGATATTGCTCAAAATTCTACTCAAAAAAGTAAAGCATTGAAAACGAACAAGAATATGTGGACCATTGGCAGGACATACAAGTTTGATTGGGCAGCTAAATTTCCGTTTATTGAACCTGTACAATCATCTAATTCTGAAGAAATCCCATCTGAATGTACATGTAAAATATGTACGTGGAAATTGGGAAAGCAACAAAAAATGCAACTGAAGCTGGACACTATAGAAAAACATTGTGGAAAACAATATTTAACTGTAACAGGGGCGGATGGCCAGAAAATCAAAACACATAGGTGGAAAACTGAAAAAGAATGCATGCATGTTAGATACGCAGCGGAATATGAGGCAGAGCAGAAAAAACACAGACATCTGTTGGAAAAGGGAGGAACGATCACATCGCATATTGGTAAGATGAAAGAAACAAATCTACATGCAAAATTCATACAATTCTCTACTCTTTTTCAAATACTTAAAAAAGGAAGAGCGATTTCGGATTTCCTCGATTTCAAAGTTTTGTATCAATTTAACGGAATGCTGAATGTACCTCAGTCTCATTGGTCTGAGAGTAGTGGATGGGAAATGGCAAAATGCCTCTCGATGATAGAGAAGGAAGATTTGAAAGAGAATGTAAAAAAAGCAAACTTTATCTCTCTTTCAATTGATGAAGTGACAGCAGTCGACAACACCGCATGGGTATGTATCCACATCTATACTTTAGAAAATCATATAAGGACACCTCATCTGTTGGGTGTTATGAAAATGGTTGAAAACTGCAATGCCGAAAACCTATATAAAATAGTTGTTTCTCATTTGAAAGATGTTGCTGGTATGACTGATTATGAAATTGCTACGAAGTTGGTATGCGTTGGAGCAGATGGTGCATCTGTCATGCAGGGTCACCGAACAGGGCTCTGTGTTAGATTACAAACAACAGTGGCCCCATATATGCTACCAATTCACTGTATGGCTCACAGAATGAATTTAGCGTATAAAATGGTAAGCAACCACGAAAATGTTGCTAAATTAGAAGACCTTATAAGAGAACTTCATGCCTATATGTCAAGCAGCCCAAAGCGTTTTCTCGAGTTCCAAAAATTTGCAATTGGAATTACAGATGGCAAAAAACTTCTGAAGGATGTGGAGACTAGATGGATCTCTTTGTATGAACCTGCATGCAGAGTTCGTGAGGAGTATCCTTCATTGGTTGGTTTCATGCACAAATACCGTCATGAAGTTGATAGGGCAAGGGACTTGTTGTTCCGTTTAACTGATTTGGAGACATTGCTTACATTGGTTGGTATTCTTCCAATGTTAAAGGAGATCAATACACTGATGAAGCATGCACAGGGCAGATTAATCTATATTGTGGATTTTATACGGATGAGGAAAATGGTATGTCAAAGTCTTGATATATTGTACTGTTCCCAGGATAGTTTTGATGCACCTGTTTTTGAAAATTGGAGAGATTTATTAGATCTTAAAAATCCTAACACCTTTTTGAGATTTAATATCCACGATCACCTATGCATCACTGTTAATGGGAGGGAAATACCAATGCACATTTTGCAAAAACGTCAAGATATTACAGGATCGGAACGAGAAGATGTTCCCGTGACACGTAATTTGTTTGAGTCTGTTATAGTTGAAACAAGAATAAAGCTTAAAAAAATTTCAGAAACCTTGTCATCAGAAATTAGGGAACGTTTCTGTAAAGATAAAATTCTGGAAGCCATGGGTGTGATGAATCCTAATTTTTGGAATACTGAAGGTGGCCGTGCAGACTTTGTCAGTAAGCATTTCCATAAATCAATGGGTACAATAATGGAACAATTTACAAAGACGTCAGAGCTCAAGGGTGTGGAAATCAAAGGTATACTGAATGCCGATTTATTAAAGTTTCAGTCAACAAATTTTGCAACAACAATGAGGAACCAATATAAGAATTTAGATCAACCTTCTGAAAGTGGTGCTATTACAAGGCTGTGGCGAGGAATCTATCAAAGTTCTATCTTACAAGAAGATATCAGTGAATATTTCAGATTATATGAGTTATGCCAAACAATGATTTTGGGGTCTGTGGAGGATGAAAGGGTTTTCAGTGCATTGTCATTTATAAAATCAAAACTGAGAAACAGGTTGGATAAAAATCTGGAAAGTTGCATGAGGTGTTATGTTTCTCGATACTCCATCGAAACCTTTCCGTTCGACAGAGCAATTGCGCACTGGAATTCCCTTTGCGAAAGAAGAGGTGTGAATAATACAGCTACAAGTACAAATATTCCCAACCTTGAGAGTGTAATTGGCTCTTCGTCACATTCTACAGAAGACAACATCGACTTTGATGAAGCTATTGATAATGGATTGTTTCAACTTTAAATAGGTATCTTCTTTATCTATCTTTTATCTTTATCATTAAAGATGTTACAGGTCTATATACTAAAAATGTCAGGCAATTCACCCATCTATCTACTAATACATTTCTCGTGTTGGGTTTTTTTAAAACACAGATCTAGCTCATTACCAGTGGCAATGATGATTTCAACTTTAAGGAGGTATCTTTTTCCCCTTAATCTTATTGTTTGTTACTATTCATTTTTTTCAGCTCTGGTTATCATTAAAGATGTTACAGGTGTATGTATTTACATTTAGTTAAATACAATATTTTTATTTTTTGAAAACGTGGGTTGACATCCGTCCGAGGAAGCTGTTACTTCTCGGGACTGACAATGTCAGGCAACTCACCCATCTATCTACTAATCCATTTTTTGTGTTGAATTTTTTTAAGACAAAGATCTAGCACATTACCGGTGATGATTTCAATTTTAAATAGGTATCTTCTTCAACATAATCTTATTGTTTGTTACTTTACATTTTTTCAGCTCTTGTTATCATTAAAGACGTTACAGGTCTAATTCTATATATTTACATTTATTTAAAGATATTGTTGGTCTATATATTTAAAGATGTTGCTGGCACTTCTCAGGACTGACAATGTCAGGCAACTCACCCCTCTATCTACAATGTCATGTAAAACAAAGATCTAGCACGTTACCCTTGATGATTTCACAGCAATCTAATACGCAAGAGGTAAGCTAAACCCTAGCATATTTGCAATTATGTTTAATTTCTTACCAGTGATGATTCTTTCTTGATTTCTCAGAATTATATTTAATTTATTTTTAAATATAAGTCCACATAAAATTCCTCATAAAATTCACATAAAATTCGGGATAAACAATACATTATACGATTTTAAATATAAGTCCACATAAAATTCCTCATCATCCATATATATCATATCATCACCATATCATTATCATATCCTGAGTCCTGACACTACAATTATTATTAACACAATTATTTATCTAATTTTAAATTTATTAAAACAATTTCATTTTTAAAAATAATTCATAATCATATCATTACAATTCTATTCGTTCTAATGTCATCTATATCCATTCTAATCATTAATGTCATCTATATCCATTATAACACATTCCATTTATTTATCATCTATATCCATTCTAATGACATTATGATCATATCGTTACAAGTGTAGAGAATAATTATCTTAAAACAAGTTCAAAAGTCTAGAGAAGAAGAATTACTGTGCTTGATGATAAATCTACGTCCACATTAAATTGATCATCGTCTTTCATCATCATCTATCATTAATTATCAATTATCATCATTCATCATCTACGTCCACATACAATTCATGACAATGCAAGTAAACAAGAAACATACATATAATTCATGATAATCACCATCTAATGCAATTAAAATTAAAGATTGTATATAAATCCATATAATTAAATTCAAAAACCATAGTACATACTCAATAGTAGAAGTTTTCAAATTCAATATTTAAAGTTTCCTCAATAATAAAAGTTTCTAGTTTTCAAAACCCTCTCTTTCTTTATCCAATTCTACTCCTCTGCACTCTTCCCCAACGGCTTCTTCCACTGTGGCTGTACCTCTTTCCCCAAAACCAGAAATCTCCATGCGACAGCAAATTTGGATCAGCTGCAGCGTATAAACTATCCCGTTGCCAATAATTTTCATAACGACTAATAATCTCATTGATAAGAACCTTAGCCCTTCTGTCCCATTCTATAAGCTGATTGATATGAGGAAGCATCTCCATCTTTCTCATCAACCCACACAAAATATTTTTTGTGCTTGTCCAGATCTATGAAATACTCCTTGCCCTCTTTAGAAGTACTTGTGCCAAAACCCTGTATGGTCCAAGCAACAAGTGATACCTAATCAGCAAGTGAACAAAACCAGAACTTGAAAACATATAAAGAGAAAACAAACTAGCATTACTTTGTAGTACTATATGGTCCAGCCAGTTATCGATCCACTCAATGATTCTCTCCAAGCTTCATACTCAGGAATTGTGTAAAAAGATAACACATTTCCATTTTTGTGAGTTGCCTACATCAACATGTGCCAAAATTAGACATGGAGATACATAACATCTGGAGGCTTAAAAACAAATATAAAGAGTCTCAATACACTCAACCAAATATACAGGGGGAACATTTACCCTGACAATAGGAGTGATAAATTCCACAACAAATGAAGGAATTTTAAGCAGTGATGGCCAGGTATGGTGTATGAAATTGATCAGCAATCCTTTGATGTGGGAACCATCATGGTCCTTTAAGAGACAAAGGACAAGTCAAAAAGGATCTCACTAGAAAGGATGTGTCAGAATTAAGCAGAAACTAAACAGCGCTAGACAAAGATCATGTACCTGGTCTGTCATTATCATCAGATGGCCATATCTTAAAGATTTAATGCTGTCATATATTTTATCTTCCTGTAGACCAAGGATTTTTTTTATATTTACTATCTCTTTATTCTCCATTTGTTGGTGAGTGGTAGCTTCCCTGACATTGAGCAGCTTACCTCTGAGAGGAAACACGCCATAATAATATTGACCAACAATAGATATTCCTGCCACCTGATAGGATAAAGATAACTAAAATAACAAAAAATTAAATTGGAAAGTGATGTCGAAACATGTCACAATACTACCAAATTCAGTATTCACATTTCCCTGATTCAAGGCACAAACACTTACAGCAAGAGCCTTGGCTGAGTCACCCTCCGTTAATATTAAAGTACATTGATCAGAATTCTTCCCCCCTGCTTGATTTGCATCATCAAGTTTGGGAACATCAATTAATTTCCCCTTCTTGGTTCCATCAGTTTTCTTAAGATCTTTTTTTTGTTTAAACTTTTCCACTGCACTCATCAGGTCAAACAAAGTTACAAAGCTCATCTTAGACACTAGCATTGCAAAAATTACATGTACTCAGAAATGCTACATATTAGACACCACGCCTTTATTTATTGACATGGGCTGCAAATGCGAAACAGTGAAAATTACTATAAATTTATAACAGCAAATTGTATCAGAATAAAAAACAGAATAACAAATATGAATTAAAACGAATTATACTTACAATCAACATGGAAACCGAACGTTGATTCGAGAAAATTCTTTTCTTCCACGAGTGTTGCCTTGGTTGTAACAATTGGTAAATTTTTGAACGGAAGGCCCGTAAACCGATGGATGTCATTTGCTTCGATACTGAATTGAAAAATTCGGCCATCGTTCAGAGTCACATAAAAAATGCCGTCCTCTGAATTGTAGGATGACAGAAAGTAATTCAAAATATCCGGATCTGTTTCGAAATGGGGCATATTAACGAGCCCTGTAAATTCACACGCATCCATTAAATCTTTATATTCTGAAGACATCTTTAAAACAGTATGGATGTGAGGGCATAAGGGACATCGATTGAATTGGATTCTCTTGATTTTTGTTACTGAACTTGCAGTTGGGAAGCATTGAGACCTGCAAAAATTCAAGAGCTGGAAGGTGAAAACGAGAAAATGACCGGTTGAAGGGTATTTATAGGCTAAATCAGGCGTCAATGGCTTCACTTGACGCGCGTCAAAGGTTCTAGCTGACGCGCGACAATAGTCCTAGCTGACGCGCGTCAATAGGATCCAGCGACGCGCGTCAATAAGAGCAAGCGACGCGCGTCAATAAGATCCAGTGACGCGCGACAATAGGAGTCAGCGACGCGCGTCAATAGGAGCCAGTGAGCGTCAATAGAATCCAGTGACGCGCGTCAATAGGAGTCCAGTGACGCAGTGACGTCGTCAAAAAGAGCCAGTGAGGAGCCAGCCAGTGACGCGCGTCAGTAGGAGCCAGTGACGCGCGTCAAAAAGAGCCAGTGACGCGCGTCAATAGGAGCCAGTGACGCGCGTCAATAGGTGCCAGTGACGCGCGTCAATAGCAGCCAGTGTCGCGCGTCGGTCAAGACCATTGACGTTCCATTGACGCGCGTCAGGAGTGATGAGTGACTAGATGGATCTCTTTATGCACAGAGAAAGCCTGAGACTACCAAATAATTGATTTCTTATCCAAAATTTAATGGAATTCGAAGTTTTCACCTCTTTTGCACTAGAGGAAATTCCCTTCATGTTTGCAATGCAGCCAATTGAGATGAAGCCTTCAAATTTATCCCCAGACCAAAGAAACAAACAGTGTTTGGTGTGTACTTGATGATGATATAGGGTCTTGTTTGATAAGTTCAAAAAGAAACTTCATGATATATGCTAAGACTGAGTTTGAGATGAGGTACCAGTAAGGCACTCTTGACAAAATTTACACAATGTTACCTTTTTAAGATGATCCAACCTTGCACAGAGAACTTTATGTTGAGCTGTAAATTTTTTTTCAATATTTGAGACACTTCATTTTATCAATTGTACTTCAAGAAGATCATGATTAATCAATTCAAGGCATAGAAATGGGGGAGCTTCAAGAAAATTGTCTTCAAACATACACTTGAACATTGTATCTTCAGCAAAGGAAAACAAAACAAGGTGGTAGCAGGAATTTTATACTTTGATACTCATTGCAAGGGTCAACCAAGTATTTCATCAGCTCAACAATGATAATTAGAAGAAAGTAAAAACAACTTTCCGTTACACACAACAATTTTGATCACTTTACCCTTATTGTATCTTTCAAACCTCATACTTGTGCCTGAATATCCTTACATAGGATGAGATGAATCTACTAAAGGATCAAAGATTTCAAGTTCATTCTTGTAACTAATATGATATGTAAACAACCTTATTGAGCTATGATCATATGCACCACCTTAAAAATTTGAAAAAAAAGAGACATATTTTAATTCAACCACTCCAAGAAGCAGTCCTGAAGAGAGAATCTCAAGATGTGAATCCTATACAACATATTTTGATACTGATCCATTTTCCCCAAAACATTTTACAATATCTCAAGATGTGAATCCTATACAAAATTAACTTCTATGATTTATCTGAAGAAGGCACTGTATTTTTTCTTGGATGCTAAGAAGACAGGTTGTTTAGTTTGCATTTCTAAGCGATCCAGTTTTATAAAAACTTGAATAAGTTTAAATACTCATTTCAAAATCTGATTAAATTTGGCATGAAGCACTAAAAGACACTCCTATACACATTTCATGTTTTGGTTAACCATGGGTTTTCCTAAAGATGTTACAGGTCTATATACTAAAAATGTCAGGCAATTCACCCATCTATCTACTAATCCATTTCTCGTGTTGGGTTTTTTTAAAACACAGATCTAGCTCATTACCAGTGGCAGTGATGATTTCAACTTTAAGCAGGTATCTTTTTCCCCTTAATCTTATTGTTTATTACTATTCATTTTTTCAGCTCTGGTTTTCATTAAAGATGTTACAGGTCTATATACTAAAAATGTCAGGCAATTCACCCATCTATCTACTAATCCATTTCTCGTGTTGGGTTTTTTTGAAACACAGATATAGCTCATTACCAGTGGCAGTGATGATTTCAACTTTAAGGAGGTATCTTTTTCCCCTTAATCTTATTGTTTGTTACTATTCATTTTTTTCAGCTCTGGTTATCATTAAAGATGTCTATGTATTTACATTTAGTTAAATACAATATTTTATTTTTTGAAAACGTGGGTTGACATCCGTCCGAGGAAGCTGTTACTTCTCGGGACTGACAATGTCAGGCAACTCACCCATCTATCTACTAATCCATTTTTTGTGTTGAATTTTTTTAAGACAAAGATCTAGCACATTACCGGGGATGATTTCAATTTTAAATAGGTATCTTCTTCAACATAATCTTATTGTTTGTTACTTTACATTTTTTCAGCTCTTGTTATCATTTATTTAAAGATATTGTTGGTCTATATATTTAAAGATGTTGCTGGCACTTCTCAGGACTGACAATGTCAGGCAACTCACCCCTCTATCTACAATGTCAGGTAAAACAAAGATCTAGCACGTTACCCTTGATGATTTCACAGCAATCTAATACGCAAGAGGTAAGCTAAACCCTATCATATTTGCAATTATGTTTAATTTCTTACCAGTGATGATTCTTTCTTGATTTCTTAGAATTATATTTAATTTATTTTTTATATGTGCAAAATCCTTTGATATATTTTTTTAACTGCGGGATAAACTATTAAACAATACATTATACTATTATAAATATAAGTCCTGACACTCTTCCTAAAATTCCCTGCTTTGTCATAGATCCATCACTTCTTCAGATTTCTCCATGAAGAAATAGATCTATTTTTAGACTTATAATGATCATCCTCTAACACGAAGTTATTCAAACTCAATTCTAATGCTATCTTCCATATCCTATAGTCTACCACCCAAATCTACACTAATCACAACTATTTAAATCAAAATGCTGAATTTGTTCACGAGAAAGCATTAATTTGATACTACATATTGGGATTTTTAGAAATCATGAATGTAATAAACTAAACCAAAGAAAAAAATTAGATCTAAATGGAAGAATGAAATGCGCAAGGGAACTTGACAGAGTCTTTATCTAATAAAAATCCTTTCTAGTAATAAAACTGACTAGAACATTGATAATTCTATTAACTTCAAACTATCCTGCAAATGTAGTGTGCCTTCTTCAAGGCTCTACATAAATACTTACACACATAGTTTACTATGATCTAGTTTACAACCTTCAATATTTTCTTACACACTCAAAATTATTCCAACTTATAGCCTCCCAGTTCTAATCCACAATTATTCTTCACCCTTATCAAATATAAAAAAATGATAGGATTCTTCAACCTATGAACTTGATCTATACAGACTAATCTTCATGATAAAAACCTTATATGTTTTACATTAAACTTCAAAGTTCTATATCGAGCTTGACCTATCTTTTAATCACATGGTTATTCCAACTTTGGTTAATCTAGCCTCCATAACCTTGACTATTTACAGCAACTTGTCAATCTACTCTACACAAAACAATATCCATGATAACAAAACCATATCTTTTAAACCATGGTCTTGATTATTTCCCAAGCTCTAATTCTTATGGCCTGGAATTTAACTATTTCATAATTGGCTAATCTAGCCTCCACATCAATGATTGTTTCCAGCAAAACGTTATTTTCTGACAAATGGTCTTGACTATTTTGGATGTCAAACAACCTCTCTAATGAGAGATTATGCACTTATATAGAGGTGAATCTCTTTAAAATAGAATTTTCCTACACCATAAGTCTATTAAGGAGAAATCCTAAAGATCTGTTTCAAATCTTAGTTGCTATTTTTTCCCAAAAACATAATTTTCAAGATAATTAAAGTCCCACAAGATATTTAGGCACTACATTTTACATTATACACATTAAATTGATCATCGTCTTTCATCATCATCTATCATTAATTATCAATTATCATCATTCATCATCTACGTCCACATACAATTCATGACAATGCAAGTAAACAAGAAACATACATATAATTCATGATAATCACCATCTAATGCAATTAAAATTAAAGACTTTATATAAATCCATATAATTAAATTCAAATACCATAGTACATACTCAATAGTAGAAGTTTTCAAATTCAATATTTAAAGTTTCCTCAATAATAAAAGTTTCTAATTTTCAAAACCCTCTTTTTCTTTATACAATTCTACTCTGCTCTCTTCCCCAACGGCTTCTTCCACTGTGGCTGTACCTCTTTCCCCAACACCAGAAATAACCCCTGAACTTATAAGATCTTCTGCAGCACTGTCCAGATTTTTTAAAATTCTTTCTTCTTGATTTGTTGCATCTCCATGCGACAGCAAATTTGGATCAGCAGCTGCTTTGGCTTTGAATAATATGTCAGGGTCGAGACCATGCTCTTTAATTATCCGCTTTAGTGTATTGTTTTGTTTGTTAACCAAAACAATATTTTGCTTCAAATTTTTTGCTGCGGATAAGCTGTTCTTTGCTGTTTCCAAGTGAACTTGCAAAACCTTCGCCTGACTCTTCAAATTTTCATATTTCAACTGCACAAAAAGAGTAATGTCAATTCAAAATATTAATGTAAATTCAAAATTTCAAATTAACAAGAATGATTGTTTGAATGTAATAGTACTTACAACCGCTCTATCTCTTTCGGCATTTGCGATTGATACCAAATCCTTGTCCTTGGACCATTTGTTAAAATATGCCTGGGCCTCGGCACTAATATTTTCCAATTTGTTTAGTGCCTTATCTAAAATGTCGTCTTTATAGTTGTTGTTAAACGTGACAGTCCCACATCTTACTTGGGTAAGTAAGGAATCCATCTTCGCAGGTTGATTCTGGACTGCAGCGTATAAACTATCCCGTTGCCAATAATTTTCATAACGACTAATAATCTCATTGATAAGAACTTTAGCCCTTCTCTCCCATTCTATAAGCTGTTGGATATGAGGAATAATAAACTCACTGACATGGGATTGACAATCATAACCAATTAAGTTCTCCAAAGGAAAACGTGGCAACTGTTCACTATCTGAATCTGATGCAGACGATCTTGCTGGAGAAGTATGGGGGCTTTCACCAAGATCAACTGCTCCTTGTTTCTGCCTTTGGGTGGGCTGATCCTGTTTTTGAAAAAATTAATCAAGATTTAGATAAATAAATTTAAATCAGAATGTAATTCAAAATTGTAAAGCATATTAAAATTGAAATTTGAAGTATACCTGCTGGCCTTGAATCATCTCGCGGGTATCGAAAAAACCAGTTGGGTCATTGCTATCAATGCCCAAATAATCTTCATCTAAATTTATATTGTTCAAAACAGATATGCCCGTTGCACTGGGCAAGCCACCAAGTGATAGAGTTGGAATTCGAAACGAGGAGGCAAGGTTTAGTGTCCCACTAGGGGCCGGAGCAAAAGGCATGCGTTTACCAATGTTCTTTTTCACTGTTCCTCTGGTTGGCATTTTAAAAATTAATGGTTGAGTGGGTGTCGGTGCTGTGGTTTGATCATGACTGACATGTGCTGAAAAGTACAAGAAAAAAATGAAAAATATTAAAACAATTCATAAAGTCAAAACTACGAAATTAAACGTACTATAGAAAAGTTGTACCTTGTTGTCGAGGGGTTGTTTTTCTCGGTGCTACGGGTGGCCTTGTAGGAGTTGTACTCAGTGGCTGTTCAGAAGATATGAATGCATGCGACTGTATGGAGTGAGTTGGGGAAGAAGGTTCCAAAGTCCCTGCAATTCATCAATATTAAATGTTGTCAATTCATTTGGTTAAAATTTAAATTGAAAAATAAATATGCAACTTTGGAATTTGTAAATAATATATGAGAATGTATTACTTCTCTGGCGTTTAACGAGTTCAAACTGTTGAGGGTTTGGAGAGGAGTGAGCTTCCATTTCAGATTGGGAGTCCCCCGAAGCCTCCGCGTGTTGTTGGCCTCTTCCTCTCGATAACTTCTTTTTTCGGGGAAGGGCTTCAAGATATCTTCTCTGCAAAACATTAAAATTTAAGTTTTAATAACTGTGCACTGTAATGTCGAAAATTGAAATACAATTACAAACTAAATAGTTTATACCTGTTGTTCTTCAAATGGAATTGAGAATTTCTTCAAAGCCTCATCAGAGCAAGTAGGAATTTGTTTATCTTTTAAATTTAAAATTGCCTCATAGTAGAAGCCGAGGAGATAGTTTGTTGAATAAATGAAAGGTTTATCTGAGAGTTTTGAATTTGTTATGTCAGTTCTTATTTTTTTGGATAGATATGTGCACCAATCGAATTTTCGTTTTGAGATAGTGGCACAAATGTATGCAATGGCCCAATTTGGTATATCTGTTTGGCGACCCTGCAAAACAATTCTGGCTTGAAAAAATGAAATAAGTGCAGCAAGAAAGTGGTGTGCAATTGATTGTGTATCTACACCACGCCTGGATTTATTGACATGGGCTGCAAATGCGAAACAGTGAAAATTACTATAAATTTATAACAGCAAATTGTATCAGAATAAAAAACAGAATAAAAAATATGAATTAAAACGAATTATACTTACAATCAACATGGAAACCGTACGTTGATTCGAGAAATTTCTTGTCTTCTTCCAGGAGTGTTGCCTTGGTTGTAACAATTGGTAAATTTCTGAAAGGAAGGCCCGTAAACCGATGGATGTCATTTGCTTCAATAGTGAATTGGAACATTTGGCCATCGTTCAGAGTCACATAAAAAATACCGTCCTCTGAATTGTAGGATGACAGAAGGTAATTCAAAATATCCGGATCTGTTTCGAAATGGGGCATATTAACGAGCCCTGTAAATTCACACTCTTCCATCAAATCTTGATATTCTGAAGACATCTTTAAAGCCGTATGGATGTGAGGGCATAAGGGATTCCTGTAGTTGATCTTGGAAATCGATTGAGTTGGATTCTCTTGATTTTCTTGCTGAACTTGCAATTGGGAAGCATGTGAAGTCGACATTATAGTTGTAATTGCGTCTTTGACAACGATTTAGACCTGCAAAAATTCAAGAACGGGAAAATGAAAACGAGAAAATGAGCGGCAGAAGGGTATTTATAAGCTAAATAGGGCGTCACTGGCCCCTATTGACGCGCGTCATTTGCTCCTACTGACGCGCGTCACTGGCTCCTATTGACGCGCGTCAGCTAGGACTATTGTCGCGCGTCAGCTAAGACCTTTGACGCGCGACACTGGCTCCTAGTGACGCGCGACACTGTCCCCTACTGACGCGCGTCACTTCCTCCTATTGTCGCGCGTCAGCTAAGACCTTTGACGCGCGTCAACAGGTTCCAGTGACGCGCGTCAATAGAAGACAGAGACGCGCGTCATTAGGGTACAGTGTCGCGCGTCAATAGAAGCCAGTGTCACGCGTCAAAGGTCTTAGCTGACGCGCGACAACAGTCCTAGCTGACGCGCGTCAATAGGAGCCAGTGACGCGCGTCAGTAGGAGCAAATGACGCGCGTCATTAGGGGCCAGTGACGCGCGACAGTAGCAGACAGTAGGAGGTAGTATCGCGTGTCATTACAGCCAGTGACGCGCGACAGTAGGAGACAATGTCGCGCGTCATTACGAGCCAGTGTCGTGCGTCATTGGGAGCCAGCGTCGTGCGTCATTACGAACCAGTGTCGCGCCAGTGACGCGCGTCAGTCTAGACCATTGACGTTCCATTGACGCGTGTCAGGAGTGGTTATTGACGTCTTGTTGTCGCACGTCACTGATGGAGCCATGAAAAACCAGATGAAAATTTTGTTTTTGAATACTGTCAAATTCACCTTTCGCTGAAACTGGTTACGGGGATATTCGCCAGGTATTTTCCACCTTCAATTTTATAGGGGTGTCTTAAAATGAAAATCATTGAAGGTAAGAAAATCTATATCAAGTAATTATTTTCCAAAAAATTAAGTAGGGAGGGCTAGTCCCTCTTGAAGGAAAAATGAAGATCCTTTATTGGAATGTTATGGGCCTTAACACCCCTAACAAGTAGTGCTTAGTTAAGCATTGCATCTTAGAGAAATAGGTGGATATTTGTTTGTTTCAAGAGACCAAGATGAATTTAGCTGAAGTTAGGAGATGTGGTTTATCCAAATTAAAGGGTTGGAAAGGGCTCTCTGTAGATTCTTGTTGGAGCTTCCGGGGGTTTGGGGATATTTTGGAGGTCTCACAAGGTAGTTATAACCCCTATCAAGGATAGCAATCATTCTCAATGGTGTAACATTCAGGTCCTTCATTAAGATATTTTTCCTTCTTTGTAATGTTTACGCCCCCAATAAAATTTGATTGCCAAAAGGAACTTATGGTCTACCCTAACTAGAGATTTGGAAGCATTTAAAATGATGCATTAATCTCATTTGCTCAGATGATTTTAACTCTATAATTTAGATAAGACAAGAGTGGAGGTATCTCAAGAAACCTTCAATCACAATATGACTTCTGCTCTTTCATTCATAATGCTGCCTTGGTTGATCTGGAAGCCCAACAAATTTTGGTTCACTTGGATGAACAGAAGATTCGGTTTCAGCAAGGATCATGGAAAGATTGGACATATTTCTTGTGAATGAGGAATGGATTCAATGCAATATTATTTCGGAAGGTGTCATCCTTCCTATTTCAGGATCAGATCATTTTCCCATCTCCCTACATATTTATTTTGATCTTCCTCCCAGGAAATCTCCTTTCAAATTCGAACTGATGTGGTTAAGAGACCCTTCCCTCTTTGAATTGGTTAAAGTTTGGTGGTCCTCTTTTCACCTTAAAGGCACTAAGATGTTCATACTTTCCCAAATGTTCTCCAGGTTGAAAGGTATGCTGCTAAACTGGAATAAAAGTCATTTTAAAAAACATTTTTTGGAAAAAAAATAGGGTTGAGAAGAGATCAAAGATTTGAATGAGCCTATTTTTTTTAAATGGTATGGGTCAGGATGAATATATGAAAGAAAAAATTTGTTTTGTCGGAATTAGGGGATCTCCTTCTAAGAGAAGAAATTTTATGGAAACAAAAGTCCAGAGAAACTTGGTTAAAGGAAGGGGATAGAAATACGAAAGTTCTTTCATTCCTCCCTCAAGGCAAGAAGAAGATCCCATTATATCTCAAAATTAAAGCTTCCCAATGATGATTGGATCATGGAGTAGAAAGGAATCAAAGAGGATTCAGTTTCCTTCTTTTTTGATTTGTTAGCTAGAGATATCCTCTCCCATCGTGATTCTCAAAGCGCCCTATTATCCTTGGTGCCAGAAAATGGTCAATGATTCCTTGAATGTAAATACAATCCCCTTTTGGCTCCTTTTTCTATGGAGGAAATTAAAGCAATGGTATTTCCCATGTAGCGGAATATATCTTCTAGCCCAGATGGTTTTCCTGTAGCCTTCTTTCAATAAATCTAGGAAATCATCTATTCAGATGTTTGGGAGGCAGTAGAAGAATCCAGATCCAATGGGAAAATCCTAGGGGATTTGAATCATAATTTCATTTGTATGTTCCCTAAGAAATTTCCAGCATAAGCCTTGGATGATTTTCATCCCATCTCTCTTTGTAACACAACCTACAAAATAATCTCTAAAGCAATCGCTCTTCTCTCTTAGGCCTCTTATGGAGTATATCATTTCCAAGGAACAGAGTAGTTTCTTTCCAGGGTGATTGATCTTTGATGGTATCCTATTGTCCCATGAATTAATACACTCTCTATCTCTAAATCACCACTTGGGTATGTTTCTCAAGCTAGATTTCAGTAAAGCTTATGACAGATTGAATTGGAATTTCCTTATTCTAGTTGTGATGGAGTTGGGTTTTAGCATTACCTTCTACAACTGGATCTTCAATTGTATTTCTTCCTCAGTTATTCTTTCCTTGTTAATGGTTCAGTGGAAGGTCATTTTTTCAAGCAACATGGGGATCAGGAAGGGGGATCCCCTTTCTTCCTTCCTTTTCCTCCTAGTGGTAGATTCCCTTAAAGTAGAGCTTATCCAATGCTAGTGAGGAAGGGAATCTGAAGGATGTTTCCATAACTGATGGGGTTGATCCTCTTACCCATCAACATTTTGTGGACGACACTTTCCTTTTTGGTGTAGCCTCTGTGGCCGAGGCTAGGGAGTTAGGAAACATTCTTGATATTTATTCTGTTATTACTGGCCAGGTAATCATTCTTCTCAAGTTTGTGATTTTATTTTTTAATTTTTCTACTGGGATTCAAAAGCACAACAAACAATTTTTGGGTTTTTCTATGGGTTCCATTCCTCAAAAATATTTAGGCATCCCTCTTTTTACTAGTGTTGGGTGATCCTCCTTGTGGAATGATCTTATCATCTCATTTGAACAATGTTTTTCCACTTGGAAAGGTAAGTGGCTTACCTTTGCTAGTAGAATCCATCTCATTAGATTATCAGTTCTTCCAATCTGTGCTACCAATCTATATGCTTTTAGTTATGAAAATTCTTAGGATTCCCAAATTTGGTTCTTCATTAGAAAATTGGAGAGAAAATCCTGGTAGAACCTTTCTATGGCCTCCAAAAGGATCGGAGAAAAAACATTTGGAATTTGGGTGTGGAAAGGAAGCTTCATTTAGTCTTAGAACCTTCATTTGGCAAATGGGAGGAGGTCAAGTTACCTAAAGCCTTGGGAGGAGTGGGTATTTTGGATTTGGGCCTTCAAAATGTAGCTCTTGGAGTGAAACACATTTGGAATTTGGTTTCTTGTCTTGTCTAGTCTTCTAAAAAAAATGATCTAAAAATATCTCCCTTCTAGCATACCGAAGAGCATCATAACTAGCCAAGAAATTCCTAGAGGGTCTCATATGTGGAACTTCATTTGCTCTTGCAGGAAGGTCTTTTCTACCCTCACCTCCTGGAAAATTGGTAATGGTGCATTGGTGAAGTTTTGGGAAGATTATTAGAATGGATTCCCTTCCCTTCAGAACTCTCCAGATCTGGATCCAATTAGATTGGCGACCAAAGAAACATGGGGTGATAGGCTAGCAAATTATAACCACCGAAAGGAAGATAGTTCTCCCTCCTTCTCCTGGAAAGAGGTGGAAGAATTAGTTGTTCCACAAGCCTCCAAATTTCTATTCAAAAATATTCTTAGTAAGCGTAGAGCCAACTTCTCCATTATTGACAATCAAGTCTTATGGATTGGAAACAAATCTAGTCAGTATATGGCAAAATCAGGCTATGAGTTCCTCACTCTTTGGGAAGGAAGAGGATCTAGATCATGGATGGGATGTTGGGATTCTAATTATCTTCCAAAAGTGGGGGCCTTCTGCTGGGTTGTTTACAAAGGGAAAATTCTCACTCAGATCAGGAGAAGAAAATGGGGTTATCAAGGTCCATCCCGATGCTTGCTTTGTGAAAACGAGGAAGAAGATATAGATCACTTGTTGTTGCATTGCCCTTTCTCTTCTCAATGTTGGTCATGGTTGTGTCAAAAACTAGATTTGGCTTGGGTTCTAGGGGCTACGATCAAAAGTTTCCTAGAATCATGGACAGTCTTAAGGAAAATCATTCCCTTGGATCAATTGGATATGCATCCTGCTTACTCCTCATTTGGCACATTTGGTGGGAAAGAAACCTTCACCTCTTTAGGGATACTCCTCAGATGTTCAGGAAGTTACTGGAAGTTGGAAGTGGCCATATCAGATAATGTAAGTTCTTGTTGCAGTAATCTTGGAGACTTCTCTAGCTAGGATGCCTCTATTAGGAAGGCATGGCCTCTTATTAAACTCCAATCGCCATGTCTTATTCTCAAACAATGCAAATCCAAATTGGAAAAGAGGATTCTAAGAAGAGAGGTTAGATGGTCTCCACTCCCCTAGTTTTACAAAGTAATTTTTGATGGGGCTTCCAAAGGGAATCCCAAGCTTTTGGGGCGTAGGGTGTATCATTCTAAATGATATTGGAGAATTGTTAAGTGCTAGATCATTTCACCTCTAGGATGGAACAAGTAATCAACTGGAGGTTCAAGCTCTTTTGTTTGGCATAAAAAGAGTCGTGTATTGTGGCTGCTCTCACCTCCTAATTGAAGGAGATTAGCGGATCATCATTCAGGCAATTAAATCTAGTAAGGCTATAGTAATGGACTTTAGACTTATACATTTCTAATGCTTTATTTTGGCTTTGATAAGCTGGATACATGGAGTATTGGACACGTATACCATGAGGCCAACTCAGCTGCAGATTACCTAGCAAATTGTGGGGTGATGCAGGTGGATGACATCATCATTACTAATGATAAATCAAAGTGGCCTAGATTTCGCCATTTTGGATGGTGATGCCGGATACAAGGTCTGAGTAATTTGATAGGACTTGGCACATGGGAAGCCTTTCTTTATTATGGTGTTGAGCTCTTCATTTCTCACGCCAATATTTCATCTCTATTTATGTTCAGTTGGTGGTCTACTTTGCATAGATTTTCATGTCTTTCTTGCCCTTCCCATGCACTATTTCTAAGAGGGGAATCATGAGAGATGGCATTCTATGACCCCATCATCCCCTAATCTATTTGTGAAAGGTGTTATGAATCGGTTTAGGATCAGTGTGTAATGCAATCGAGCACATTTTGGGCTGACTGTTATCTTCAAGGTTTTGGCCATGCAAGAGTGAATGTATAGATAACATCATTGTTTTGTTTCTCACCTGATGTTTTTATAGGAAATAAGGAAGAAACTTTTTTGATTTCCTCACCATATCATTCTTCCGAGGCATGCGGTAGGGTTGGAAGAAGAGGTTGGGAATTTTTTCCTTCCTACGAATCTTTGTAAGAAGGCATAGAAGTTGGGGGCTCAAACATGGTGGCTCGTGAATATGTGACTGAATTGGAGAAGAGGAACAAGGGCCCTGTGGAACTTTGTATAACTGTTCCACCAGAAATGTTGTATGAAGGGTTCCACTTCAACTTACATTCTCCCTTGGCTTTGGAATCCCTTTCTGTGCCTATTGGTCATGTGCCTCCTCGCATTGTCTAGCTTAGAAAAAAGGGTAAAATATTCCTATGATTTTCTATTGAAGGTTGTCAGGGCTGGTGAGGTGGGTCTTCAGTTCAGTTCTTGTAAGAGAGGTGCAGAGGTTGCAAGTAGGGAAAAAGAAACGTGTGAAGGAGGAGGATACCATTTGGTGGACTGCCACTTAGACAACCCTTTGTCTTAAATATTAGTTTTAAATAATCTTAGTCAGTCTTCACAGCTAAAAGAGTGGAACAACATGACCGACCACCCATCCTATAAAAAATAGGATGATCCCTCAAAGGATTGGACTACTTGGTGATCTTACCTTTGGATATTAAGTTCATAGACCGATTGATCTAATCTTAGCCTTTTATGCAAGTTTTTATACAACGAGATAGAAGTCCATTAGTGTCTATTGTGAGATTGAGGAGTGAAGTAGAAGTTCTGGGTTAAACTGATAAATTCTTAATATATGACAATGATTTTTCAGTGGAGTTTTTTCCTTCAAGTTTATCCACTTAAATATGATGTTTCTCATCTCATTTACTTTTAGCTATTATTATTTACTTTCATTCATAATCTGTCATATGTTATATGCATATGTGGTCATCTGGTTAATGTTTACACATTATAATCTATAATCCTCAACTGTTAATTAGTGGATCTATAATTCCTCAATTATATCTTCCCGCATTTGTTATAACATGGTATTAGAGCTGGTGATTATGTGTGTGCAGAGGTAGATCTAGATGTTTTATGGATTACAAGAGCGAAGAAGTTTGAATATATTTTGATCTGCGCAACCCCAAAAATTCAGCCAACAACTTCAAGCTAAACAGGTTTAAATTTCTAATTCCTGCCTAAATATTTTTTGAAATATAGGTAAAATATTGGCTAAATGGTTGTTTAGATTGTGTTTGAGATTTTTTATTCTCAGATATTTTCTTTTGCATCTTGTTTCAGTTGTTTATGGTTTAAATCCATTGTCTGCAAGATTAGTTTAAGGTTTCATACTGTTTATAGCCATTTGGGTCATGTTTTGACTATGGATCCGAAAGATTTCATTAGATCTAGTTAGTGCAGAGTGTTTAAATCCACCCTACCTTTATAAGTCTTTATTTTTTGCTAGATCTACTTTTGTGAAGCCCAATCTAATCATTTTACGCCATTAGGCTTTGCTTTGTCACTTTGTATTAAGATCTTATTAGTTTTGAGAAGCTTGGACCAATAAAACTGCTCCAAATAGCTTCACTGTCCTTTTTTTCATGTTTGCAACACCGTACCCACTCTTAGAGTGCCAAGTGGCTTTGATCTAACATGTTTCTAATTAGATATTTAATTTTCTACAAATTTTTGTCTTTGCAAAGCTTGGGCCAATCATTTTGTGCCATCTGGCTTCGCTTTGTTAGTATTATTTGAATTTTTTCATTTTTGTGAAGTTCTTTTGATTGTGAAGCTTGAGCTAATCATTTTACTCCAGCTAGCTTCACATTGTCATTTTTTGTGAAGCTCGAGCCAATCAAAAGGCTCCATCTAGCTTCACATTGTTAGTCTTGGCTTTGTTATCCTCTTTCATTTGTGAAATAAGATCCAATAAGATTGCTCCAAGTATTTCACATTTGTCAATCCTTTGTTTTCTTCTTCTGACATTTGTGAAATTAGAACCAATAAGAAAGTTCCAAGTAGCTCTGTATTTCACATTTTCAGTATTATTTAGCTTGCTTTTGTCATTTGCCAAGGGTAATCCAATAGAATTGCTCCAAGTATATTTTATTTCACATTTGTCAGATTTACAAAATCTGATCCAATAAAATTACTCCATATTTCACATTTTTCAGTTGTTTATTTATGGTAGTAGTTATCCAATAAGAATTTGCTTAATTTTTACATTTATCAGTGTGTGTCAGTCTTGTGAAGTGCGAGCCATTTAAAAGGATCCTTGTGTCTTTAGTTTTCTTTAGTCAGTTTTGTTGCACTGCAAAGTGCGAATCAATATCATTTGAACACGTACATTTGTTTTTTTCGCGATTAGAAGCATCTATCATTTACGAAGTGTAAGCCATTTAAAAGGCTCCACATATCTTATTTTTGGCTTAGTCTTTATCAAGTTTGTGAATCACGAACCAATTGTTTTTTGACACGTATATTAATATTTTTCCACATCATCAGGCAAGTCATCTCACTTATGTGAGATCGTAGGTCTGTGTGTCATTTAGGGGTCATTATGAGATTATCTTACGTCAGTATCAGTGCGTCATATGTGTCATTGGGAGTTACTTCTATTCTGGGAATGTAACTCCCCCTCTCCACTTGAGTTGTCATGATTGCAGCACTTGGGGGTTACTCAACACCCTCTATATGTACACCCCTTCAGATCTATGAGATAGAGTGAGATATTTTTTGGATTGTAATGAGGTTCTACCCATTTTTTGAATCTTTGCATGCACATTTTGTTGATGCTCGCTCCTCTCGAGATCTCTTCACACTTCCATTTGCACATTCCGTGGATGTTCACATCATCCCTCGTGATCCTCATGCTTTGGGTTTTCAAACCCTCTTTCATGGTATTAGAGAGCACATTTTGTGGATCTGTGCAACTCTTCGGTGGTTTTCATGTTTTTTCCATTTTCTGTTCGTGATATAGATTTTCTTGCAGTGTCGTTCGTAATGGATATTCCATTGTGTAGTTTACTTGCATTGATTTGGGGTTTTATACCTTGTTCATGGTTTTTCGTGGGTTTCTGTGGTCTTGTTCAGTGTTCATGGTTTTCAGGTTTAGGTCTTTGCATGTCGTTTCTGAGGTTTTTTGGGTATTTTCAGGTTCAGGTTTTAAGGTGTTTTTCTTACTGGTTTTGAGGTAAGTTTTTCTGTGGCAAAAAGCTTTTTTTAGGGCCTAACTCTGGCCCCATCTTGCTGAGCTGGGGAGCTATTTTTTTCCCTAGCTTCCCCTAGCTCGTTGCACCTGGTTGTGATTGATTTTTTCTCTCAGTGTTTTCATTCAACTGGCTATCCTCAGCACCTCTGGTCTTTGGCTAACGTTGCTTCGTGTGGTTGAATGTTTGTGTTATCGCAGTTCTTCTGCGGGTTGTGCTTGTTTTACCCTAGCTATGTTATTGACCATTCTCTTTGGTTAGCTTCACTCCATTTTTCCTTGTTTGCACCATTGCACTTCTGATCCACCTTGAACTGCCATTTTTGTGTTCCTGTGCCCTCTATGCATTCTATGTTGATTTGGAGAACTTTGGCTCACGTGTTTTCTGATTCCTTGTTTTGACCCTTCTTCGGCTATGCTTGCATTCCCTATGCTCCCTTGTATTCTGGATCCCTTTGCCTTCCTTGGTCGTTTGTCTATCATGCTCACCTTTTGTTCAACTTCTCTACTTCGCCCTTGTTCCCATGCCTGATGCTATCCCTAGCTTGGTTTCATGACTCCCTTGTCGAAAGTGCTCAGCCTCCATGTTCTTCCTCAGCATGCTTGTTAGGCTCAGCTTCGTGTTGTCCCTTGTGAGTTCCACTGCTCACTACCTAACTTGACAGTCACTCTCAACCGTGTACCTCGATGCCTTCCCAACCTACCTCCAACTTGGACATCTCTGGCCTTGATTGCTTGGTTCACCTGGTCATTCGAAATTTTCCAACTCTGCTTGGCCTTTTCACTCAACACTCATTGACACATCCTCAATGACTATTCAACCAGTGGCCAGTTTTTCAACTCTGATCACCACGTTTAACAATTCTTAACTGTCTAGTCTTGACTATCAACTTAGAATCAATCACATGGGCTCAACCCAATTGGACTTGGGCCATTGGCCTCTTAGTTCGATGAGCTCCACTCAATCAACTCAGTATTAATCCTTGCAGCACCCATCAGATCTCTCCTAGCTCAAAACTCACCCTTTTTTTGGCATTTTAACCTTTTTATTTTTTGGCATTTTTTCCTACATTTTTGCTTGTTAAAACATTGTAAAATGGGAAAATAATCAATTGTTTAAGATGGAGGGTGAGAGTATTGGTTGGCTCATTTTATAGGGTTATTGGTCTTTCCGGGCCACTTTTTCTGTCTCGTTGCATTGTACTAGTGCTCTTTTCCTTGCATGCTAGTGGACAAACATGCCACACCCTTGCACGTAAGAGAGGCCTTTCTCTTTGTGAGGCACTTTTTTCATGTTGAGCAATGTTTTGTACCCTATGTGGCATTTTCACATCTTTTGTGCTTGATTGTGTGTGTTCCTCTGCTTCTGACTAGGACTGCTCATTGTGGCCTCCACTTTAGTCGAATTGTTGCTTACTATGCAGGTGAGGTTGGTCAACTATTTGACATCATGAAATGCCCTATTGTAGTCACACACTATCTTATAAAGTGTCCACATTCTGGGGGGTTATCACTGTTCTTCTGGGTGTTGTTGCTTACAGATGACACATTATCGCTGAGTCTGATGTCTTGCATTCTTGCACCCTCTTACACCCTTCTTCATGCACCTTTCACTTCTTGCTTCCACATCATGGAGGATGCTTTTTCCAGACTTGAGTGTCACAAGATTTGCCTTACAGCCTCTGCCACTTCTTCTTAGGAGAGAGAACTATTCATCTTGGCATGCTTCCTATGGAACACTACTTCGCCTATGAGGGTCTTACACACTTCTTTCTTGGGCAAGTTCTTGCACCCACTGATTCCAGTCATCTTGAGGACTTCCTTGACACTTTTGACCATGTTTTTGGTCACTTGATGTTTTTCTAAACCATACCTCTTTACATTCACGTGGTAGACTTAAATGCTCCCCACCACATCTGGAGCATATTTCAGTCTTTGTTTGGAGACCCTTCACATACTTACCAGCCGTTGTTGTTCTGCTTATTGATCTGATAGTTCTCCTCTTCTTCTTTGTGTGATGGAGTTCCACTGACACAAAAATCGCTTGGTTCTTCTTTGATGACGAGGATTTTGCTCCCAGTTCTGATGCCAAGAGTACTATAGAGGACTTCTCTCCTCTCCTCCTCTATCACTATTCCAGAGAGTGTTGTCACCCCTCCCATCTCATTAGACATTGAGTAGTCTCCATCTCAACCTCATACATTCATTGCACTAACCTCCTTTCCACTTCCAGTGTGCGAGGCCCCTTCCACTCCTCTTCCTTCATGTATGGATGACTTATACCTGTCTGACATCACTCTTCTGTTTGTCGAGCCCCCTCATTGGGATGAGTATCTGCCTGACCTTGGTCATATTTTTGCAGAGTCCACTTGTGATGCACTACAGGTTCCTCATCCTTCTACAGGTGCCTTGGAGGAGTTCATCATCTCTGTTGTTGGGAGTGCCCCTTTTGGGACTCTTATCACTTCCACTTTTCAGGAGATCTTCATTGATCCACCCTTGCTTGTGGATCCCTTTTCTGTTGTGGGGGTTGTTTTGTTGCCTTCACATCACTTGGACATCCTTTCTGCGGGTGTTCCTCTTCTTCACTCTGACAGTTCTACGCACATGGCATTACCTTCGGTTCCTTGACACCTTCTTGCTAGACCTATGTCACACTTCCATGGACCAGACTTAGAGTTCTTCATGTTGCTGCCTTTGGTTTCCTTCACAGAGTGGGAGGACTTCCAACACTCCATTTCTGTCCTTCCGAAGGGCAACCATATAGTTCAGTGTGGGTGGTTCTTCTTTAATATAGAGGCAGAGGACCACGTCATCGACACTCTTCTGGGAGGCTTCCTAGAGTTGTAGAGTTCAGATCCTGTCCATGGCATCTTCTGCATTCCTCTCATCTCCCTCTTCTTCTCTCTTCTTCTACTTTTTGAGATATTTATCTTTTGTGCATGGGTACCTTATTAGGCTTGTTTGTGGTCAGGACCCATCTTTGTCATATTTCTTAGATTAGAGAGTGTGTTTTCTCTTGTGGTGAATGTTTTTCGCATTGGGTTTTCCTTCATTGCTTGGGATCTTATTTGTTGTGCATGGGTACCTCATCAGGCTTTTGTACCAGGACCCATTTCTCTTTTCTGACTTGCTGCACCTCATCCTAAGTTATGATGAAGGGGGGTGTTGGTGTGAGTCATTTTCCACATCATCAGGTGAATCATCTCACTTAAGTGAGATCATAGGTCTACATGTCATTTAGGGGTCATTATGAGATTATCTTATGCATCAGTGCGTCATATGCATCATTGGGAGTTACTTCCATTCTAGGAATGTAACTCCCCCTCTCCACTCAAGTTGTCATGATTACAACACTGAGGGTTACTCAACACCTCCTATATGTACTCCCCTTTGGATCTATGAGATAGAGATAGTTTGTGTATTGCAACGAGGTTCGCTCACTCCTTATGAGATATCTTCACATTTCCATTTGCAGTTCCGTTGATGTGTACGTCGTCCCTCGTGATCCCCAAATTTTGAGTTTCGAACCCTCTTTCATCTTATTCCTTTTTCGGACTTGAATTTTATTTTAAGTTTGGTTCATTTTGGGGACCTTAAGTCCGCCTTAGGCATTTTTAAAATTTGGTAGAAAACCACCAAGTGTCAATTTTTAGCCATTAATTTTTCGACAAGTGTCTCTGTTTGACTAAGAATTTGATTTCACATTATGTCAGAGTGTGAAAAAGTGATCCATTTAATTTAAGACACGTGTATTCAGTTCCATTTTTAATTAATTATCTTCTGACCTATTAGCTGCATTGCAAAACGTGAGCTAATTGAAAAGTGAAATGTGTATTTGTTTGTCGATGTTGTCAATCTTGTCATAGTTTTTTGTAGTATGTTTATTTTGCTTGTTGTTGTGGACTTGAAAAGGCATTAAATTTATTTTTTAAATATTTCGCGTCCACCCGAGGATCTATTTTAAATCCAACATGTGCCTCTTTTTTTAATTTGTTAAGTAGCTTGTTTTTGAGATTTCCCCATTGATTTTCTAAATAACTCATCGAGCTCCTGTAGCTCGACTTCGACTAAGCTCCATTAAATCGATCTTAATCTTGATCAAAGCTAGTCCTTTTTGATTAAATTCAAAGTTGTTTGCATTCATATAACAAATCAAAAGATTTGTAGCTAGTTTTTTGTATCCATTTGGCTTCCTTGATTTGTTTTTTATCCATATTTTTCTTCATTTTCTGTCTGATCATGAAAATGGCAAGTTCTACTAGTTTGGGGGAAACTTTAGATATGTCTCATCTCTTAAATGGAACAAATTATAGCATTTGGAGAGTTTGTTTAAAATCTTGTTTTATGGCTAGAAATCTTTGGGATCTTGTGATTTGGTATAAAAAATGTACCCATAGGGAGACAAAATACCCCTAAAAACCTTAGTTATTTTTCTTAGAGATCTCAGGAAGCTCTTTATCCATCCTATTGCAAAGCATTAGAGATGAATTCTTAATGCATATAAGTCATATGGACTCGCCTGTAGATGCCTGGAAGTAATTAGAAACCATGCATGAAGGTAGTAGGTTGTCTAAATAATTAAATTGGTTTTAGAGCTGTTCACAACACCCATGAAGGGGGATGAGAAAATTGTCAATTATTTAGCTAAAATTAAGAACATTAAATCTCAATTAGATGGTTGTAATTGTGAATTATTTCAAGATAAGCTTTTGTACTTTATAATTCAGATTAATATTCATGAAAAGTTTAGAAACTATATCTCAATTCTCAATTCTAAGTATCATAATGAGAATGATCTACCTGATTTAGACACTTTGTCTTCTCTGTTGATTCAAGAAGAGAGAGTCATGGAGAAATTTGATTCAAAAGAGACTGCTTCTCAAGCTCTTGTTCTCACAATAATCATAAATTATTCTCATAATAGAAATAATAATAATCATAATCATAAGTCTAATATTAGACAAAGATTCAAATCTAATCCTAAGTCTAATTCTGCTAAAAATAATTAAAAATTTAAAGTCAAATTTAATGGAACTTGTAATAAGTGTGGAAAATTTGGGCATAAAGAGTTTATTAGAGTAAATACTAAAAAATCAGCTAAGAATGCTAAGAACAAGAAGTTCTAATAATCATAAGAAAAATTAGAAACAAAATCAAGAAAATGTGGCTAAGCAGTCTATTGCCTTGTATACTTCCCTTTCAACTTCAAATGAAAATGAATGGATTCTTGATAGTGGTGCCTCTAGGCACATGACTTGTACTCCTAGTATCATCTCAAATAAGTTAAATGTGAAGAGAATATCTATCTAGGAGATGACTAAATCATTAGGTCTGAAGGTTGTGGCAATGTTAAGATGTCAAATAGTCTAATTAGGAATGTCTTGTATGTTCCTCAGTTGAAAAAGAATATTTTGTCTTGCTGTCAGCTAACTAAAGAAAATTGCAAAGTCATTTTGCTATAAGATAAGTGGTATGTGAAAGAGAAGTTTGCCAAAAATGTTATTGCTTCTGGAATGTCAGAAAAATGGCTTGTATATCTTTCATGGTTTTTTGTCTGAGTATTTATTTTCTTCATCATAGTTTGAGAGGAATGATATTCAACTGTTGGCATGAAAGAATTGGTCTTATTTCATTAAGAAGAAGTTTGATGTCCTTGTGTAAGTTTCAGGAATTTAAATCTCTAGTTGAAAATGCTTCTAATCTTAAAAATTAAAAGAATTATGACTGATAATGGAGGTGAATATGTCAGCAAAAAGTTTGATGAGTTCTGTGTGTCATGTGGGATTCAAAGAGAGTTGACTACTCCCTATTCCCCTCAGCAAAATGGCATTGCAGAAAGAAAGAATAGGACTATTTTAGAAATGGCTAGGACTATGATTCATGCTTCCAATGTGCCTAAGTTCTTATGGGTTGAAGCTATGAACATTGATTCTATATTATTAATAGAGTGCCTACTAAATCTCTTCATCAAGCTACTCCTCATGAAGTATGGACAAATCAAAAACCAGATATTTCTCACTTAATAATATTTGGTAGTTCTTCTTCTATCTTCATTCCAAAAGACAAAAGGAAGAAGTTTGATCCAACCTCTTTCTCTTGTATTTTTGTTGGCTATGGTTGTAAAACTAAAGGATTGAGAGTTTATGATCCATTCAAGCATGACATTGTTGAAAACAGAAATGTTCAAGTATTAGAGAAAAATTTGTTTGATGATCCTCATGAACCCTCCTCTGCTGCTCTGGAGATAGAGCCTGATAATTCTTCTCCCATGGAAACAAAAGTTCAAGAGGTTGATCATCCTGATCTAGATATGATGGAGATTGAGGGGGAGTCATCTCAAAATGTCTTGTAACCTAAGATTCCTAAATGGGCTCAAAGTCTTGTTCAAAACTCTCAGCATGATAATATTAGAAAGCTAACTAGAAGTCAACATACTTATCATGCCTTGATGACCCTCTATGAGGTAGAACCAAAATCCTTTGAAGAAGCATCTCAAGATGATAGATGGATTCAAGCTATGAAGGATGAATACAATGCCTTAATAAAAAAATGACACTTGGGAATTAGTCTCTCCTCCTTCTAAAAGAAGCATTGTAGGATTTAGGTGGTTGTTCAAAATCAAATATAACTCTATAGGAAAGATCAAAAATTTCAAGGCAAGGCTGGTAGCTCTTGGTTTCACTCAGAAACCGGGTATTGACTATGTTGAGAATTTTTCTCATGTTGCTAAGATGAGCATTGTAAGAGTTATTCTTGCATTAGCTGCCCAATATGGTTGGGAGATTCACCAAATGGATGTTAACAATGATTTTTTAAATGTTGACTTAAAAGAAGAAATATATATGAGTCAACCTAAAGGTTTTGAAGAACCTGGTAAATAAATTTATGTCTGTAAGCTTAAAAATTCTTTGTATGGTCTTAAGAAAGCTCCTAGAGCTTGGTATGCTAAAATTAATAAGTTTCTTTCAGGAGCTTGGTTTTTCTAACTTTTGTTCTGATAATGATTTATTTGTTAAGTTTGATAACAATCATATTATCATTATTGTTCTTTATGTTGATGATATTTTGATTACTAGCAGTGATAAAAATTTAATTGTTAGAATCAAAGAAAGGTTAAAACAACATTTTGAAATGACTGATTTAGGTTTATTAAATCATTTTCTTGGCATGGTTATATTTCAAGATCATAAGTCTATTGTTGCATCTCAATCTCAGTATGCTATGAATTTTCTTAGAAGATTTAACATGATTGACTGTAAGCCTTTTTTCATTCCTATTGAAGTTGGTGTTAAGTTAGATCCTAAACCAGCTTGTGCTAAATTTGATCCTACTCTGTATAGACAACTAGTTGGTAGTCTAATTTATTTGACTATTACTAGACCTGATATTTCTTATGCAGTAGGAGTAGTTTCAAGATTTATGCAAGAACCTTATGAGGATCATTGGAAAATGGAAAAAAGAATTTTGAAATATATTAAAGGAACAATCAATTATGGTATGTTTTATTCTTCTTGTAATGATGCACAATTATTTGGCTATTGTGATTCTGATCATGCTGGTGATGTTGCAGATAGAAAGTCTACTTCTGGATATCTTTTCAAGTTGGGTGCAGGTGCCATCACTTGGAGTAGCAAGAAGCAACCAACAATGTCTATCTCTTCTACTGAAGTGGAGTATAGAAGTGCTATGGAAGCTACAAAAGAAGCTATGTGGCTGAAAATACTGTTGGATGAACTGCACATGGGTGTCAAAGGGAGCACTACTCTTCTATGTGACAGCCAAAGTTGCATTTCTCTTGCAAAGAATCCAGTTCAACATCAAAGGACCAAGCATATTGAAGTTCATATGCACTTTATTCGAGAGAAAGTCCTGAATGGTGATATTGATCTCAAGTTTTGTTCTACTGAAGATCAAGTTACAGATATCTTCACCAAGCCATTGTGTGTTGTGAAGTTTTTCAAGTTTCATGCCTTGTTGGGCCTATCAGAGTTTCCATTGAGGGGGAGTGTGCATGACAATGCCACCTCTTAATGTTGTTGTAAACTTCCAATACTTCCTCCATTTTGTAATAAGTAAATGTGTCACTCTATGTGAAGTTACTTGTAAATCCCAGTGAAGCTTTAGTTATGGGTATGCCTTAGTTTATAAAAGGCTCCATAATCTGATATAAGTCTTCATATGTAAAACACTTGTCTTAAGAATTTTTGTATGGGAAGATCAACTGATTTCCCTTGTTTGCATGCTAGCCTGAATCATTGTTGTTGATTCAAGGATATGTAAATCCTTTTGTAGAAAAAGGTAAATTTGGCATGTCTGTTTTATTTTCCCCACTTAACATTAAGGGGGAGTGTTGGGGTGTTAATTTCAAGTGGGGATACCATTTGGTGGACCACCACTTAGACAACCCCTTGTCTTAAAGATTATTTTTAATAATCTTAGTCAGTATTCATAGTCAAAAGAGTTGAACGGCATGACTGACCACCCATACTATATAAATAGGATGATCCCACATGGGATTGGACTACTTGGTGATCTTACATTTGGATAATAAGTTCATAGACCAATTGATCTAAGCTCAAGCTATTTTTATGTAAGAGCTGTTATACAATGAGACAAAAGTCTGACTATGTTTACTATGAGACCGAGGAGTGAAGTGGAAGTGTTGGGTTAATCTATTAATTCTTAATATAAGATAATGCTTTTTCAATGGAGTTTTTTCCTTTGGGTTTCTCCACTTAAATATGATGTCTCTTGTCTCATTTACTTTCAGCTATTGTTATTTTCTTTCATTCATGATATGTCATTTTTTATATGCATATGTGAACATCTGGTTAATGTCTGCACATTATAATCTATAATCCTCAACTGTTAATTCGTGGATCTATAATTCTTCAATTATATTTTGTTTTAGGGTGGCTCTCTTTTACTGTTTTATTTGTAAAACCCACCCTGCACATCTACATATATCGAAATAGAAATACACTAAGTAATGTAAGGGAGGGGACCCAAGAACCCCCCGGTTCATAGCTCCGGTAAAAAAACATTTTTTCTTATTAAAAAAAACTTTACCATAAGACAAAGCTTGGTTGCAAAATAAAAATAGTTTTGTAAATATTGGAATAAGCAAGAGAGAACAAAGCACGTTATACTGTTTCAATCAGTTGAAAGACACAGAATAAGAAGATAAGAATGCTATTTTACACACTATGCAGAGACTAGCGGAAATCAGCTATATACCTAGATGTTAGAAATTGATGACACCAAAATTTCCAAAGCATTGTTATATCTAGGAATTGATGTAAACATCATGTCCAAAACAACATGGGAGAAATTGGGAAGACCACATATATAACCTATAAATTATGATATTGTATTGGCGTGATGGATCAAAGAAAGGCCCCATTGGGAGTATTGCAGGAACTTAGAAGTAAGATTCATGGAAATAACTTGATGATAGTAGACTTCAAAATCATGGAAAATGTTTCTAATAAATCCCACATACTCGGTGCCATATTAGCATTAGAATGGTTTGTAGACTGTAATGGCACATTAAATTATGAAGATGAAATAAATTACCTTGGAATAACAAGATTTTAGTCCATATCTCCCATTAGAATTCATGGAATGAGTGTGGTATGGTCAGAGGAGATATGAATGATGACACAAAGATGAGGAATTTGATGCAATAGGTATAAGGAACAAATACTATCAATAAGATTTCAAATTTTAACACTTTGAGAAGGGGAAGTTAGTATTCGAAAGTGAAAGAAATGAATTAGACATAGATGACAATTTAGAAGCATTGGATGTATGGCCTCCCAAAAACAAGGGTCCAAAAATATTACACATGACAAAATGTCACCGTACAATGAATATATAATAGAAGATGAAGAGTATTACTCCATGCAGAAGAAGAGGAAGAGTCATATTGGTTCTGAAGGAGGATCAACAAATAGAAGAAGAAGAATATTATTTGACTGGAGGAAGAAGAGGAAACACAAAACATAAGGAAATACTAAACTTTTTGCGATCACCAAGAAAACCATGATACATAAAACAACACTCAAGAACCATGGAAACCTTGAAAAGAGAAGAAATACACGAGAAATAAGTAAATATATGTTTAGATTAATTGCAGAGCATCTCATGTAAACATTACCCAAATTCACATAGATCAGAGATGTAGAAGACTATTTATAAAAAATGGTTAGAGTCTTTCCAAATGAAGAAACATGAATGGAAGAATTGGATGATACATTGACTGTATAACTTCTCGATGGTGGGAAACACATAAACCAAACATTCCATGATGGAACTCACTAGAAGTCTTGATAAAAATAAGATATTTATACGCAGAAGGATATTATATAACAATACCATAGTATACAGGGGAAGGAGACCCCCAAAAACACATCAAGGCATGCATAAAACATGGAAAGCTATGTGGAGAAACATCCCCACTGGTATGGATAAAATTTTCTTTTAGACTTTAGGTCCCCTACCAAGGATGTGGTATCTCCATCAGGAAAGAAGAACAAACATGGACATGGGACCAAATAGTAAAATATTTTTACCACACTTTTAATTTTTGGGATGTTGACTTACACATCCTTAAGGCACTAAATTTTTTTCCACACATTTCTATTAATTCGGCTAATGAGGAGGAAATTAGTCAATTTATGTGGATATACAAAATAAAATAGAAAAGAAGCATCTACAAGTAAAAGTGGAAGAATGGAACCACAGATAATAGAGGAGATGACATACTACTTTACCATATAGAAAACAACCCAAAGAAGATACAAAGAAACAACCTCGAAATTTGAAATTTAATTTCCAAGAAGGAGAAAGAAAGGTGATAGAGGCAAATCCTGAGAAGGATCAATATTTCTACAAACCATTACAAATTAGAGAGAAAACATTGGGGAAAAAGGTGAAGAATAATTTGCAAAAATAGGGGACTATTGGAAAGAGGAGGAAGCTTCCAAAAACATGTAACTTATTCAAGAGTATCAAGATATCTTTCCTAAATATTTTAAATAACTCCGTGGAATCAAAGAAGAAGTGGGAACCATGAAAATTCAAATCAAGGAGGGGTTCAAACCACAAAATAAAAGACCCTACAGACTCAGCCCCATACCTAAAAGTTAAGGTGAAATATGATAATTATAAAATTTAACGCAATGAATCATTAAACTAATGGAGGATGTTGAATGGATAAGCCTAATCAGTGGTTTAAAATAAGAAACACGAGAAATAAGGATATTTTTGGATTATAGGGAACTTAATAAAGCATGCATACATGACCCATTTCCTACTCCATTCACTGAGGAAGTATTAGAGAACATGACAAATAGGGAAATATACTCATTCATTGATGGGTTTTCAGGATACCACCAAGTCATAATAGCTCCAGAGGATCAACCCAAAAAAACATTTGCAACAGAATGGGGTTCATTCATGTACATGGTAATGCCATTTGGATTGAAAAATGCACTAGTTGTATTCAATCGCATAATGGTCAATAATTGTAAAGATTTCATACATAACTTCCTACAAGTATACTTGGATGATTGGGCAATTTATGGGTTATTCAAAGACAATATACAAGTATTACACATAATGTTTAAAGTATGTCATGCATTATAGATCTCTTTAAACTTGAAGAAATGCATCTTCTTGACATCGTTTGACACATTACTAGGATATATCATTTGTAAAGAAGGCTTGTTTATAGATCCATTGAAAACATCAATAATATTAACATTAACACCTCCCAAAGCACAAAAATATGTCCACACTCTATTGGGATATATAGGATATCATATGAAATTGTTAATGAATTATGCATCTATAAGTGCCCCACTAGAGGAGTTACTAAAGAAGAAGACAAACAAACAAAATGAATGGAAGAAAGAGTGTGTGCATGCATTCCAAGTATTGAAGGACAAAATATTGCATGTCTCTAATTCTTATATTCCTAGATTAGAAGGTAATTTTTCATGTACATGTAGATTCTTCTGGGATAGTAATAAGAGCAGTATTAATCAACTACGGGATAAGATGGATCACCCTATATCCATATTTGCAAGAAGGAAATTAGATAAACAAGAAAGAAATATTCCACCACAGAAAGATAAGCCATAGCCATGGTGTATGCCTTACATAAATTCAAACATTATTTACTAGCTACACCATTTGTTTTCTATATTGATCATGAACCCCTAAAGTAGTTAATAAAAAAACCAGTATTACAAGTCAGAGTTTGTAGATGGTTAATGTTGTTCTAAGAATTTGAGTTCACAATATCTATCAAGCCAAGGAAATTGAATAATGGAATAGACTATCTATCCAAAATTGATAATGTAGAAGACCAAGTACCAAACGATAATGGATTACCCTTAGCCCATTTTTTCTGCATAGAAAAAATTCCCAAAAAACTAGAAATAATTACACAACTCTTGTCCACTGGTGACTTTTCCACATAATACATAAAATAAAAAATTGAGGCTATTGATCTATGAATCTCATTTCACTCTAATCTAAGGATCATTTATAAAAAAGGTAATATGGTATATTAAGAAGAATGGTTCTCCACTATGAACTAGAAAAAATATTAAAGGAAGAACATGAAGGAATAGCAGGTGGACATAATGATGGAGATACAAATGCATCGAAAATTTTGATGGTAGAACTATGATGGCTTACACTATTCAAATATGCCCACAAACATGTTAGAACTTATGATGCATGTCAAAGAGTAGGAAAACCAAATGCAAGGGATGAAATGCCACTAAGACTGGTTCTATCCTTAACCCCATTTTAAAAGTGGGCCATTGATTTCATTGGTCCAATCAAAATCATGGCACGAAACTCACAAACAAGATTCATAATCACAAGGATAGAATATTTAACAAGATGGGTGGAAATAATGCCAAAAAATATTGTACCCCAAGTAAAGTAGAAAAACTTATCTATGATAACATAATCGCACATTTTGGATGTCTGCTTAGTATTTCTAGTGATCAAAAGAAACATTTTGTAAATAAAAGAGTTTAATGAGTCCTCAAGCATTTCCTTATAAACCATAACAAGAGTACTTAGTATCATCCACAGAAAAATGGAATAGTGGAAGCATTCAAAAAATTCCTAGAAAATTTTCTAACCAAGATATGTTCTCTATAGAAGGTGGATTGGGGCTTGAAGATACTCATGGCATTGTGGGCATATCAGACTACTTATAAACCACTCACTAAGTATTCTCCATTTCAATTAGTTTAAATATTGGAGGATTTAGTATTGATGGATTTTACTGTTCAAATTTTTAGAGTAACTAAAGTATTTATATAAATAAGGAGCTGTATCCGCATGAAATATTTATTGCTCTGGAGAAACTAGATGGAAAAATGTTCATTGCCACCTACAACCAAACTTAGGAAAAAATAAGACAAAAATGATGGCATAGTATACACTGCAAACATAAATAATTTGAGATTGGATATAACGTCTTACTATATAATAATAAGTATTAAAAGTTGATGAAGTTAAAAGTTTGATGGCTAGGACTTTATATAGTCCAAAATATTTCATCATCAAGGGTTGTCAAGCTTAGAACTTTAAGCGGCGCAAAATTTTTAGGACATATCAATGGAGTGTGGCTCAAGAAATATTATACAATGGAATACAAGGAATAAGAGAGTTGAAAACAATTAACATCCATCACTTCTAAAAATCGACAATTTGGTGGATTTGAAGAGGAGGAAGGTGAAAACCCATTAGGGTGTCTTTTCTTTGAAAATAAATTAGACTTAGAAATAGAGGAAAAGAGGGAAAATGAGAACAAAGTTACAAATCCATGATCAAACCACAAGGAAATGGAAAAGGAAAGTACAAAAATAAGAAAAATCATTGAATAAAGAAGAAAAGAAAAACCACATAATAAAGAAGAAAATGAAAAAATAGTGTAATAAAGGGAAAAGAAAAAACCGCAAGACAAATAAAAATAGAAAACATGCAGAAGGAATTCAAAATTCGTGGCACACTAGAACACCACAGAAGGAATAAAAATGTTTTGGTACACTATAAACACGTGAATCAACGAAAATCCATGCAAAGAGAGGAAGAAGATCATACACAACAAAGAAAACATATAATAAGAAAAGGAAGCCAACCACACAGAAACTAATTATTGTGGCAGGTGACCATGTAAGAAAGATAAAAAACCTATATAAATGAGTTAAGAAGAATGAAACACCATTTATTTGATTACTCAAGTGCAAAACCAAGAGGAAGAATACACAAATCACATGAAGAGAATAACTAGGGCTCACAGTAAGTGAGAACAATGGCCACTCCTACAGTTGTCCCACAAAACAAATTTCCCCATCCCAAGTTCAGAAAGAGAAAACTCAAATCCATGCTACCATATCTAATGGGATCATATTCCTACACTCCATCAAAGGTTTCCCACACCTGTGATACACATAAGAGTATGACCACATCATTCTAACCCAATAGACTATGACCACACCCGACTTGCGGTTGACTAAACATTATTGGTTAGATTTGATGAAGCTACATGGGTAGAAGTGTATAAAGACAATGCGAAAATTATTTCCAAGCTGAAGTTTGATGGTTAGAAATAGATCCTATATTTATATATAGTGGATATTATCATTAGGGTTTTTTTGATTCAATTACAAAATTATATGTTTTACTTTGATTAACCCTATGCAATAACCCTTAAAGTGTTGGAGAGCATTATAGGATTTTTAGAAAGAGGACATTTGGTACTAAAATTATAAAAGAAGAAAATTTTAACACAACAAGTAACTTAAATAATGAGTACAACCTATTGGTACCCAAATTGATTCTCCCTCAGAAGCTGAGCAACATCACAATTTTGACAGGAAGCTTAGAGGCAAGCAGAGCACGTCGTGTGTCATTTTGTAGCAGGGGAAAAATGTATCTTGCTCTTTGTCACTCAGATGTAGAGAAATGGGTAGCACCCTTAAGAGGATTTGATCTATCCTCACTACTTTATGGTTGTGCCTTTCAACCAGGGTGAGAGGACTCGTTTGCAGCCTGCTATTTGTGGAGGAGATGGAGATATCCTACTTTGCAAAGTTATTAAGAAGACCTTGAAGAAAACATGATCAATACAGCAAAATCTAACTCTCACGAGTTGTCACCCTAGATAATGGAGATATTTTCTAAGCAAGGTTCAGGCTACTAAAGACAATGAAAACATGATTTCTTTTGCATGTTTTGGTAACAGAAATTATGCATTTGTGCACACACAGGACAATCGGGGGTAGTATGGGTATGATTGGTTGTTTTTAAATGAATTTTGGGGGGAGGTGAGGCAAAGTGGACTTTGATTCACCAGATCTTTGAGAACTTTTACAAAAATGGAAGGCTTGATTAACAGAATGCTTCAAAACAGCTAAAATGTTCCTTTAACCAGAATGATGTGCTTTCAGTGGAGGCCCAGATCAACACATTTTCACACAAACTTTAAGGATCCAAAATGAAGGCTCAAATTGAAAAACTTAATTAAACACTATCAATCTTTGTTTTATCACGCCTAAGATACCCTCAAAGGCTAACAAACAATCTTAATCATCATGCTAGGAGTAAAGTAATTTTAAACTTGTTTATTTCACTATCAAATGAAAACTCTTCTAATAAATGAAATTGCAAGTGCCACCAGACTATCACAAAGCTAAGATCTTGTGTGATTCACAGAGATTTCAATGTAAGATTGAGATGGGAATAAGAAAAAATGTTTGCAGGAATTCAAAAATGAAGCAGACACAACTTTGCTCAAAATCGACACAGATTTACTCAAATTTGATTAAATTTGTCAGCAGGGGAAAGTTTCTAAAACAATCTCAGAGCTTGTTAATGGCTGCACACTCACAACCACCTTGACATGATCAAATTTAACACAAAATAAATAAACAGGTTCCTTAGGTAGTCTCTCAGAAAAGATGGGCTCTGTCAAAATTTTTCTCTTAGGAATTAGCTCCCGACCTCTAACACTGCAACCATTTGCACAACAAATTCATGTAATTTATAACATTTTTACAACAAAGTTTTCCCCCCAAAAAACATTCAAAGCACCATTGCTTGTTACGATTTTTATTATGACCCCTAAAATAAAATCTACAAAAAGGTTGTTAGGTGCTCAGGGAGGCATATTTATTCTAATATCTCAACATTCAATTCTTTCATCTGGTAGATCACTCTTCCTCTTATGTGCCAACTACTTCCGCCCCTAATATGTCAAATCTGGTTCTTTGTGTGCCAAGGAAGGAAAAACTGGAAAATCAGATTGAGGTCAATAGTCATATCACATCTTAATGGTAATAGATGTTTTCAAATTTTTTTCCACCAAACCAAGATATCAACAGGTCTTTTGTGTGCCAAGGAAGGAAAAACTGGAAAATCATATTGAGGTCAATAGTCATATCACATCTTAATGGTGAAAGACGTTTTTAGACCTTCCCCATTGAACCAGGATATCAAATTAATGTTCCTCTTCATTTGGTGTGCAGGAGACTCCAAGAAATGATAAAAAACTAGAAAAATTCGCATCCCCAGGAGCTTTGGAGCAGAAATGGCAGAAAATCATATACATATGCACAATTACCGTCAATTTTCCTTTTGAATTTGGACTGTCCACTTGGGAGATCTGAGTTAAGACGGGCTTGGGGGTTCCTTTTTACTTTTTACACCTTTTGGAAAAAATGCAAAATTTCTCAATTTTCTCCGCCCCTCTGCCTTTGAAAAATGGGCTTGACACGTGTCCCAATATGGGTCCCAGTGGAAACGTGCTTCCTTTCTACACTTTAACCCCTTTTTTCACAAAAGGAAAATTTTCCAAATTTCCCCCAGACATCCACACCTCCACTGTTGACCTTTACATCAAATTTTGACTCATCCTTTGTTGGGCTTGTGGGCCATTTTGATGATTTTAACCCTTTTGATGACAAGAGGCAAAAAATCCAAGTTGCCCATGATGGCCCGCTTCCCCACCATTTTGAATTTTCAAATTGCCACGTGTCTCAATGGTGCATTTTGAGATGGGCCCCAAGAGTAGAGACCTTGAATGAGCGCGGGCTCATCATGTGTCCTAGTTTGACAGAATTTGTTGAAAGTTGAAAGCTCGGTGAAAGGCGCCATGTATCTAGGGTCCGCGACGGTCTCCTTTGGCCTTTGAAAAGTCCAAACACAAGACAAAGTAAGAGGAAGCTTTCAAGTTTCGTCCTAGTGCTTCTATAAAATAAAAATCAAAGGCCGGTCCCCAAACATGCGCGGTCCCTCTACGTGTCCTAGGCCCCTCAAAATTGTTTAAAAATGTTTAAGTATGGGAAGACCCGGCGGAAGCCTCCATGTGTCTTTATGGCGCAATTTCAAGATGGTCCTCAAGAGCGAAGACTCTAAATGAGCACGTGCTCACCACGTGTCCCTATCCTGCCAAACTGTATTAGCTACATTAAAATTTTTCTAAGTCTGAGAAATGCAGCAGAAGCCTCCATGTGTCCTCTCGGCGTAATTCTAAGGCCAAACCCAAAGCGAACTTACAAATGAGTGTCGTTCCTCCAAGTGGACCAATTTTGGGTCGAGGCGATCCACATAATTTTTGGAGTGCCCCGCTGAGCCGCATCTAACCAAAAGGGGCCACGTTTCCACTGATGCAGAAATGAAAATTTGATGGGGAAAACTCACCCGTCAAACCGTATAATGTAGGAAGACAACTGTTTGAGCTCGAAGATGAAATTTTCTTCGAGGACAGAGAATTCAGAAATTTTACAAGGCTCAAACACACTCCTCTGTGCTACATCCATTCATTTTTCTTAGGTATTTGGGACTAAAACGACATGGACAATAATTCCCGATTGTGGAAAATGGAAAGAACGGGATAGCCTGAGTTTTATACCCAATTTACAGACTTTTTCATATGGTCAGAGGAACAAAGAACAAATATTGGGCATTTAAGAGATCCTCAGCCAAGAAAGGAACTGACCATGGTAACTGAATGGGGGACAGAGGCTTTCAAGCACCAACATGGGGAGATGAAAATGTGACAGAGGCCACAAACTGAAAGATTTTTTAATGGAAAATGGGGCAAAACTAATTTGAGCACCAACACAACCACTACCAAAATAAAAGTTTCCATTGCAAACATAAAAAATAATGTGCTAAGGTATGCTGCAAAAGTAATATGTTTGAAAATATTCCACACAAATAAAGAGGATATGATATACACAAGAAGTGACACAATAGCCCTATAAATGATAATGATCCAGTACAAGTACAACCTATGTGAAGCATTGAATGCATAATTTCATGAGAATATTAGAAAAATTAAATAAGGTAAGCTTACATTATGCTATGGATTTGATATTACTATGCTTATCTATGTACTCTCACACTGTCGAGAAAGTTAGATTAGGTCATATGGGAAAAAACACACATATTACAACTCAAATTATTAAATACATGAATAGTTTACCATTGCTCAATCAGAAAAATTCCCTCATTGGGTGGATAGAAAAAAAAGGAGATCGGTACTATCCCAAGTGTGGTTTTTAGAAAAAATATTGGCCATATATGAAAAGGAAGTGGTGTTCATAACAAATATTGATTATACGTTTTTACGTCCTTTCATCCCGCAGATCACCCATATTTCATCGCTTCCATATGAAGCCTCAAATTAATTGGTGAGAACATCGGTCAAAACTCTCTACACCATACCGATTGATCCACATAAGCCAATTCCAAAAATTATATATGATATTATGGAAGAAACTTGGGAATAATTTAGGATAAAATATACTAAATACATCACACAAGATCTTATGGAGGTAAATGGATGATCAAATCCACAAGAAAATATGCTAAAATATAAAGCTTAGGAAAAGGGAAAAAATGCAATGGAAGAGAAGTAGATGATAGAACTTGAAGTGTAGATGGTGAAAAATATGGCCACAAAGAGACATGAAAAAAAATAGCTCAAAATCCCAAGAAACTCAAGGTGGGAAAAGAGACAATGAAACCTATTCAGAAGGAATTAATTAATGAAGAGGTGAGTGATGAACTAGAATACTATAGAGAGTAATCAATGCAAACAATATAATTATATGAGCAAGGGACCCCATCCGAAGAAGATAAGAATCCAATAGAGCATCCATAAGAGGAAGAATCAACAAATGTAGGTAATAACGAACTTGAATTTACTAGGGAGATTGAGTCACTAGAATAATCTGAACTCACAAAGGCTACATACCAATTTTATAAGGTATGCGTTAAACATGGTGGTGCTACACAACTAGAAAAATAATCTAATCCGAGTAGTAACATAATACAAATATTCATGGTTAAATGAATGCTACACTACATGAAAATATTCTCACTTGTGCTAGAAGCCATAGTCCAAATGTTTCCCAAAACCACAAGAACAAAATATTTAAAAACAACTAGAATTGTAGGAGAAAATCATCATGGAAAACTTTGAAATAATACTCTAAGACGTGAAAAACAAGAAGAGAATATCATCAAAAGGAAAAGTGCAAATTACAAAGATAGAAGAACAATTTGAAATAAAAAAATGCGGAAACCAAAGAAGATAAGGATAAAGAGGAGAATGAGAGGAAGAGAAAAGTATATGCATAGAAGAAGAAAATAGAAGAAGATGAAAGGAAAAAAAAAGAAGAGGTGGAGAAGAAGAGAAAAGAGGAGGAACAGAAGAAAAAAGAAAGAAGAGAAACAAAAAAGAGAAGAGGAAAAGAAAATAAAGGAAGATGGGGAGGAGAAGAGGAGAGAAAAAACAAGGGAAAAGAAAGAGGATGAAGACAAAAATAAGGAAGAGGAGAAGAAAAAGAAAGAAGATGAGAAGAAAAAAAGAGGAGGATAGGAAAAAGGAGGAGGAAGAAAAGAATAAAAAAGAGGAGAAAGAAGAAAATATAAAGGAAGAGGAGAGGAAAAAATAGAAAAAGAAACCATTGAAATAGCACATATAACAGGCCATAACAAATTCCTCCTCCAAAAAAAACTATGCCACCAAGCATACTAAAGGATATCATGGTTTTAGTATCTCACAACCTCACTTCTTTTGATCCACTACAGGATTCATTGGCTAATTGAAAAGGTCTTGGAATAAAGTAAAAAATCTCGTAGTTTCCAATTTCAACATAGAGTAGTGGAACAAACAAAGGAAGGGTTTATAATACATCTAAGGAAACTTACTCCTATGAAAAAAATCCAATTTAGTAACATACTAGATGAAATATTAAAAAACAATTGGATGTAGTGATATGTGGTGTTAGAAGACACCATGAAACATATGATCACATCCATCCAACCAATTAGACCCCAGTATGTATGAGGCGATCCGACACTACCCATAGATAAAAGGGTGGAGAACACTTTGTAGAATATTTTATTTCACTCTATTTGAGATTATGTATGGGACAACCAAATCTACAAAGAATCAGTGGAAAACTATAAATTCACGAAGGTTATGCAAAACACTATAATGAACAAGGAAGTAGTGATAAACTAGAAATAACTCTCACCTTATTAGAAATTTCAATTTCCAATGTGGCTACATACTACACAGATACCATGGGATAACTAGGGGTTAGTGTACACACCCAAAAATTACATGGTGTAACAATGAAATGTGACATGTCTCCAATGATGACACAAAATCCTTCCAAGACGAGAGTGAGATCCAAATCCCTTCCTCTGTCCTTTACATCCCCCCTTTGACTCAACCCAACCCCTCCACTTTGTTCTCAAAATTCAATTTTTCCGATAAGACCACCGTTTACCTTTTGGAATTGTTTTTTAGAGGTGGTTGCGTTACTGCCCCAAAAATCGTGCAACCTCCCCCTTCTTGAAAGAGCTCCAGTTTCACAGCCACCCCTATGGAAATATGGGGTAGTTTTGTCACCATATAAATTGAGATTAAAACACTCTTTTTTAAACACATGTTTTGATTTTGACTTGATTTTCTTTCACATTTCTTAGTCAAATTGGCTTAAATGGGAGTTTTGGAATAGTATTGATTTTTTTCCCTTATTTCTAAAATAGTATGTTGAATTCTTCTCCTCAAGCCATTTTCTGATCGACATGTGTACTTGACATCTTATAAAAATGGCACTTTTATTCATACCATGGGTTGGGAACTTTGGATTTTTGTGAAGTGATATGCTACCCACATTTTGGATAGGTTTTTACATAGATAACTAGTTCTATACTTGGTTTCCCTTCTGCTTACATTTCATCTACCTTCCATGCGTCAAGCCAGCCACTTGTTTTCATGATTCCGTGCTGATATCTAGAGCCTTACTCATCTAGATCAATTGTAATTCAAACTTTGGAAGGATATATAAGCTGAGGAAACAATGAATGCACCATTAACATCACTGGGACAAGCTACAACAATATTGTAGTGACCAGGTTGGGGTGTATTTCAATTATTTGGAGCTTTAAACATTGGCATAGTTTATTAGAATTCAAAGAAGTAATTTGTTTGTTTTGTTAAAAATGGAAAATTTCATCACTTCTCGTACAAGTTTTAATTCCATCATTCCTTTCAAAATATCCCTCTTATAAAACTTCTTCCCTTGATAACTTCTTCCTGGCTTATCCATGTGGATCTGCTCGAGAAACTGGTTGAAGGAAGAAGCGAGGAAATTTTTGATTTTTCTTTCAATTTCTATTTCTTCCAGTTAATTTAGAAGTAATTTTGCTGGGGAAGGTTTATTCGGAAAAGAGGAAATTTCTTATGAGAAGCTTCCCCTTTCTGGAAAAATTGAGGCATAAGCTTTGTTAGGGGAAATTGTATTTCATTGGATTAATAACATTTGAATACTTCCTCGTTAGAGTAGTATTATAAAACAACCCTATGACAGAGGAATAACCACATCCGATTATTCCCTGTTTAACTTTGTTTTAATTAGAAGTTGTAAATTCAATTTAGATAATTTCTCTATGTCTGTAGAAGTAAATTTTATTTCTTTTTAATAAATCCAAAAAGCACAAATCAATAGTTATTTAATTTTTTTTTTTTAAATTTCATTTCTGTTAAAAGCTTGTTAAAATACAAACAAATAGAACAAGTATTTGCATTTATTTTATACAATTAACTAAGAAGGAATTTCGTAAATTAAAGGATTACATACACTTGTCTTTTATTTAGATTAAATTTCTTATCTGTTATTTGATCTGTATTAAGATTTAGAGTAGTTTAAAGATCTAAACCAAAACAACAAACCTAGTCATTAGGAATTCACGCTACCAGTCCTTAGCCTATGATCATCCTTTGACCAACTTAGTTATTAGGAATTCACGCTACCAGTTCATAGCCTATGATTATCCTTTGACTACTTTGCCTTACCCATCTCATCTTCCACATTTTGGTTGTCTTGACATGACCTCAGGAAGTCGCGTACATTGTAAATCTTGTGTCATTTTTCTTGTGTACAAATTTCGGTTAGCCCGACGTGAAGGAATAGATTCTTCTCATTTCCATTTTTAGTGTATTTACTATTATTACATGTTCTCTCTCACTCTCTGTCTCTCTCTCTCTCATCTCCCACTCTCTCCCTCTCTCTCTCTCTGTCCCGGTATACTACGATTGTTCACATACCCCTTGAATATGTCGGGTCATTATTATAACAGGATCATTTTAGGCCTTGAAGCTTATTATGCTCACGTGAATGCTCAAAAATCATCCTCATTATCTAGATGGGTTGATAAATATTCACAAAACTCCCCTTTACCACATGTCTCTTCTATCCAAACATCAAATCCTGCATCTAATGTGATGATTGAAGAGATCGACCAATCATTAACTTATCAAGGCCCACAAGCGGAGTTTTCTAGCTCCAACAATATTACATTCATTGGAGAACAAGGGATCTACCCACGAGTCTTAGTAACGCTGCAAATTAGCACACAATATGATTCTACCCCATCCTATTTATGACCTAATGATGAGATCTTGGCACATTTTGGCCAATGCAGCGATCAAATTATAACCATACATGGATATTTAGATATGTTATAATCCTACATTGATACCCTTCTTCAAAACAATGTTTCTTCTACCCTACCAAAATTAGAAAATGTACCTTAAGATATTTGTAGTCATATGTATATGTGTTACTTGTTCATTCAAACTGTTCTAGAGAACTTAATATGCCCCAGATAAATACCTACACCATAACCTATTAAACTCCTCATCATCCCCCTTTTCATCACGAAACCTCAATGATAGGATCTTATGCAATGGGTAGTTATGCCAAATACCTGAAATAACACCTTGAATTCACTATATAGGGTGTCATGCTTCACACCCATTGCAAAATCTTCCTAAATTTAAAGGAGAGGGAGACCCTAACACCCATATCAAATCATATACCACTGCAATCAAAGAAATCCTTCCATGGGATGTGATAGTAGCTAAAATATTTCCAAATACCCTTGAAGGGAATGCTCTATATTGGTATTATCAAAGCCTTGAGGCCTCCATACATTATTTTAAATAAATTATTTTCGAATTCATTAAATCCTTCAACATGAATAAGATTTTACAAATAGGAATCATGGATTTCTTACATATTAAACATGAACAAACTAAATTTGTCGCTCATTTCATACAGAGATGGCTTCAAGTCCTCTACTCTTCCATGAGCACATGTAAGATGGATCAAATGGAACTCCATGACCTTTTCCTTCATTCAATTAATTGAGAAACTAAGGAATAAATGTACAATTTTCCTTTCCATAGCTATGAGGAAGTGCTAGAAGGTTCCCTTTGCATCAACCAAGTAGTTATTGATAGTGGACGTAAAACTTATGGTCCTAATGAGAAGTTGGTAACTTCCAACCAAAATAACATGAATTATCAAAGCATCATGAATAATAACCAAGGGCCTAAATTCTTGAACCGAAATTATGGTGTTACCATAGATGGTGTTATCAAACAACCAAAGAAGCCTAATGATACAAACATTGGTAACACAAACAACAATAATAACAATAAGGGGAATAAAATAAATAACTCTATCCCCTCTATCAATGCACTTGATTTCAATCCTCCTCCTCCTTAGCAAAACCAATCCCGAGGTTAGAGCCAAAACCAAAATCGTAGCCAAGGGGCACCAAATTACCCCTATAAACATCAACCCTAGAACAATAATACGTGATTAAACAAACAAAAAAATCTAAACCAATGGCCAAGGGGTTACAATGCCAATTCATATTATGGATTTCATGGTTTTATTGGTGGTGATTCACAAAATTTTATAGAATATAATAAATTCATTAAGAGAATCCCAAAATACCAACAATGACAATTCATAGAAATGTTCTTGAGAAACCCTAAGGGGCCCCCATAATCCTGTTACACCAAACCTATTGCACCTCAAAATGTAAACTTAGGAATTTATCAGGATCCATTCCCTAAACACCTTAAAGAGAAGAAGATAATTCATCAAAATTTCAACAAGGGTATTCCTATTAGGATCCATGACCATGCAACTTTGAATTTTGAGAATTTCTGGGTTTCCCCCAACCTAGAACAATGAAACAAGATAAATATTCTAGGGTTGAATTAGAAATTAAACCAGGTATCAACACAACAAATAAAACAAGAGAGTATGCTTCACAACCTCTCCCCACTCACTCCCTTTTGCATGATGACATTATTATGGTCTCCAAACCTGTGAGAGCATGTGATTTGGTTAATGACTTAAACAAGACATTTTCTAATATTTCATTCTTAGATTTGTTGAAGAATTCACTGGATCATCGTTCTACCTTATTATATGTGTTAATAATTTTCCATTTTATCCATGTCATGCCTCCTCCTAAGGCTCAAATTAATCACATATTTTGACATACATCCTCCAAGTCAAAATGATAGGGATACAAAATATGTGTTCGACAAAAGTAAGATTACTTCTGACACTGAAATAGGCCAAAGAGGACATCCCACATTATACTTACAAGTATGGGCCTATAATAATTATGTCAAGAGAGTAATGATTGATGATGGGGTTGTGGTGATCATAGTTCCTTTTATTTCTTGTAAAAGTTACAATATGGAGAGACTAATTTCTCTTCAACAAGGAACACATTGTGATGTTATGATAGTCTTAAAGCCACATCAATTGGAACCATAGTCCTAGTTTCTCTTAGAATGAAAACCATTTAAACTGAATTCTACATCATAGATAAGGAAATGAACTACAACATACTCGTGGGAAGACCATAGATTCACATGATGAGGTACATTCCTTCCACTTTGTTCCAAGACATTAGATTCCTTCATTTTGGTAAGGTCTTCTTTTCTCAAGGGGATCCTAAATCTTTCAACATACACATGAAAAACTAATCCAGAGATCAAATCAGTGTGTATAGTTTCCCTAAATCTCCCATGATCATTATAATATGGTAGAAGACTCCAAGATATTTTTGTCTCATGTTTGAATGTGAAAAATAGACTCTATTGGAGCAAGTTATGATCCACAAAAGATTCTAGTTGAAGGAAAAAAAATAGGGGGAACTAGACAATCATGCTGTGACACGTGGAAAGTTAGAGATGGAGCAAAAGAGTAAACAAATTAGAGATGGAGCATTATTTTCAAATAATTTTGTGGAATTTCGTTGAATGATGAAAGGAAAATTGAGGCAATCCCATATTTTCATATTTTCTTTGAAATCCAGATAATGGTGTCACCTGTAGGGAAGAGATGAGGGATAGGTTTATCATACTTAGGATCTACATCTCACATTTAAGGTTAAAAACATACTTTTTTTTTGTTGACAACAACTTCTACATTTCAAAATATTTGTTGTTGATTTTATGGTGCAAAAGTATGGGCACCATTTTGTATTGTAATTAATATACAAACTCATTGTGTCCACACATGGTATTTGTACATACATGAAGACCCTTATTTTTAGGCATTTATTTGTAACTATCCTATATGGTTACAATTAGTATGTACATTGACTTCACTAACAAACTAGTTTGCAAATTATGCATGGCGATATTTTGTAGTGGATAGTAGTTTCACCATTTTTGGTATGCAGACAGTTTGATTCTATCCTATTTACAGTTTAGGATGTTTGGGATAGATATTTCATTAACAGATTCACATGATTCAATTTTGACACTCTTCTATTTTTGGAATGTGTAGTCTAAACATTCTGGATCATGATTGTGATATTTGAAGTGATTGCCAATTTCATGGGGATAGTGGACACTAGCTATTTTTGGCATGTAGATGTCTTTACATACTGATCTATTTTGGTGTAATTATTTTTACACTATTGGCCATGTCATAAAGTATCAATTAAACAATTACCTCCCTTACCTCTTTTAGCAAAAAAGTGTCTATTTTTAAAATTGATCGATTGTTTGTGATGGTAGTTACAACTATTGAGTTCACAGTTGTTGCATAGATTGACATAATCACAGAGTATCAGTGGGATAGTTTCCTCTTTTGACGAACAATTGCCTAATTTCTAACTGATTGATTTTTTTATCAGCCAAAAATTTGTAGTGATATAACCCATAATGGGTTCTGTAAAAGAATATGAAGAATTGAAGGAGAAGGGAAGAGTTGGATTAGAGAGGTTTGGCCTTGCGCGTCTTCTCATAAGATGTATTTCTATTCAAGGATATAAATGGGATCAATATGGGGGACCAATAGATGATGATTTCCCTGGTAGTCACACATGGGCATTACGCAGGTAGAGGAAAAAGGTTGCATGGTGGCCAACAGAATGTCAATGATATTGACACAATTGATTGATCATTACAGGTCGGCAGAGATTCCCAAGTGATAATATACTAAACAACTCTAAAGAAAAATTTAGTTAGTCGAGCATTGGCCTTTACATTGATGCTATAAGGACAACTATATAAGGTTTGGAAAAGCCATGCTGTCCTTAGAAGTGTGGCCCTTTAACATCAACATCAGAATATCTTAGCTAAGGCACATGAAGGTATATATCGGAGGACATAATGGAGGAGTCCTACTTATCCACTAGGAAAGTGATCCATGGTTGGTTTGTGGTGACTTACGCAAAAGGAAACGTTCTCAGCAGATAATTTCTTACAATGTTTTCTTATAGATATTTGTAAATCTAGTGGGAAGTCTTCACTACTCAATGCTTCAAGATGAATATTCCATTAGAAACCAATTTTAGCATTTGAAAGTATACATTTGAAAAGATGGTGCTCGTTATGACAAAAAATGTTGTGGATACAATGGGAGGAACCCGCCAGAAGACACTCTCAAGCAAGGTTGCATGAAATTATCAGAAGAATGGAGTGTAAACATTTTTGGATAGAATCTATCCCAACTAAAGTCTTTGTACTACTAATGCGACGCGGAATTGTTTCATCTATGAACATATGATAGTTACTAGATTTAGGCTCTCCTCTAAGAAAACTACATAGTAATCATATGCACGATGGATTTGTAAGATAATATTGTGTTTGAGGAACTACTAGTGAACTTGCTTGGATCAATCACATGCTTGCAATTACACCTTCAGTCATCAACAAGAATATATGGTGTTAGATGACAGCTTTCACTTGGTTAATATTATAGAAAGGTTGGGGAGCGCTTACAAACATATGTTCAGGACAATGCACAGACAAAGTGGGATTTGAAGATACCAGCCTTACACCACATGGTCATTCCTCTGTCTACAGTGATAAAAGGTTAACACTTTTACTCCCCATGTCAGAGGATGGTCCATTGAAGAGCTACAAGTCTTTGTTGAAGCCATTATAGAGATGGGATCTTCGCCCCCAAAGCTTTGTGCAAAGTCCCTCAATGGACCATATGATAAGAAATGAGCAAGGAATCCTATTTGCATGTATTAAAACTTGAAATAAACAAGAAATCTAACAAATAGTATTAACCTCTATTCTTGAAAGCTTAATAAAATATGCCTACTAAAGACTTAAGCAATCTGTTTTGTTGTTTACTCCATGAGGGTGAATGAATCTCACTAAATGGCTACATGGCCAAGTTTAGCTATTCCATTACTAACCTAACATGGGTGCAAGATGAAGCTATTTTAATGGTGGATGACCCAAGATCAAATGCCTTATTAGCTTGGCTAATGCAAATGAGCTCTTAAGCTTTCTTAGGCTTGTTTTGGCTTTAGCTTATGTAAAGTTGTGTTTTGAATGGGTAGGCTTAGCCTTGTATTTATAGTTTTTGGTTTGGAAGATTTGGAATTTGGGTGCATGTGGGACTAAAACTTTTAGATTAGATTAGGATAAACATGCTTTAGGCTTAGTTAAGCTTTGTTTATGCTAGTTAAATAGGATTTAGGCTAGTACAACTTGATTAGCAAGTGATTAGAGACTCATTGAGAGTTGGGAGGGGCCTGGATAACCAATTGTGACTGATAGATAGCCTACGAAGCCAATAGAAGTGGTCTAGAGAGAACTAGGGAGGTTCTGAATGGTCGAAAGGAGGAATGTTTAGCTAATAAGAGAGATATTAGCCAAATAAGTTGATTATAGGAGGAATACGACTGAGAAGGTGTCGTGAATGGGCATCCGAGAATGGAGTGAAGAAGGGTTGAATTAACGAAGTGTCGTCAATTGGTTGAATTGGATGAAATGTTAAGTGTAAGCATATTTTAGGTGTCTCCATTTTCCCCTCTTTGAGGTGGCATAAGTAACGTCACTTCAAAGAAAGTAGACAAGCATAAACAAGTAGAAAATTTTGAAGGGATAGAAGAAAAATGAGTAGAATGGAGGATGCCCCCTCGATTTTCGATGGGGTGATATAAGAACTCGATTGACGATCGAAAAGATGATAGAAAGAGAACAGAAGAAAGAATAGTGTGAAGAAGAAGAAAGGGGATATAGAAGAAAAAGGAGTATGAGGAAGGGGGAATGAGCTAACATCCATCCAGTGCCTTTTAAACAACTTTATTTTTCATCATATTGCTAGTGATCTTCATCATCGGTCCTTATTAAAAAGAATGAACAAAAGTGTAGTATGACATGAAAAGCCATATACGAACAAATGTCCATTGCTAAAAACACAAAATGCAAACTCCATGCAACATACAAAATGCAATGCAATACGAGAAAGTAAAAGATGCCTAACTCCATGCAACAATACATACATCCTAACATGCAACATAAAATGCAATGCAATACGAGAAAGTAAACAAGCATACAAAACAATAATAGAGAAAAAGATGTAATGGTCCAATGTTACGAAATGAAAGTCAGAGCAAATGTGATGTTTTTGTTATCAAGCTTCAGTTGCAACCTGTGCGAATTGACGAGAAGGGTTGATGATGGTGCCTTAAGCAACGAGACATGGAGGGGAATAATGGAGGACACTTGGGTCCTGATGAAAAAGCAATGTGCACTATGAAACAGTACCAGGCAACTCGTTGTGCCCCAGAGTACAGATGAAGTAAGCAGCCTAGCTTTTGTTGATGGAGGTAGATCAAGATGATTGCGAGTCACGCACACATGAACAGGTGAGAACCAAAGAGATGTTTTGTAGGATGATTTGAATGTTTTTTGTAGGATGAAACATATTTGAATGTTTTTTGATTTTTCTAACATATTTGAATGTTTTTGTGAATTTTCTAACATATTTGAATGTTTTTTATTAATTTTGAAAGTTTTTCTGAAAATATTTATAGGAAGATGAGGAAGCGTGGATGCCCCTAGCGATAGATGGGATGTACAAGGGCATAAGGCCACGTGCGTATGAGAAAGGTGAAGATGCAAAAATGCCCCAGTGATTAGGTGGGAGTATTCAAAGGAAAACTCTTCACAGGTAGAAGTGGGACCCAAGGCCATTATGGATAGGTTCAACATGATGATGAACGTAAACCAATGAAGTGCTGGGAAGAAGCAAGGATGCCCCCAGCGTAAGTTGGCCTAAAAGCACATGATAGAAAGGAAGGAGAAGATTGTTTTTGTGAAAGGGGACAAAGGTGTCTGAAAACATGGAAAAAAAGTAATCTTATACACATGGATGTTCTGAATGAAGTAGAAGAATGATGTGAATGATATGAATGTAGCTTAGAAGCCTCGCGATGAAGAAGTGATTAGCCAAAGGCACAAATCGTGAGACGAGATATGGACTAAAGTAAGAGTGTGAATAAGGTCTAAAAAAAGAAACTTGGTAACATACTAATCCTGTTTACTCATAGAGATCCAGTGTGTGCACGTGGAATTTAATTACCTCTTGAAGGGAAGATTTAATAGACAACAAGTGAAGACACCCTAGCCAATGTGTAGGAATGATTTATTTTGATAGGTGATAGGTGATTTGTGAATGAAGGGTGGAAGGATAGCCGTACATTGCTCGCTGCCAGCCAGGCATCCATAGCCCCGACGGAGATGTATTTGATTCTAATCACAACATTTCTCTACTGCCAGTCATACATCCATAACCCCGGTAGATATTATTGGAAATACCCCAAGAGAGAGTCATATATCAATTTTCTTTTGCTTGTAGCTTTTAGCTTTTGATTTTTTTTGATTGATTTTGATTCTTTTTCTTTCTGAAAACTTATTTCAGCTCTCTTGTTTGACAAGGGGTTAAGAACCACTGATGGCTTGATGGAAGGAGGTGGAAGTGATTGTGATGATGACATTGGCTAGTGTCAACAAATATGTCCAAAAGTTCTTCGCAACAAGTTTATTAGATGTTGAATGTGATAGGATCTCTAAGAGGTCAGTCGTTCTTTAATTTACCAAGGTGATAAAAGACCAGGGTCAAACAGATACCATAGAGATAAATGTCACAAAATGCGTGTGAATAGGCTAACCAAAATATCACGAAGGGATGAAAATGGTAGGAAGACTTGCAGAAGAATGATAAGAAAGGGAAGAAAGAAACATCCATGTGTACGCAATACCTGATTGCAATGTTTTATCTTTGTACCTTTGATTTTTCTTGTGTTTTCTCAATGTTTTTTGTATTTTTGCATTGTTTTTTATTTTTAGATTTTTGATAGTTTTTGGAAAGGTTGGGACCAACAAAGTCACTCCATGTGATAAGATCCAACAACGATGTTGTGACTTCCTTGATAAGGGAGACTAGGTGTGTTTGTTTATCAAGAGTCATGTTATCCCGATCTCGATGATCGTGGTGAGCTCGTACTCAACAAATGACTGTGATTTATCCTGAAACATGGATTTCGTATGTGGGAGCTTGAGTTCCCTATCCATAGGTTTATGCACTTTGTGCCATACTTGATGGTTACGTTGATGTGCATTCTTGAATCGCGCTTGATTTAAAATTTTGTGATTGTTTGAGTTGTTGGGGGCTTTGGAGCTCTTGGAAGTTTTTACCTGAGCTTGATAATGAACCTGTTTGGGTTTCTTATAAGCTGATGTGTGACTTTTCTGATCCCGAGAAGGAGAAGAAAGTGAACGTTGATGATTTAGAAGGATGTGAGAAATGATGGTGGGCTTGCCACAACCATTGATAGAAGAAATATGTGATGGATGAAAAGGATACGGTCCAAGAATTGAAGAGGATGGGCTACGAGGAGGTGAGCCACTAATAGAAGATGATGAAGGGCTACTAGAATATGGCCCTAAGATGGAAGAAATTGGGCTATGAGGACATGGCCCAAGAATAGAAGAAGATGATGAAGGGCTGCTAGGGTGTGGCCCAAGTATAGATGAGGAGGGACTACCAGAGGGGTCCCATAGATAGAAGAGGATGAAGGGCTACTAGGATGTGGCCCAAGAATAGAAGGTAATGGGCTACCAAGAGGTGACCCACAAGTAGAAAATGGAGGGCTACTAGGGGGTGGCCCCAGGATAGAAGAAGATGATGGGCTACTCAGCGGTGACCCAAGGAGAGATTTTGATTGAGGAATGATGATAGATAAAAAATGATTTGGTAATGAGAAGATAGGCCATGGATCAATGCTAGACCCCTGACATCTCATCATGCTCAGAAGAAGGTGAAGATGGAATAGAAGAAGAATCAAGTTCCATGACCTTAGGATTTTCCTCTATGTTCTGATAAAAGGAATCAACTTCTTTTCCCCAATACGTGAGCGTATCGAGTTCTAGAAAGAATCCTTGTTTGCAATCCTCTAAAGGGATATCATCATGTAGTCTGATTGTTTCTTCATTCTGAGAGAAATCGATCAGTAGAGGTTGTTTTCTTTGGCCATAGAAGGTTGAATAGAATAAACATGTCTGATAAGTGGGGAAGATTGATTGACAGAAGAAGATGACTCAAGAGAGGAAGTAGGATTGGAGGTAGGTGTCTCATGAATGGATGATTTGGATTTGGACCTAGTCATTTTTCTAGAAGATGATGTAATGTAGGAGAGAAAATAGGATCACATAGCCATCCATTAAGTTGTGACGTAGGAGTCGAATTAGATGATTGACTAGAGGGAATCTGAGTCATGGAACTCTTCGATGGAGGAAGAGGTCATTGAGATGACTGATGAAGGAGGTCCTGCGAAGAAAGGGAGGACCGTGACTCAAGAACCAAATTAGATGTTCGATTGATGGAACTTGGAGTCACATGAGTCTTCAAAGGAGGAAGACATCATTGAGGTGATTTGGAATAAAGGTCCTGTGAAGGAAGGGAGGACCGTGATTCAAGATTTGATCTAGGGGTATCCGAACAATAGTTGGGATCTGAGTCTTCAGAAGAAGAGTGGGAATCTGAATGGTAGTTTGGATCTGAATCAGAAGAAGAAGAGTGGGGGGAACCTGAATAATAATTTGGATCAGAAGCATCCAAACCATACCACCGACTATGAGCTGAAGGTGGGGAACAGGGTACCCGAATGGGCCCTCTAGCATGAAGAACCAAATGAGGTTTAGTTGTAATGGGAATCTTTTGATTTGAATTGCTAAACCTAGGTTCTGTATTGTTGTAAGTGTGAGAAACGTGTGATAGTCAGTCATTTTTGGTGTCGTTTAAGCACAAATGTCTAGACCTAGATAGTGTGATGGAACTCCTTCAAAGGGAAGGAAGTGACATGTCGATTCAGGGTAGCATAATGACAACCAACTAGACATTTTGTAAGTATGGAGATGCATGCGTGATTTTCTGAAGAAGGTCTAAGGAAAATAGACATTGTGATGATGCAATCTTGAAGAGATCAAAAAGGATTGTCCTAGAAAACAATTTTTCCAGATGAATAATCACAAGGAACAATCATGCAAGTGTGAAACACAAAGCCAATCAACAAGGAAATACACCCTATGCAAATGTGTGTGCAAAGTGATAGTTCGATGCAAAGATGATCAACACAATGTCAATATTTACGTCAAGCTCGAAATGAACAAGGTGTAAATATTAACAAAGGGTAGATGTGACTCCCAATCAAAGGATACAATGACAATGTTCAACAACCAACAAGGCCAAAATGTTAAAGGGTGAGGATTACAAATGTAAGCCACGTAACCACACCAATTGGACACGTCTATCAAGCTTCACGGAGAAGCGAGATATTAGTGCCAAAGTGGTATCGAAATGACACAAACAAAGTAAGTGACACTCTTCAAGATTTTGGACAATGTTTGAAGTAAAACCAAGTCAAGGTATACTGAGGATGTGTTAAAATGTGTGCAGCGTAATGCCACAATGTGGATACTTAGATCACGTTTACAAAAAACATGACATAAGTATCTTAATTGTGTCGAGACAATGCGAACAAGGTAACACGTCAAAGGGAGATCAAATGATGAATCAATCCTAACTATGATGATGATCTTGAAATCAAGATCAAGTGGCCATCAAAGATATAAGGATGCATCCACACACTTTAGATGTTTAACAACTCAGCCGCAAACATGGATGAGCGTAAACAGACAAAAAAGTGGTGAACACTATCTATGACAACACTCCCAAAAGATGCCTTCTATTGCCCCAAATTGGAAACAAGAATGCAAAGGTGTAGATCAAAAGATGAAAAATAAACTAAGTGCCACTTGGGCAGAGTTTCACCTCGTCGAAGGTGAGAAAGAATCTAAGCTAAGTGAAACGTCATCTAATTTCGTGATGAAAGGCACTTAGATCCAACTTAAGTGGATTCTTTGCCTTGTTCGAAAAACAAGGTTCTGAATCCAAACAAGTTATCACTTCGTGATGGCCAAGACGTGACAAAGGACTAGTAAAGTGGGCTCCAAGACAAAATGGCCTCCTTAATAAGATCTCTCAACTAGGTGTTACAAAGTTGTCTTAAGCGAGCGTGATTTACCCAAAAAGTCACCCTGACTATCTTGGGAGTATCTCGACTTTACTTTACCCCCTTCAAGCACAATGGGAAACTAAATGCATCCATCGTGTACTCTCACTAGGGTTGTCATATAGATAACTTGTAACACTAACTCACGAGGAAAACTAGTCAACTGGGTAAGCGGAGTGCTTCCTGTTTCATCCACGAGGTTAATCAGTGGTGGATTACTTTAGGGTTCCTGGAACCACCCCCATTGTTGTAGCTTAAGGTGTTATGCCAAAGGGGTTATGTTCCAGTTGAGTGGATAGGGACATACCCTTTTCTGAAACCTGCAATACAATGTTTTGAATATGGTGTGTTTTTTATCTTGCTTAACTTAATGTGGTTTTAAGTAGCACACCATTTGGCAACCTGCAAAAACATGTGTATTATAAGTTTTGTTTTTTTTTTTGACACCTTTCTTTGACAAGCGATTTAGGTCCTACATACCAAGAGTTAGTAATTTTCCAAAAAGATCATATCAAAGGAGATAAGATGTTGCTTTTGATTCCTAAGATCACCAAAAGGTGCAAGGAAGAGCATACACAACAAGGTATCTCACTAAAAATTTGTAATCAAATGGAAAATTCCTAACTACAATCCTTTATAAAACAAAGTTGTTTTTAACAACTTTGAAAGCTAATTAAACCATTTTGCAAGTATAAGAAAGTTTTGTATGAAGAAAGTGTTTTTGATCTCCAAGATCACCTAGAAAGGCGCGAGGAGAAGAGCATACACACTTTTCAAAACTTTCACAAATAAAGATGCAAATGTTTTTAAATTAAGTTAGTATAAAAAAAATTAATGCAAAGGAAACCTGTAAACCACTTTAGAACCCTGCAAGAGTTAGAAAACCAAGAATGGATCAAATTCTAGAAATCCAATTTTTTGCACTTTTTGCACAGTTTTTAGTAATTTGCATTTTTGGAGGTCTCCGGGGCACTTTGTTTTGTGATAGAATTTGGTATACCAAAGGTATCCTAATTTTGAAGTTCCCATTGTGCAAATTATGCTTCGTTACCTTTCCAACGCCTATTCAAACTCAAAAATGGGTTAACGAGTCAAAAGATAATCAAAACAAGGAGCACTAAAAATAAAATGGATGAATCCGGACTACACAGAGACACCTGCGTGCCCAGAATGACACATGTGCCCCAGCCAATGGATACATGCCCAAGTAGACGTGTACGCGCCCAAGTAAAAATCAAAGTCAACAGAGTGAAACAGGAAATGCCCAATTTGTGACAAATTTAGCCAACGGATACACATGCCCTATAACCATTTCAAATTTATGTACACATTTAAGTATATGCGGCCAGAGACACAGGACAGATAGATTGATGCCCCAGATGATGGAGATTTGATGCATGCGGGTCAATGGTAGACGCCCAAGCATAAAAAAATTTAGAGATTTTTACACAGTCAACCTATTTACGCATACGTGACCAAAGAGGAGGATATGCGGCCTAGATGATGGAGACACGTGTGCATCCTTGTAGAGGTAAAAAATTGCAAATGATGAGGACTTCAGATAGGTACGTGCCTGTTCTGATGGGGACGCTAGGGTTTCAATGTGTACGTGCCCCTTGTAAACACCTACGCGCACCCTGTGAAAAACCTACAAAAAATATGGATTTTCAAATTTTCAAGAGAAGACAGGTTAGTTATTAGTCAAAGTGTCCTATTTCTATATCAAACCCACAAAATACATGTAAATGAAGGTCATTTATATAGGTTTAGAAAAAAAAAATGAGGAAATAACAAGTGATTTGACCAAAAAACTTGAAAATGAACCTTGAAAAACCTAAAAGACCTCCATTAATGGAGGATGGACATAAGTGTCCCACCGGGCGTGCCAAATGTGTTCAATGAAAGATTTTGCAAAGAGCTATGGAAATGGGGTAAGACCCCAAAGCTTTGTGCAAAGACCCTCAATGGACCATATGATAATAAATGAGCAAGGAATCCTATTTGCATGTATTAAAACTTGAAATAAACAAGAAATCTAACAAATAGCATTAACCTCTATTCTTGAAAGCTTAATAAAATGAGCCTACTAAAGACTTAAGCAATCAGTTTTGTTGTTTACTCCATGAGGGTGAATGAATCTCACTAAATGGCTACATGGCCAAGTTTAGCTATTCCATTACTAACCTAACATGGGTGCAAGATGAAGCTATTTTAATGGTGGATGACCCAAGATCAAATGCCTTATTAGCTTGGCTAATGCAAATGAGCTCTTAAGCTTTCTTAGGCTTGTTTTGGCTTTAGCTTATGTAAAGTTGTGTGTTTGAATGGGTAGGCTTAGCCTTGTATTTATAGTTTTTCACTTGGGAGAATTTGGAATTTGGGTGCATGTGGGACTAAAGCTCAAAAAGCACTTTTAGGACTAGATTAGGGTAAACATGCTTTAGGCTTAGTTAAGCTTGTTTTAGGCTAGTTAACTAGGGTTTAAGCTAGTTAAACTTGATTAGCAAGTGAGTAGAGACTCATTGAGAGTTGGGAGGGTTCTGGATAACCAATTGTGACTGATAGATAGCCTACGAAGCCAATAGAAGTGGTCTAGAGAGAACTAGGGAGGTTCTGAATGGTCGAAAGGAGGAATGTTTAGCTAATAAGAGAGATATTAGCCAAATAAGTTGAATATGGGAAGAATAAAACTGAAAGAGTGTCGTGAATGGGCATCCGAGAGTGGAGCAAAGAAGGGTTGATTTAACGAAGTGTCGTCAATTGGTTGAATTGGAGGAAATGCTGAGTGTAAGCATATTTTAGGTGTCTAAATGGGTCAAGACTCAAGAATCGTCTTAGGCCATCTTCATTATCTCGTTTCTGACTTGCTGCCTCATGAGAAATACCCTATGACCTGGAGGCATGTGGGTTTAGTGTCAACAGTAATTTACCACATCATTAGGAAAATTCCATCGACCCAGCTTAGGCTAGGAAATCATAGGTCCATGTTTCCTTATAAATATTGTCATGGTATGAGATCTCCCTTACGCATCAGATGTACAACTCGTCAGTGCATCCCATATGCCTTCTGATGAACAATTCCTATTCTGAGATGATGTATACTCCAACAGCTTCAAATCTACTCGATTTCCATGATATGCTAAGCACTGATATAAGTAGTCCTCTATCTTGCATCTTCCATATGGTAAACTTTGTTCTAATGATCTACGTTAAACTAGACCCTGACACATTGTTATGGCTTCTACCATTGCTGCCCATTTGACACATTCCTATGATGTATTTATACACATTCGGTCCTGATGCAATCACCAATTGTTATGATTGATCTATCACATGTTGATCAATAAAAATGAGAATTAACATTTGATGATATCTCATTCATCCCAATGATGATCCTTTGATTAGTACATGGTTTTTTAGCTACACCCTACTGATGTGAAGGGGATAGAAGGTGATCAACTATTGCATTCCAGTTGAATACTGGTAGGATCTCTAGCAGTTTACTGCAAAGATTAAACATGGCACATATAGTATTTTACTTGTGCATCGATGATAATGCTTATCAAGGTTATTGATCAACCAGGGATGAACAAATGATATATCACATGCTTATAAAAATGATATACTGATTTTGATGTAATAAGACAATCAATTGGCCATCTATGAAAGGATTTCCTATGAAAAAACTAGCAAGAAAAAGTTAACAACCAAACTGCCACTTTAACATGCAATTAGGCTAAATGGACAACAAGATTGGTTAACAAGTGTCTTTGATACAGAATCATACGTATGTAACATATCTCACCCAAAACATTAGAATATAGAATGTAAGAAAGAATAGATATTTCCAATCATAAGGAAAGCTATAGAAATTTATCTAAGAAATATGTTAAGTAACAATATGTTGGGGTTAGCACAAGGTTGTACAAATTATATATCAGATCTAAGCATACATGCAATAAAAGTGGATATTCTACCAGAAGAAATATACAAAACAAGAGATATAAATCAACACTAGATTTAACGTGGTTCACCCAGTGTGGGCTACATCCACCAAGAAACAAGCCAATCTATTATCCAAAGCTTTGACAAGATATACAATTGAATATCTACAATCTTCCACACCTCTCAGATGTACAGTACTTTCTTTCACTCAATCTTTTGCTTCTTCTCCAAGAATTCTCTCTCTCACAATTATTCTCACAATAATCATCAACTCATTCAATTCTCTCTACTTCTAAACCCTAGCTTTCATGCTTATATAGGCATATACAAACTTAGGGCACTTAGCCATGCAATTACAATCAATAGATATACTTTTATGCTAAAATTAGATCTAATTCCTGTGAGTTAATTAAAACACTCACACACAGGTAACCGATGTTGGTTAGCCCTAACCGATGTCAGTTCCTCCTTTCCTGACCGATGTCGGTCATAGGTGACTGATGCCAGTCCCTCCTTAACCGATGTCGGTTACTGTATTTTCCTACAAGTTTATTATTGCATGCTAATTTGAAGTAATTGAGCTCCACAACTCAACAATCTCCCACTTGGAGATTAATTACTGCACTATACCTGTACAACGTCATTCTTGGATCCTTCCTTAGCTTTGTTTCTTCCTCTTCAAGTCTCAAACTCGAAGACCAACAGAAGTGGAGTGTAGCTCCAACTTCTCTTTTGCTAATGGCTTCATTAGCATATCCGCAGGGTTCTCACTCGTATGAATCTTTTCCAGTTTCAGTTGCCCATCCTCCAATACCTACTGTATGAAGTGATACCTCAACTGAATGTGTTTCATTCTAGAATGAAATGTTGAGTTCTTTTCCAAATGAATTGCACTCTGACTGTCACTGAACAATTTACAATCATCTTGCTCCTTTCCCAACTCTTCCATGAACCTACTCATCCATATCATCTCCTTGCTAGCCTCTATAGCTACAACATACTCTGCCTCTGTAGTAGACAAAGCCATAACCTTCTGCAATCTTGAAATCTAGCTAACTATCATCCCACCTACTATGAAAATATATCCAGTAGTGCTCCTTCTACCATCCAGATCTCCAGCCATATCTGAATCAACATAGCCACATAAAGAAATATTTGAACCTCCATAGCATAACTGCATGTTAGATGTCCCTCTCAAATACCTGAGTATCCATTGGACTACTTTCCAATGTCTCTTTACCTAGATTAGCCATAAATCTACTCACAACTCCCACTGCCTGTGCAATGTCTGGTCTGGTACAAACCATAACATACATGAGACTCCCAACTGCTGAAGCATATGGTACTTGTGTCATGTATTTGACCTCCTCATGTGATGATGGAAACTGATCTTTGCTCAATTTGAAGTGTCCAGCCATAGGTGTACTTACAGGTTTTGAATCTTGCATGTTAAACCTTTCCAACACCTTATTGATATAAGCCTCTTGAGACAAATACAATTTCTTGTTCTTCCTATCTTTGTGTATTTACATGCCAAGGATTCTTTTTGCAGCTCCTAAATCCTTCATAGAAAATGTGTGAGCTAGTTTTCCCTTAAGCTCACCAATGTCCTGCATACTAGATCCTACAATAAGCATATCATCCACATACAGTAACAAAATAATATAGCTCCCATTTTCAAGCTTCTTGAAATAAACACAATGGTCAGATTCACATCTCAAGTAACCATGCTCATGCATAAAACTATCAAACCTCATGTACCATTGCCTTGGAGCTTTCTTGAGCCCATATAGACTCTTTTTCAACCTGCACACTAATTTCTCCTTACCCTTGACTTCATACCCAAGCAGTTGCTGCATATAAATCTCTTCATCCAAATCACCATGAAGGAAATTTGTCTTCACATCTAGTTTCTCTAAATGAAAATCATGTACTACAACTAAACTCAATACAATATGAATAGAAGTCATCTTTACAACAAGAGAAAATATTTCACCAAAGTCAATACCTACTTTCTGTGTAAATCCCTTTACTACAAGCCTTGCCTTGTACCTTTTCTGTTCACCCTCTTCTTCCTTGATCCTGTAAACCCACTTGTTCTGCAATGTCCTCTTACCTACTGCCAACTTAACCAAATCCCAAGTTTGGTTTTGTTCCAAGGAGTCCATCTCCTCATCCATGTCATGTTCCCACTGCACGTGGGTCTTATCCTGTATTACTTCTTCAAAACTTTTTGGTTCACCATTATCAGTTAATAATAAATAAAATAGAGAAGGTGTAAATATTTCTGGAGGTTTACTTACCCTTTGAGACCTTCTCACAAGAGTTTGGGGTACTGGAGGCTCATTCTGGACCTCCTAGACATTTGTATCCAAATCTGATAGTGACCGACACTGGTCACCTGTAACCGACGTCAATTCTTCTAACAGATGCTAGTTTGGATCTTCTATAACTGATACCGGTTCAGCTGATTGATGTCGGTCAGGGGTCAACCGACACCGGTTACTATGTAACCCTGTCAGTATTACTTTTAAATCCGAGAGTTCATTTTCATTCAAAAACTTCTCAACCAATTCTTCCTTGGGTACCAAAATTTGATCCATGTACATTCTCTTTTCATTCCATTCAATATCACAACTCCTAATAATTTTAGAATTCTCTAAATCCCAAAAATGGAATCCAAAATCACCAGATCCATAACCAATGAAAGTGCATCTCTTGGATTTTGCATCTAACTTTTTCCTATTTTCTTTATCAATATGCACAAAAGCTTCTGAACCAAAAAATTTAAGAAAAGAAAGATCTACCTCTTTTCCAATCCAAGCTTCCTCTGGTATTCCTCCATCTAGTGAACTTGAAGGCCCATGGTTAATCAAATAAACCATTGTATCAACTGCTTCTTCCCAAAACTACAAGGGCAATCAGCATGTATCCTCATACTTCTAGCATGTTCCATGATTGTCCTGTTCATTCTTTCTACAACACCATTCTCTTGTGGTGTTCTTGGAACCATCCTTTCTCTACGTATTCCATTCACTGAACAATAATCATTGAAATCCTTGCTATAGTATTCACCACCATTGTCAGATCTAAGGCACTTTAACTTTGAATTTGATTCATTCTCAACAAGGGATTTCCATCTTTTAAAAGTCTCAAAAACATCATATTTACGTTTAATACAATAAACCCATACCTTTCTTGTAGCATCATCAATGAAAGTAACATAATACTGGGATCCTCCATGAGAAGCTACCTGAGCTGGTCCCCACACATCTGAGTGTACAAGCTCTAATTTTTTCTCCTTCTTAGTTGCCCCAACCTTGAGAAATCTCACTCTCTTTTGCTTTCCAAAGATACAATGCTCACAGAAATCAAGATCTAAATCTTTCAAATCTGATAACTTACCCTTAGCCTTTAAGATCTGCATTCCTTTTTGACTCATATGGCCCAACCAATTATGCCACATGCATGCATCTGAATCTGAAGTAGATAATGCAGAAAAGGAATCAGTAACACAGGTAGATAAATATAATGTTCCTACCTTCTTACCTCTTGCCACAAAAAATCACCCTTGGTGACTTTCCAAGAGTCTACTGTGAATGTAACCATGCAACCAGCTTCACCTAGTTGCCCTTGCAGAAATAAGATTCCTCTTGAGGCTTGGCACATGCCTCACATCTTTCAATACCCATGTATTTCCATTCTACAATTTTAGATGAACTTCCCCTTTACCAGTAATACTGCAAGGTTCATCATCACCCAAATAAACATGCCCAAAATTTCCCTGGACATAATTTCTGAAATAACCCTTATTAGGGGTTGCATGGAAAGAAGCTCCTGAATCTAAAACCCAAGATTCTATTCTATTATCCAAAGAAAGAATAAGAGCATCTTGCATTACCTCTGCTGAAATATTTACCTCTTTATTTGACTCTTTACCTTTGTCTGGATGTTGGTTCTCTTTATCCTTTGACCAACAATCTTTCTTTGCATGTCCTTTCTTTCCACATTTCCAACAAGTAATTCCCTTACCTCTAGATTTAGATCTACTATCCCTTGACTTTGATTTCCCATTACTCTTACTCTTGGATCTCTCCTTCTTCCTACCCCTGATTTCTACATTCAAAGCATTCCCAATGATGATTCCTCTGTACTTTTCCTATGAATTTCTTCATTCAAGATTATACTAACCACATCATCAAACTTCAAAATATTATTTACAGATGTTGTATTACTAACAACCATTACCAAGTTATCCCAACTATCAGGCAAAGAACATAAGAATAAAAGTGCTTTTACTTCATCATCAAATGGAATATCAACCGATTTTAACTGATTTACAATAGATCGGAAATCATTCAAATGACTAGATGCAGATCCACCTTCATGCATCTTAGAACTAAATAGTTTCTTCATCAAATAAAATTTATTTGAAGCACTAGGTTTTTCATATAAATTAGCAAGAGATTTCATTAACTCTACCGTAAGATGTTACTTCTGTAATATTAGAAGCCACGGATGTTGTTAGGCTCAATCTTATAGATCCAAAATCCTTTCTGTTAAGAATCTTCCATTCTTCATCAGTCATCTTTGTAGGTCTATACTTTTCATCCAACGGTAAGTATAAATCTCTTTGATACAGATAATCCTCAATCTGCATCTTCCATAATTGATAATTTCAGCCATCAAACTTCTCTACCTTGTATTTGTTTTCTTATGTCATTGTTGTAGCTCCCACTCAATCAGAAAACCCTCTGTGAGTAAATATGTCAACACACAAAACCCTCAAAAAAAGCTCTGATACCATTTGTTGGGGTTAGCACAAGGTTGTACAGATAATATATCAGATCTAAGCATACATGCAATAAAAGTGGATATTCTACCAGAAGAAATATACAAAACAAGAGATATAAATCAACACTAGATTTAACGTGGTTCACCCAGTGTGGGCTACATCCACCAAGAAACAAGTCAATCTATTATCCAAATCTTTGACAAGATATATAATTGAAGATCTACAATCTTCCACACCTCTCAGATTTACAGTACTTTCTTTCACTCAAGATTTTTTTCTTCTCCAAGAATTCTCTCTCACACTCACAATAATCATCAACTCATTCAATTCTATCTACTTATAAACCCTACATTGCATGCTTATATAGGAATTTACAAACTTAGGGCACTTAGCCATGCAATTATAATCAATAGATTTACTTTTATGCTAAAATTAGATTAAAATTCATGTGAGTTAATTAAAACACTCACACAAAGGTAGCCGATGTCAGTTAGCTCCTAACTCTTGACCAATACCGGTCCTTGCAGGTGACCGACGTCAGTCAGCCAACCAACACCAATTATTGTGTATTCCAGCATGTTAGTAAAACATGCTAATGTGAAGAAATTAAGCACCACAACTCAACATACAAGACTAGTGATAATAATTCTTCCTAAAATTAGGTGCATTGGCATTAAACACTAGACCATCACAACATGTCTCTACTAAAACATAAAAATAACTTCTTACAATAATGGCATGTAAGTATATATAGGGGTGGGGAATCCCCCTTCACCATCCATGCTCTCAAAATAGACTACATGAATTACATTTCTAAAAATAGCCATGCGTGAAAAACTTGCATGCATTTACAACTCCTGCTAATAATAGAATAATCCTCTAAATAAGACTATCTTTAATCCTATTATTAGCTTGACCCATGAATGACCTTCTATAATTCCTTACATTTTATTTTTCTAGTTTTAACTACCTTTACATGCATCATCTTAATGTTGTCTAATTATATCTCTTGCATGGATTCCACTCCTCTATTCTTCTATTTTTAGCCATGGACTAAAAAAAGTAGTGAAGTCCTAAATTCTTCTGCTCAAGCGTGAACCTTGGTGTGTTGTTCCATTTTTCTTATGTGCTCCCCATCGAAGTAATCCCTAGGGAGAGAAATCAACTAGCTGACTCCGTGACCTCTTCCTCTTCTCGCTTCTTCCCAGAAGAGAATTTAACGGAGACTGAGTTCGTTGTATGCATGAGATTTGAACCCTTAGTGCGAAAAATGCCAAATGCAACTATACTTCCCTACGTGGAAAACAAGGGTGAGATCGTTACCATGGATTGTGCTAAGAACGACGAGGCAATTTTGGATTTCCTGCATAGATACAATGACCCCCCCCCAACTCATCATAACAAAGGATTTTCTCTCGTTCTCAATCCTTCATCTTACTTTGGAGAGATCACCAATCCCATTTCTCCCTCACAAGACTTTGAAATCTATGAGGTAGAAGAAAAACCTCTCGAACTACCCCCTGCTCCCCCGGAGTTCAAAGAAGGAAATGCTTCTTTAATAGAAGACACAATCAATATAAACATTAGACTGGAAACGGATACCAAGATCTTGAAACTCGGTTCTTTGTTATCTGCACAAGATGTGTCGACTATAACAAAAAGGTCAAGGAATGCCCAATTCAAGTAGGTGACCTTGTACTTAGACTTGATAGTCAAATAGATAAGAAGATTGGTGAAGGTCATAAGTTTAGACCTAAATGGCTAGGCCCTTATCAAGTAACTGAGGATTTCAAAAATGGCACCTACCATTTGCGTGCTTTAGAGGGTGAGAAGTTCAACGAATCCGTCAACTCACTTCACTTAAAATGTTTAATATATAAGTATTATACCTCCACACTGTCCTTACTGCATTTTCACCCTCTATATCATTTGCATTATCACCATGTTTAGATTATACTATGGATCTACTTATTTAAAAATAATTTTTAAACTTTTCATACATTGGCAGATGATTCAATCACGATATCTCTACAACTTTTTTCACTCTTCAAAACTATATAATCTACATTACTAATTTCAATCATGAGACATGATTTAACATTGATCCTATAAGGTCTTGCATGCTTCATCCCTCTTACATTTTCTCCAACTTCAGATGTTTTCACCTTTGATCCCATCTAGAAGTTTAGTGGTGGCAAATCCTCCTAACAAAAAGCTCTCTCCGTAACAAGAAAGCTCTAAATTCTTCACCCGTATTCTATGTTCGCCCATCTCAATCTTTGGTGATGAGCCCTCGTATCTTACTAGTTGTGTAAGGCTGAGATCGGGGGGCAAACGTTCCCTCCCAACAAGCACAATACAAGAACAAAGCAGAATAAAACTATATATATATATATATATATATATATATATATATATATATATATATATTCCCATTACAAATAACTACACCTTTCGTCCTTCCCAGTCTTTGATGGTGAGCCCATGCTTCTTATTGGTAGTGTGAGGCTGGGGAAGGAGAAAGGTGCCCTTACTCGCCTACGTTTTGCCTTCGGTGATGAGCCCATTCTTCTTACCGGTAGCATGGGGCAAGATGTAAGGGGTCATTTCAGAAAAAAGAAAGAAAGAAAAAGAAAAAGAAGCCTTAAAACAATGTGGTATAGAAAGTGCTTGAATGTATAAAACTCTCAAACAAATAATTTAGATGCCTATGCTAGGAGGGACAATTATTCCCTAACCGGATCTTGCCAATCAGTAGGCCACCCATGGGTCTAAAGTCTAATCAAGGATTATAAAGTGTAAATCATCTTGAATTTGGTCAGATAATCTTGATTGGAAATGAGCCACAAATTCCCAAATAGGTCATTGTTAAAACTCATCTCTCCTCATTCATATATATCATGTCCTTCTTAACTCTTTGTGTTGAGCCCTCTCATCCTACTGGTTGCATGGGGTCAAGAGTGGAGTGAGACATCTCATCATTATATATCTATAACATATTCTACCAATGGAATGGACTATTTAAGAATTATTTGAAAAACAAATTTCCTAAGTATGACTTGCAAACACTTGTGTTTCCATATCTCATTCTTTAACCCATACTACATTATCATCCATAGCATTCATTTAAAAGCGCTACAAAAACACCAAACATTCCTAGTTATCTGAAGTGCACAAATGAAGTAGAGCATAAAGAAATAAATGTATATAGGACTGTCGAGCCAAAAAGATTGTCATATATATATCTGTCAACGTTTTAGTACAATGCCATCACATCGAAGGACAAGTGTGGTCAACACGTTCCATCATGAGGCCAGAAATCCAAAAAAATGATATATACACAAAAATAGACCAAGCAATAAAGGCACTCTGCCTATCCATCCCTTTTAGACCCCCCTAACGATCGCTTTGGCCACAAAATTTCTAAAAATCTCCCCCCTAGAGCTCACTTTGAGAGAAAAACTAAATATAGGGCAAAAAGACCTAATTACCTGTTCCTAAGCCCTGTCCACGACCGCTGGATCCACTGCCATCGTGTTTGAATTCTTGTCGATTCAACTATGCTCACGCGTGAAATGGGGGGGGGGCTTGACATGCTCGACTAGACAAAATTCCCATATATAGATAGGGGGACCTCAACCATCCACTCAACTAGACAGAGCTCCCATATATAGATAGGGGGACCTCGACCATCCGCTCGACTAGACAGAGATATATAGATAGGGGGATAGAGGACAGAGCATGCTCCCATCCCATATAGTTATAGGGCCTATATATCTATTCTGCGGGCCTCAATTATGAGAGTTCAATTGAAATGCCTCCTTTCTATCTTTCAGACTCTTGAGAGTTCAGGTGCCACCCCCCATATATGAAATAGTTAGAGTTGCAAAATCTAGAGCTCATGCCAATATCCCATATATATATATGTGGAACAATTCCGTAAGTGGCGTAACCGGCCCGCCACCCATTTCAATAGGGGCTCCCCACCTCCATATAATGGAGGGCCACACACACATACAACCCGTATATGTAGATACCTATAGTCTACCTTACCGCTATATGTAGAGGGGGGCATGGCATGACTTACTGATGTCCCCCCATCATATAGAGCTGCCCAAGCTATCTCCTCTCGCTCGGGGCCATCTATTCTATAGGGTATGGGGACGGCTATGATTCTAATTCCTATGATATAATCAGCCATATCACGTATATAACGGATGAAACCTCTCCCGCCCATAGTGCACACATCATCCATTCGTGATACGACCTATTTGAATCCCATCTCTATTTCAGAATCTATGCTCACGCGTGAAATGGTTACCAGAAATCGAGAGCCCCCAAAATAGCAAGAATGTATGTGACGAATGATTTCTAGAAATAGCAAATTGTGATATATATAGTTTATTTTGGATTTCTAATGTCATTATGGGTTAGAGTGTGCAGCGCTAACACTGGTGGAGCAGGTAGACTCCTAACTGCCGCACGAATGGTAAGTAACTTTGTCCTTTTATTTCAAATATTTCGTTAATTTTGTTTATTACTGCACTTGATTCTTGTATCTCTTTTACAGGTGGCAGAAATCTTGGTTGGCTTCATACTGACGCACAGTCGGATAGGGTGATCCTCTAACTCTCCCATTTTGGGAAGCACCATTCTTGGAAATCACATTTTAGCACATTCCCCACTCATGGCTAAAACGCTCTTTCAAGGGGGTAATATATACGCACCCAAAAATTACATGATGCAACATTGAAAAGCGACACATCTCCAATGATGACAAAAACTCCTTCGAAGACGAGAATGAGATCCATATCCCTCCCTCTCCTTTGCATCCCTCATTTGACTCAACTCAATCCCTTCGCTTTGTTCCCGGACTTCAATTTTTCCTGCAAGACCACTTTGTAGCTCTTTGCATTGTTCTTTAGCGGCGGTTGCGCAACCGCCTCTCTGGCAATAGGGGTGGTTTTGTCACTGCGTAAATTGAGATGAAAACACGCGTTTTTGAACACGTGTTTTGATTTCGACTTGATTTTTTGTCGCATTTCTAGGTTAAATTGGCTAAATTTAGGCTTGTTAGATTGGTTTTCAGTTCCTCTTCCCTTCTTGCTAAATATAGTATGTTGAATTCATCTCCTCAAGATGAGTCACCGTTTCTTGATTGACATGTTCTTGATTTCTTCTCCTCCGGCAGCTTATAAAAATGGCACTTTTATTCATATCATGGGTTGAGTATTTTGTATTTTTGTGAAGTGTTATGTTGCTGGATTTTGGAGAGGGTCTTGCATAGATAGCCAATTCTCTACTTTGTTTCCTTGTTGCTCGCATTCCAGCTACCTTCCTGCACCAAGCCAAGCATCTACTTTCTTGATTTTTTGCTGATATTCTTTGCCTTGCTCACCTAGATCAATTGGAGCTCATACATTGGAAGGAGCCTGAAGCTAAGGAAACATTGGATGCATCATCAACATCACTGGGATAAGTTGTCACATTATTGCAATGACCAAGTTGGAGGTGTATTTCAATTATTTGAAGTTTTCCTCATAAACATTGATTATTAGAATTAAAATAATTTTATTGAGTTATTAGAAGCAAAAGATTCCATCACTTCCTGTATACACTTTCATTTTAGTATTGTTTTCAAAACATTTCTTACAAAAATCTTCTTCCCTTGATAACTTCTTCCCATCTTATCCCTATGGATCTGCTAAGGAAATTGTTTGGAGGAATAAGTGAAGAAATCCCTGCACTTTTTTTATTATTCATCTCTTCCAATTAATTTAGAAAAAAAATTGTTGAGGAAAGTTTAAATGGAAAAGAGGAAATTGCTTCTGAGAAGCTTTCACTTTTTGGAAAACTTGAGGCAGAAGCTTTGTCCGAGGAAGTTTTTCTTTATCGAATTAATAACTTTTGATTGCTTACTCTTTAGAGTAGTATTATCAAACAATCCTGCAACAAAGGAATAGTCACATCGGGTTATTCCCTGTTTTTATTTTATTTTATTAAAAGTAATAGATTTATTTTAAATCATCTCTCTGTGTCTGTAGAAGTAGATTTTGCTTTTGTTAAATAATTCAGAAAATACAAATAAACATTATTTAATTAGCTTCTTTTAATTTCATTTCTTTTAAAAGCTTGTTAGAATACAAACGTATAGAATAAACAATTGTTTTTATTTTATTAAATTAACTAGAAAGGAATTTAGTAAATTAAAACATAACATGTGATATCATTAAAGACCTAGATGGCACATGGAGACAAAAAATGGCGAACTTGGTAGTTAAGTCCCGTGTAAAATAGGTAAAAAGAGAAAACAAAAGAGAGGATACAGAGAAATATAGTTCTAGTATGGATAGAGAAATCACTCAATTACAATAAGATTTGACAACGGCTAAACAAAAATATATAGGGATTAAAGGTACTCAAGCCCCAGTCAATCTCATCCCACTCATTCAGAAGAACACCAAACTACAACTACGACATGAATCCATACAAGAGAACTTATACACATGGAAGAATTTTAAAGGACAAATCACTATAAAATATGTTAAGTATGCCACTCCCTCCCCCACATAGCCTCACCATAATCCACATGTATCATAGTGCAAATTTTTGTACAAAATAATTCATGGAAAACACCGCATCATCTAAATCCATTTGAGCAAGTTGAGAAAAGGAGAATTTTACTACGTCAGATGTCTGAGTTTTGGTAGGTCAATGCCATCAAGTTCCCATAATAAATTAAGGAAGCTAGTGTATAGTAGCCAAAAATTTGAGGAATATTAGTATTTCCACAATGGTATGGAAATAGGAAATGGTAAGAAGCATAAAGATAACATAGTTTTTGCAAGGCTCTTCATCATTTTGGTTTTTTTTGAGGACAAGATAATGTTTTGAAGTCTAGGGATGATGTTGACAAGGTTCTTCATCGTATTTTTGTACGCTAAGACACATATAGAGTAGAAGCCACAAGGAACTACATACCATGGAAAAGCAAAAAATTGCGAACCTTTAAAAGTCTGCTAACCGTTAGGATAAGCCATGAAAAAAGGGAGAACCAAAAGATATTGAAGAAAGCCATAGATCATTGGAAATCCGCCAAACACTACAAAATATATTGAAGACTGAAGAAAACCATGAAACAAAGGAAAATCCACACAATGAGAATGGAGACCAGGATCAAAGATCTAGATTCACTATAAAAAAGGGTGATTATTGGGTATTGTATGTCTTACTCTATTTAGCATATGTTCTAATTGATGTATCTTATAAATTTTTTGTAATGTATACTTTGATCTAAATGTTAATTTTTAAATATAATTTGAATATATATCATATTTCTAACCCTAATCTAGAGTTTAAATAAGTAATAAGGAACCCCTCTTTCAATCCACCTTCTAATCCCATATTTTTTTATTTTATGGGTTAAATCAATTGCTAAGGTGATGTCACATACAAGTGTAATCATAAAAGTTTCAGCAAGAGGTTGAACTTGAACTAGGTTCCGTCTATACAATCCTCGTTGAAAATATGTTTTTAAGGTAGAGTTTTTGAAGCTCATGGAAAACACCATTCACTCAACATACATTATAGTATCTTACCACATTTGTGATGACCCCCATCACCCCATATCTCTCATGGTGGTTGATGGTATATATACTATTAGATTCTATGGTTAGGGGGCTACATAGTACTAGAAGTTCTCTCTACATGCTTTATCAATTTCCTCACCCAATAATTATCCAAATGACAAGCCCAAAAAAATAAAAACAATGATGGGTGGGAGCCTATACCTAACTCTATGGATCTACGTGGGTGGTGGTGGTTAGGGATAGGGTGAAAAGTTGGATTGTCCTTCATCTATTCCTATTGCACCGATTTCTACCACGACCCAAAAATTTGTTCCTTGGGGTCTTTTTGCACACTATAATTTATGTTGAATTTTTTATCCACGCTAGGGAGCGTAATGCCATGTATAAGGGACAATCCTACACTAGAGAGACCTGCTAGGATTATAAGTGTGTGCGTCAATTATTATAAGGAAATAACCAAATGCAAAATGATGTAGCAGAATTCTTATTTGTAGGAAATTCAAATTCTATTTATTAATGGTTAATAGGGAATAAGTAGAGAGGTGTACATAGTCGTAATAAGGATAAGAGAGCAAGATCTTGTGATCTACAGGGGAATGCTTCTAAATAATTTTCTAAGGCTGAAATGAATATTAAAAATAGGATGAGAATTACAAGGTATGTTGAGCATGCAAGTATTCATACAATCTAGTCTGACTTTGAAGTATAACCAACAAGTGATCAACCCATAAGAAAATGTATATGTTACATATTTGTGCAAACATCTTAGAAGGAATGTAACAAAAATGTGTGATCATGAAGAGAAAAAAAAATTACAATTCAATAAATATTTCATGCATAATGGATCCAACCTTCCTCTGGATGTGCATGGAGGTTGTGATGTTGGCTCTAATGGTTAAGTAATGTGATAATCTGGTGCTTCACAAAGTTGAGAGTGCTCCACTTGGTAAAGTGCAGAAAAATTGGGAATCTCCGTATTCATGTTGAAATATTTTGTTACATGAAATGCAAGGATTTGCATTAAAGTGTGCAATAAAAGTTCCCCAAGGCTATAAGGTGAGGAAAACTTTGGGCAAGAGCATAAATATTTTGATGGGTGTTGTGATGCTCCAAAGTCTTTGCACAGGGTGTGAAGCCTATATTATATTTCGAGAAAACAAGATAGAGTTGTAATACTTGTGCTCGTGAAAGTTCTATGTGAGATTGCGAGAAAACATAATTTAATCGAGAGATTTGTGCACCATGAGGTGCTTAAAAAGGTGAAATCTATGTGAATGGTTATGGGAAAGTGCAAGACTAGTGCAAGAGAGAACGTTGAAGTGCACAAACTACGCAAGGGTGCAAAGGAAACACATGTGTGTTTGTGTAGCTATTCACGGATCAATTTTCATAAATCTTGTTTAATTAAATTTTAGTAATATAACTTTAAGTTGAATTTGACGATATGTCCCAACACTTGAGATTCGTTTAATATATACAAATTTATGTTCTTTGGAATATAATGCCATCCAATTTGTTTAATTTTTTTTCTTATGTGAGTACAATTCTCCACGTATTATTAATATAAGTGAGATTTTCAATCAATGCATAAGTAATTATAATAATATGGGGTTTGGGGAAGATGCATTATCATGGAGTATTTATATTTTTCAATCACATACTTAATTCATGATTTTTTTTTACTATTTTTCAATAAACTAAATAAAAACTACTTTACAATTTTAAATATATAAATTTTGAATCAACAAATTTGACCTTCATATATTTAAATTATATGAATGATGATTTTTAGAATATTTAGATTTTAATTTTGAATATGCTAAAAAACTATGACTCTTTAAAATAAAATAAAATTATTTTTTAATAATTAAAAAGGTAAATTTAAAATATATTTTTAAATATTCTATTTATATGAACATATTATATTGATTTTAGTAATTATAATTTCAATAAAAAAGAAATAACTAAATTCATATATATGGAAAATGTCTTCATATATCTCATAATTTTTCTATAAAAAAATATAAACACTTGATTTTGTAATAACTCCAAAATCATTTCTATAAATTTCTCTCAAACATATTTAACTATTGTCAATTCTTTCAGAGCATATTCCAAACTATTGGCATATTTATGCTTTAAATACACTACACATAAGACAAATAACATGCTATCAAAGTGTTATTTGAACGCCTAATTTTAAATACTCTATTCATAATTTTAAAAAATTAAATATTGAACAATAGAACAGAATGAAACTCTTTCTTTTTCTAAAATTAAGATTATTATATTCATCTTTTAAAAAATAAACATGCATATATGACTTGAATGAAATAAATAATCTAAATGTCTTTTTCTTTTATTTAATTCAATACAAGAGACAATTTGGAGGGTTCACTCTCTCACTTCCTAGATGAATAAGTTAATTACTAAAATGTAAATCAATTGTCGTTTTTACTAACTATTTCATATACATCATATTATATATTAGTTTGGAGAAGATTTATTCTTTTATCATTATTTTTTTTTGAGTGTCATACCATCAATTTGAATTACAATACTTAGTAATAATTACAAATTTAATATAAACATAAAAAAATTAAAGAAATTTTGTCAACATTACATTATATAATATGCATGGGCCCTTAAATAAAAATTAAACTTACTTGTTACCTTTCAAAATTGATAACTAATTTAAAATAAAAATTAAAAAATAAACAAACTATGTCTTTCAAATGTTGATCCCTGATTCCTATCAAGTTTTATATGAATATCATATATCTAGAAAGTATGATCTTTCAATTTATTTCCATTATAAGTCTAACATTGATTTATTGGTTTGATTGTTTTTATCCCTTCATTGATCTTGGGGTCCATCAACCGCCTCTAATCATTTTTAAAAAAAATTATAACAATAAAAGACTTACTTGACAGTCCCATATAATAACCTTACTTATATATTTAAATCCTAATGGAAGCACCCGTATGATGGAAAGTTCAAACGGATTGATTCTATCTTAATCAATATTATTCCAATGTTCCACTCAGGGTCTAAAATATGGCATTCTTTACTTTTGAACAAAGCTGAAACGTTGCTCTTTCAGAAATCATTACTCAAATAATATTCATGCACTCAGAAATAAACATAAAAAGACAGTTTTCAACTTATAACGAAGAAGGCTGGACACCCACTTGATTTTACTTACTTAACAAACTCATTTGCTTAATAAAAACAAAACAAAACCCTGTCAAAACAAAAAAATCATGCTGTTGAAGGAGACATTTGTTGAGAGTCACAAGATCTAACTTTCTACAGAAAGCAACAACATGAGTTGTTTAATGGGAAAAGTATGTGAAAGGGAAGGAGCATAGCCATAATTACAGCATTTTATTCCTTATCACTTAGAAGTGGATGAAATTGGGTACTTTGGTAGGTTTGATAGAAAGTATATGCGCTTTATACAAATGTGACCCTCACTATGTACAAGGTACATACCAGTATGTCATTGCAAATGGTCCCCTGATAGTAATTATTCCCGCTGATATCACAGATGGCCTGTCTAGATTACATTGGTGGGACATTATTGAAGCTTTTTACAGATGGCTTGTCTACATTACAACAGTTGGATTGTGTTGAAGCTTTTTACAGATGTTGATGAAGCATTAATAGAGGCCCAATGTTGTACTTAGAGAATGTTGCCATCTTTTTAAGAGGTGTCCACATTTTTTCCTTTTGACGTTCCAAAGCAATTTATCCCAGCTTTCTGTCATTTTCCAGTCAGTTCATGGAGAAAAATATCTTTCTCCAAAGTCTAGTATGTTCACAGTATGGTCATAGTTATATTCAGAGTATGGTCACATCAAATTTTTGGTAGAGAAAGTGGCCACTTTAGAGGTAAATTAGTATGAAGAAGATGTAGATAAATTGGGGCCCATGACTTATTGGTTTTAGCAGTATTTTTTAGGACCCAAATGCCCGTTATTTTGAAATGGGCACATATCATGTTGATCCTAAGGATCTGTACTGTGAGAAGGAACCGTGCTCAACAACCTTCACCACCCAGCTAAAGAAGATTTACACTTACTCTCCATACCCAAACCTTCTCCTCTTCAAATCATGTTTAGTCCTTAGGATAGTGGTGTATATGATTTTCCATTGTCCACAACTTGCATAGTTTGAGGGACCTCAAATTTTCTTCAAGAATGTAATTGATACGTAGATTAGTTTTCTTTCAAGAATTTGTCTCTAGTTTGTTGTTCATGCTAAGAACTATAGCTTCTAGTTGTTCATGTAAGAATTTTATATTTGTTTTGTATTTTCTTGGTACTAAAATACTCATGTGTTGTAAAATGGTTTAATCAAAGAAATCTATTTCAAGTGCATGAATTAAATACATAAATTAGAATTAAAGTTGATTGGTAATTAGATCTAGTGAATTGTTATAATGTTAATATATTTATTGATTAGTGGTTTAAGTTAGGTTTTTGTTGGTGCGTATTTTTGTGTTTGATTTTTGACAAGTTGTTCATGTTTTTGTGTAACTTTTGACACTCTCAATTTATATCGTTCATTGTGACTTTGTCTTCCTCTTGGTATCTTCTTGTCAACTCCACGTCCGTTACTTGTTCCCTATTTCATCAATGTCTACTTCTCTCTTATCATGTTTCGCTCTCTTCTCCTAATTTTTCCTCTTTATGGGATTGTTGTTCCCACTATTTTTGTACTATTATAGTATACCATAACCATATTATTATGGTTCAATCTCCTTTTGTAGCCCCTTTTGACCCTTGTTTGTAGTTTCCCCAAGGTTTTGTGTTCCTTTCATCTACCTTTCTCAACCATTGTGTATTTCAATTTACATTTCAATATGGTCTTAATTTGAATTCAAGAAATCTAGAAATATATGAGTGTATTAATGAATTTAAGACAGTGGGAAAATCAAGAAATATTCACCCAAGAGTGGTATTGAAGTTGTAAGAGAAAAATTATTTGTTTCAAAAGCATCCCCATGACAAAAACATAAGTCAAGCATTTAAAAAGCATCTTGCATTTATTACTTGTTGCATCCATCGAAAAGATGGGGGCTAGGATACTTGCATACACTAGATTGTCTACTAGCTCAAGCATTGAGTGTTGATTTCAAGACCTTCTCTTCAAATGGGGTTTGATTAATATAGGCCCCTGAATCCAAATGTGATTTTTCACCATTTTCCAAAGTGTTGAGGTGGGATTGGGACTTGGAGAAAGTAGAAAAATGTCCTAGTGGCATGTAATGAATTCTATAAAAATGAGAGAGGATTATGAAGCCATAAGTAGAAGACTTGATTCATCGAATTCATTTAGAAATTGTACAAGGAAAAAATCACCTATGGTTTTTGGTTTTTTTCAAAAATCGTACTTGTACAGTTGCAGTTGAGAGGTCTAAATTATTTTGCATTATTCCTATCTGTTTCACCATGTTGTTTGGACCTATCTTCCATTTCCTATTCTTGACACTTGTTTCCGTATTAGTGAAAAACTAAGAATTGTCTTGGAAACCTTAATTTTTTACTCTTTTCAAGCATTCTATTGTTTCAATTATTTCAAGATATTCCTATATTTCATTATATTCTCCTATTAAATGCATTTATTTCTATAATAAGGTCTAATTTATCATGTAATATTTAGCCAAGATAAATTACGAACTAAATTTTGGTTAGTATAAGTCAAAGTACTAAAGGGAAATAGTTTGATTTAGATTATGAATCTAGGATTCAATGTTTAGTCATTATATGTCACTCTAGCTTGCAAAATTTTGGCACAACTTGTAATGACCTACACGCAGTAAAAAATCCTATACACCTGTAATTCAATTCATCAAAGGATTAGATAAAAAATGAGAAATCTGCAAGGTAAGGTTGAGATACCCTTGGCGGTCAACCCCTGCCAAACTAATCTAATTGTTGTATTGCATCCCCTCAAGCGGAATCAAGCCTCATATAGTTCTCCTTGTGCTTTGTGCAAGTTTGAATGCAATATAAGCTTACCCTCTATGTGTTCCATCATGTCTCTTTACACAAAGATAACAAGATAATTATAGAGTAGAGAATGTACCCAATGTAGTAGTAGTGTGAAGTGATGTGTTTCAGATACTATGCCAAACCCTTTTGTCTCTTTAACACATTTGAAAATTATTGGAGTAATTTTTCCCTTGCTAATACATAGCTCTAAGAACTTTGAGATCTTGAAAATGGAGTAAGTAAGGTAGACTCTTTGCCCTACTTTAGTGCTTTAAACCTATATTAGTGATTTCTTAAATGACGTGTAACTACTTTTGAGTGATTGTGGAGAGTCTTGAATATCTTAGTGTTTATATTTGCAATAGAAGCTCATGAAGAGTTCCAAGTGAGTTATGAAGTGATAGTGATCTTCTTATATATAGGATTTCGTAGGTGAAATGTCATGTTAAGACTGGCCCTATGAATATAAAACGACACATATATAAGTTATTGAAATTGTAAAAAGAGTTGTTAGATAAGACTATCCAAGACCGAGCACATAATCCAGGACCATAGTCCACTATGGACCCAATCTGTACAATTTTAGAAAGGAAAACAATAATGCAAAATCAAAAGTTTGGGAGTGATATATAGAGATAAATGACTAGTTTAATTAACTAATATTTCTTGGATGAACAACAGAGGAGGGTGTAGAGATGAGCAAGTCAAGAGAGATATACAAATATGTGTTGATTAGATTTAGAATGTGAGCATTTTCCTTAGCAAGGGAATAGATCCGAATGTGTCATTTCCAAAGGATAAGTTACCAAATTTGAGTGTCTACAGTGTGGTCATGGTGCTTCCAAGAAGAGGGAGACTCATCACATTGTGTTCTATGAAATTTAAAATTCCAAATGATGTGTCTTCCAATGTACTATTCATATGATCTCTTATCAAAGCATATCCACATCAAACATAGGGAATCATTTAATTGATAATTGTTTAAGTATCAATGTGTATAAATAGAGAATTATCAACAACCTTAAATATTTCAAGAGAGATTGAGCGTATCCTAGGCACTACTATGGTTATTATGGTATACATGACAGAGTTACTTAGAAACCTGTTGACTGTATATGTTTACTGGTCACAATAGTTCCTAAGACTACCTTAGTTTAGTTTCATGTAATTCCTAACAATAGCTATTACAACGTGTTTCTTGGATGAGCATAGTTAATTAAATGGAATAAATAATATTTACATTACATTTGTGATTGAAATTTGCACACGAGGATCAAGACATTACCATACATATCAAGATATGTTGACCATACCACAACAAGTTCAAGATAAGGTCACACTTAAAAGCGATAGAAAAGAAACCATCAATTATTAGACATCATGAAATACATTGTTAATAGATTCCAAAAGTTAATACTAAACCTCTAAGGTTATGCTCACAACAACCTTTCAATGTAAAGTCACATAAAACCTATAAAATATCTTGTGTTACAAGCTAATATTAAGATAAAGTATCATACTATTTTGCATAGAGATATAATAGAACACTATGATGCATCAAATTTAAAGATGCATATGATTTATATTTTCTATACTTGTGGAGACCTTCTCATTTTGATCTTGCACTAGATGATAATTTATTTCAAAGTATTTACGTCTCATGATGAGAAATTCCCTAAGTAAGACATTATGATATCAGTTAATTCTTTAACTAGTGTAACGAACCGTTACACCAAAACCTCGAGGCATTAGTGAAATCTGCACATGAGGATCCTAAAAACTAGCCACTTGCGTATGACACTAATGTTCCTCTATTGATTTTACATAGTTCCTTATTGTATATAGTTTCTTTTATGCTCATTTATTATGTACAGTTTACATTTTTAAATATTTAATATGATTGTCTATGTTCCAAGTTTTCCTTTATTTTTGGTACCTCTTAAGTTCTTGATATCTTTCATGCATTTTTCTAGTATCAATTTATTGACATTTATTTTGAATTTATTTATGATAGCATCTTATTCTATTAAAGTGTTCCATGTCTGACATTTTATTTTCCTCCATGCTTTAAGGATTCTTATCATTTTCCTTTCACTATTTCTTGACTTATTTTCCTTTTTTTATCAATTATTTCAAGCCTTACCTTGATTGTTATTTCCTTATCTCACCCCCAAATCCTATTCTCCCTTTCACATGATGAAAACACAATTATGGGGGCACTATGCATCTAAGAGAACTTACTTTTCATGGAAGTAGTAGAAAATCAGGGGATCCTCTTTATTTATCTTGTATTCTCATTGACGTGTGTGTGTGTGTGTGTGTGTGTGTGTGTGTGTGTGTGTGTGTGTGTGTGTGTGTGTGTGTGTGTGTGTGTGTGTGTGTAGGAAGAAGAACAATTTTCCAATGCGCATGCGTGCACACACACACACATGCACATTCTTTGACTCATTTGTTCAATTTCATTGATTGGTCTATGTCTTCTAAAATTCATTTTCCTTTGTATAAATTCTAGATTATAAACTATTCCACTATGCTTAGCCTTCTTATGTCTTTGTTAGGCCTCATAGTGTCATGATACATATGATTCCCATATTGTTACATGTCATTGCTACATTTTCCGTTATCTATATCATTCATTTATTAGGGGCAAGGACCCTTACGTGTACTCCTTCTTATTCTAGCTTTCCTAGTTGGGGCACCATAACTTTTATGCTTACACTAATTTTATATTTCCTATAAGGGGTGAAAATAATTACATATTTCCCACAAAGGGGAGATTTGTTCCTATGACATCATCACTTACATTTTCCTACTTGGGGCATGCTACCTTTAAGCCTTAATGATTACAACCACCCACACTTGGGGTATTATAATTCCATGCAAAATAGGATTACATCTCAACCCCATGTGGGTCATATTACATTTGTGCTTACAAATATTACTTCCACCCACTTTGGATGTATGACTCTACTATTGTACAAGTTACATTTCTTATACTCATGTCCACATAGGTACAATTCACTTATTAAATGTGTATACGTGCATGATGATATCTTAATATGTTTACTTCAGAGCTTTATTTTCCTATTATATGCATGGTGCCAGCAATCCATTTGTTTTGAGTATGTGACATGCAAGCTCATCTCACACCTCAAAATTGAGGCATGTATTCTATTTATTTTATCTTCGGACTCTAGGCATCCATTCTTTTGCTCCCTCATATGCAAGAAATCATCTGGTGTTACATAACATTGTATACTTGGTCTCATAGTGATGCACAACCACTATATTAGTCTAGGATATAACGTGATTTTAGAGATATATATTACACTAGGGCATCTCCATATTCTTCAGCATGACTAATTGTATCCATTCTTCAACAGTTCCTTGATTACACACACACACACACACACACACACACACACACACACACACACACACACACAGTGTGTGTGTGTGTGTGTGTGTGTGTGTGTGTACATACATACATACATACATACATACATATACATCTATGTATATGTATATGTAAATATGTATGTATGTATGTGTGTGTGTGTGTGTGTGTGTGTATATATATATATGTATGTATGTATGTATACATATACACACACACACACACACACACGCACGCACGCACACGTGTGTGTGTGTATACATACATAGACATATATATATATATATATATATATATATAGATATATAGAGATATATATGGTATCTATATATAGGTATATATATATATGTATATAGATATATGTATATGTATATATATATATATATATATATAGAGATGTATATAGAGATCATACACATATGTATAGATATATAGATACATAGATATATACATATATATACACATAGATATACAGATATGTGTATATATGTATGTCTCTGTATATATATATATATAGATATATATAGAGATAGATATAGAGAGATATATATATATACATACATACATACATACATACATACATACATACATATAGATATATAGATATATATATATATATATATATATATATATATATATATATATATATATATATATACATACATATACATATACATGTGTGTGTGTGTGTGTGTGTGTGTGTGTGTGTGTGTGTAGATTCACTTCTATATGTATGCAAGTGATTGTTTATTTTAGTTTCATCTTTGTGCACACACTTATTAAAGTGGGACATTATGTAGACATTAATTTTTTGTATGGGTCTACTTGATTGCTATAGTGCTAGTGTATTTACATGTTTATTGATTATTGGTTCAAGTTGGGATCTTGTTGGTGCATGTTCCTTGTGTTGTTCGACTTTTGACAAGTTCTCATTTTGTGTTATACAACTTTTAACACTCTTGATGGTCTATCATATTTTGTCATTGATACTTACTTACTCTCTCCTCTTGTTTTCTCTCTCTTTCCCTAGTGTTCTCTCTCTCTTTCCCTAAATCTCTCAATATTCAAAATATGTTTCCATAATTGTGCACTAGATTATTGGCCCTTTTTGTGTTCCTTCTTTCAGCCTTTACCACCTATAGTGTGCTCGCTTGTACACCAATAGGTTCGTAATTTGAATTTAACAAGTCTATGAATACATGAATGCACTAGTGTATTTAGGACAATGGAAAAATGAAGAAACATTTGCATAAGAGTGGTATTGAAGTTGTTAGACAAGAATTTATTTGTTTCGGAAGCATTCTCATGCCAAAAGTAGAATTTGAAAGCATTTAATATTTGTTCTATCAAGAATGGGGACACTTGACACACACAATGGATTGCCTTATGATTTGCATCAAGTGCTGATTTCAAGGGGTTTTCCTCCAAAGGGATTTGAGTTCAAGAAAGGTTTCCACACCCAAACTCCTCATTTTACCATTTTGCAAGGTGTTGAGGATAGATAATGCTTGTAGGAAGAAGAACAATTTTCACACAATAAATTTTAGAAATGAAAGAGCTCAAAAGAAAAACACATGATTCATCAAAACCATTTAGCATTCATAGAAGGGATTTAGCCATTCTTATTGACAAGATTAACAAAAAGACTTTGTAATGGTATCTTGGAAAACTAATTCTCTAATCCTTTCAAATATTTCTTGATATTCCTATAGTATCTATACTCTTAGATCACACATTCATTTATAAGTCTAATTATTATACTTATGAGATATTTCTCAGTGCAACCCACTTTCCACATCTACATTATAGTCTTATTCCACATCTACAATATATTCTTATAATATTCTAATTCCGAGCTACGATATCCTCTCTAGATATAGTATACCTAAATATGTTTGTACAAATTTCTTAACTTCCAAGCAACTATTAATGTTCAAGCCTTTCTTCTATAGTACTAAACAACAATCTGTACCATGCCTTGTTTTTTTGGGTCATAGTGGCAACACCAGCATCTATGTGCGTTCTTTCAATTGTACTGTGAATCTTTTTATTAAATATTTAGGGAGTGGGCCAAAGTGGATTTGATGGGGAATTACTGGAGCACGTTCTTCTCCATTTTAGAAATGTTCATGGTCATGGCAGCTAACATGAACGCCACCTTGAAAACCTTTGATGTGACCAGGTCTGAGCCAGTCCATGAACTTGATTACTTTACACAGACTAAGTGTTGACATTGTTGCCAAAGTCACTAGTTAAATCAATCTTATAACTAAATGACAGGCAATTAGTCCTGCACATAATTCATTAAAACTATAAAAAGCTAGCGTACATCTGTAAATGGCAGTTTTAGTTTTCTTTTTTAAGTATCACTGTTAGAAGACATGACTATAAACTTCCTTATATATAAAGAGTTATAACTGTTTTTCAAAGCAAAAGAAAATGGAATATTATAGCTTCAATACCTACTATATAAAGAGAAAAAACAATTCTTATTCGTACATCAATAGTTACTATATACTCACTTTTTACAAGTTTGCAAAATTGAAGATCATAAAAATGTTTAAAATACTCCTATGGTGAAGATATAATATTTCCATATTTTCTCTCGTTTTAATATGCTTATTATTTTAAGTTAGAGAATATATTGATATAATAGTTCCATATTTTCTGTCGTTTTTAATATGCTTATTATTTTAAGTTAGAGAATATATTTGTATTTTGAAATTGTTTTTGTGATATTAAAATTATTTATTCATTTATAATAACAATTTTATATTATTTAGTTAATTTAGTCTATAATATTATATAATAAATAAATATAATTGTTAGTTAATTTAATATATAATAATATATAAATCCTCATATACTAATATAATAATATAATATAAAATAATAATTTACCATTATGAAAATTAGAACTAAATATTTCAATTGCTATACATACAAATTTTACCACCCAAAATATTATCATAAAATAAAATATAATATGAGAGAGTTAGAAGAGTAGGGGTGACCATAATACTTCAAAGGACCAACAAAGAATACCATGAAGGCGAAACTGAGAATTACATAAAATCAGAGAACATTAAGCACATGCCGCCGGGAGGAGGAGTTGGATGGGAGGAGGGAGGACTGTCATAATTTTTTAAAAGAATAACTGTTTTAAATTATTTTAACTTATAATGATTGGTTCTAATAATTAAGTGCAATATAATAGGAATCTTGTAACATTTTAGTTTTTAATTTATGTAATATTATAAAATTTACATTCTCAAATATATTTAACTTTTAAATTTGGATTTCTATTCAAAAACTATTCAATAATAATTGAGTAGTGTAATTGAATTTGAAGCTTGTATGGGTTAGGTGTACATAATTCTTAAGTTTAGTTGTTAAGGATTGCAAACACACCTTTTATATCATCATACTTATCTTTAGATTGCAATTTATTTGATTGGGCATATGGTAGATCGGGACATAGAATAGAAAGTTGGAGTGGGTTTCGTATTTCCTATTTTTCTTCATTTTATATACAATTTATCATGTCTTAATAAACATAATATTTAATATTGAATGGGTTATAACTTTTAATAACCATTTGTTATATACAAGTTTGTTAAGACTCTTCATTGACACTTTAAAAATCCTCATTCACACTTTAATATATTTAGGATTTTTAGAATTTGATAAATTTGTACATAATGAATGGTAATGATATTGAAAACTATAACCCATTCAATAATAAAGTTAACTTCAAATTCATTAAAACAAGATTTTCAGATGATGAATTATTATTAAAAGTGGATTTTAAAAACAAAAAAATTGATTAATTTTTAGAAAAATTATATAATAAGCTAGTCAAGTATTATTGAGTGGTTTTTGAAGAAGAGACCCATTTTTGAAATTAAATATCCTCATTCAACTAGTTGTAATGTGCTTACTCTTTCAGTTTATGTGGCCAGACTCAATCCAAGAGCCACATGGACCTACAACTGTGACTCAGACAAGTGCTAACTGCTAAGGCACTTAGAAATGCATCTGCACACGGACCTGCATTTCCCTGAACAGGCACAGCCAGCCCCCAATCATGTGACTCTAATCTTACATCGTGACTTCTTTTCATGCACAAAACTTTTCTACCACCAGCCACTAGAAGCCTGGCGAATTCCCAACACGTGGCCCCATGAAACTTTGAAAGGCAAATAAGATGTCTTGTTCCAAATCCAACATTGGGTATTCTCAAAGTTATACAGTTAAGTCTAGATAGATATTGTCCTTGCAACTAGATTTTTTACTGTGTTCTTTAAGTTTATTTTTCTTTTGTTTTAATGGAAGTTAAATTAATCAAATTATACAAGTTCCTTCTCCTCTCTTCCTTTAAAGCGAAGTTGTCCAAGGCTTTCCACCATGGTCTCGACTGATTTCTCGAACTGTATCAAATTCCTTTACTTTGTGATGTTCATTACATGATTTGAGTATATATGTATGCTGTCTGTCCTGTCTGCTCCTAAGTATTCTCCTCTCTTCATTTATAGACAGAACAGCCAAAAAAAAAAATATAGTACCTGTTGGAGTGGAGGAAGCTTTGTAGACTGCAAGCTTTTTCAGCCATGATGCCTCCGGAGGATCCTTTTCATCAGGATAACAACATGATTGGGTCAAAATTGGCTTCCCCTGTGAAGCCAAGGGTTGGGGGATCGGAGAATGTTTTAGTTCATCATGACCCAGATGGAGATATTGGCTATAATAATATTGAAAATTGTCATGAAGATCATCGTTGCCATATACCAGCTGAGATGGAAGCTCCTGTCCAGCAGCCTCACAACCTAAGGGCCTCCAACTCCAGTTCAAAATCCATCTTGGGGCAGCCATTGCAGCCTGTGACTCTCAAGGTTGAACACCAAGGATCTCCCCTCCAGTGTTTTGCTACTAACAAACTTCTCAAGTGCTAAGTGTTTTTAAGCTTTCACTACAATCCATTAGAGATATTGCATAAATGTTTCGGTTTGATGATGTTGGTGATGTTTATAGACTACATTGTTGTGTACAAAAGTACTTGGGTTTTGACAAGAAGTTTACTGACATGATAATCTTTACTTTTATTGTGTGACATTTATACATACATGGTTGGGTAGCTACAGAAACCCTTTTCATGGCTCATTTTGCTATTATTGTTTTTGTTTTTTTTTTTTTTTTTCAATAATGGAATTGGGTGTATGGAGAACCAAAAGACATTTTATGGATACAACTCTTAGCTGCAAAGTATTTTGGGGAGCAGTTTGGGAGATCATAATTGAATTGAGCACCATATGTAGTAGTTTTTACATGCTTTCTGCATCAGGTTCTTCTATTACTTTCTTATTACTTGCTGGACTACTTTTTTCTGCATCTGTTTGTACATCATAAAAAGCTGTAGATGAAGACAGAAGGTGGAAGGGATACTAATTTCAAGGTTTAATTGACCAGTATTTAGTATTTGATTATCCTGTTTTATTACTATGGTTATTTGGGTTTTCACATTAATAAGAGGGGGTGAAACTCCAATTGAAGTTGACATCTCTTTGTTGGATGGTGTCTTGCAGTTTGACGACATATTTTTCAGGTTAAAATTAAAGCCAAAACCACAATGGTACGACATTTGCACGGCATCAGAGTATCAAGTAGTTGAGAAGACCATACTGAATGGCATAACTGGAATTGTGTGCCCAGGAGAAATCCTGGCCATGTTAGGACCCTCTGGAAGTGGTAAAACCACTCTTCTCAGTGCACTGGGTGGAAGGCTCAACGGAAAAATATCTGGTAAAATCCTTTTTAATGGAGAACAATTGAGTAAATCCATGAAAAGGAAAATTGGGTTTGTTAGCCAAGATGACGTCTTGTATCCCCATTTAACCGTCAAAGAGACACTAACTTATGCAGCTCTCCTCAGATTGCCTAAAACTCTATCTAAAATGGACAAGATAGAGCAAACAGAGTCAGTAATAGTAGAACTTGGGCTAACCAGGTGCAGAAACACCATAATTGGAGGACCTCTGATTAGAGGAGTCTCTGGGGGTGAAAGAAAAAGAGTTAGTATTGGTCAGGAGATGCTCATAAATCCTAGTCTTTTGTTCCTAGATGAACCCACATCTGGTTTGGATTCAACCACTGCCCAAAGGATTATATCAACATTGCTGGGACTTGCTAGGGGAGGCAGAACAGTGATTACCACAATACATCAGCCCTCCAGTAGACTATATCATATGTTTCACAAGGTCATTTTGCTGTCAGAGGGCCACCCTATTTACCATGGCGAAGCTTCTAGAGTTATGAATTATTTTTCTTCCATTGGCTTTTCACCATCCTTTCCCATGAATCCAGCTGACTTCATGCTTGATCTTGCCAATGGTGAGTTCTTAATTTTCTTTTGATTCGAACCACATAACTAACATTATTTCTTGGAGTTTTTAGTTTCCACAATATAATAATAGGAAAATGCTTCTGGAAATCCTGCAATACAAATAGATCACATAGTGTGATCTAAAACATGCATGTATTCTATATCTATCACAAATTTTCCAGGAACCATTTTTCTAACAAACATTATCTATGGACTCTGTATAAGGTCGGTGTAAATATTTATGACCTTGCAGGAATTGCTCCTGATACAAGGCCTGCATGCAACTCTTCCATAGAGCTGGCAGATTCACATGCTCACATAGAGCCTGATCTCCAGAAGTCAGTAAAGCAATCTCTAATCACAGCATACAGTAAGAATCTTGCTCCAAAGCTGAAGGCTGAGGTCAATATTGATCAGAACTCAGGCAGCCGAAAGCACAAAAGTAAGTTTTGATTGTGCCATCTTCATATGCTTCATACTTTCATTGTTGGGGTGTTTTTTATTTTTATTTTTCCCCGGAATTTACCACCCCTCCTTTTCTTCTTTTACAGTGATACCCTCTATTTTTAGTTGTTAATTAAAAAAATCCCTATAATTTGCATGTTTATCAGGCTGGAAGCAGAACGTCTAATGAGTGTGACCTCCATTGCAGGGTCCCTGGATAAAAGTGAATGGACAACAAGCTGGTTTCATCAGTTTTATGTGCTGCTTCAAAGAGGTTTGAAGGAGAGGAGACACGAATCATTTGGGGGATTAAGAATTTTCCAGGTGGTGACTGTGTCGATTTTCTCAGGCCTGCTTTGGTGGCATTCTTCAACTTCTCGTATTCAAGATCAGGTAATATTTAGATAAGTTGTAAAGCTGACTGGTCAACCAACCAATGATAAATCTCTATGATATTATGATGTATACACTTAATGGAGTTAGTCCATATATATGCCTTGGCTGACATTAACATCTAGAAAAGGATATTACATACTTTAACTGGTCCAACAAAAACAAAAATAAATTGGTATATGTAATTTTAAGGACAAATAGGCTTATGTGAAATTGTTTTACATTAAAGAAATACTGATATAATTGGATGGCTTGATATTGTGGTTATCAAAACCAGGTGGGGTTGCTGTTTTTCTTCTCAATATTCTGGGGCTTCTTTCCACTATTCAATGCCATATTCACATTCCCACAAGAACGTTCAATGCTGATAAAGGAAAGGTCCTCAGGGATGTACAGGCTCTCCTCATATTTCATGGCTAGAGCAGTGGGGGACCTGCCAATGGAGCTAGTGCTCCCCACCATCTTTGTCATAATCACCTACTGGATGGGAGGCCTAAAGCCAGATGCCCAATCATTCATACTAACCCTTCTAGTCATACTATACAATGTCCTCATTTCCCAAGGCCTAGGCCTGGCACTGGGAGCAGCACTCATGAATGTGAAGCAGGCCACAACCTTGGCCTCAGTTACAATGCTCATATTCTTATTGGCAGGTGGGTATTACATACAGAAGATCCCTCCCTTCATTGCATGGCTCAAGTATGTGTCCTTCAGCTATTACTGCTACAAGATGCTGTTGGGTGTACAGTACAGCAAAGATGAAATGTATGTGTGTGGCAATGGTGTGATGTGCAGGGTTGCTGAGTTTCCTGCCATTAAAGAAGTTGGGTTGGATCATTTACTGGTTGATGTGGCTGCCTTGGGCATGATGCTTCTTGGTTACAGATTGCTGGCTTACTGGTCATTGACAAGAGTTAAAATTAAGTCTTCTCTTTAACAGCCACCTCCATTATGCTTTACGTTTTCACCTCTCACCTTATTCCTTCAGACAAGAGAGGAAGGCAAAACAAAAAGCAAATTCCCTATGACTGTAATTACTACAGAGCACAAGCTAGGTAATGGGCTCCCTTTCATATAAATAAAATTATTATGCTATATAATAAATTATTATGTCATGATCTATTCAGCAAATTTCAGAGTGCTCTTTTCAGTATAACTCTTGCTCATGGCATGATCTATTTCCGCAATTTTCAGACTGCTCTTTTCAATATAACTTTTGCTCAACCCTGACTTGAACTTGTCACTACACAAATGAAAATGAATAGCAAAACTGTCATTTTGTCTATAAATTTAAGTCCACAATAAGGACAGATGGCATTGTTAAACCCCTCTTCAAGGGAGATTTACGTAGAGTAGAAGGTTTCGTAAGTCATTTTAATTAGATCATTAATTTTTGTGAGATTTTTTTTGTTTTTAATAAAAATTGAAATGGTAGTGGATATAATTTATGACTTCGAATTTTTTCTTTTTCAATATAAACTTATTTTAATCTTATTATTGATATATTACAATGATTTTTATTTTAGAAAGTTCATGAAAATCATTTATATTTCTTAATTAATATAAATATCATTTATTAAAAAATTATGATTTTGGGTGCAAGTTTAGTAAGGGTCTCTAATGGTCTAGATAATAACTTAAATGAATCTAAAATTTCATTTCAATCTTAAACTTTATCAATTTGAAATCAATTGTATAGTATAAGTTCAACAAATGTCTTTTTTGATGTGTATTGATATTTATAATTAATTCTATGATTGATGTAGATCTACAATATAAATCCAACAAATATCATTTTTTAATGTATAGGGATGTTTATTTAGAGTATAAGTCAAGCAAATGTATATAATGTAAGTCTAATAAATGTCTTCATTTAAATAATGTAGTAATTATGTAATATGTATTGTATGTTAACTTTCTATTTCACCAAATCAACCAAGTCCCTTTTTAAATCTTTATTTAAAAAAATAAATAAATGAATGAATTAATAAAAAGTGAGAGTATATATAGATTAATGGAAGGGCGCTTGATCTAGGGGATCATGTCTTGTCGAGTGCAAGCCATGTAGATACTCACACACTCGAAATAGTTGAGGCCAAGATTGTGTCTGGGGTAACTTTGATGAAATGGATGCCCCTTACTCGTAGTTGCTTACGCTGAAGGTGGTCACTAGTTTAGATGTATACTTACTTGTAATTGTAAAGGGGTCACTTGAGTACACTTCTCAATAAATTAACATTTGTTAAAGAGATGTTTATTTAAACATAACATGCATTTATTAAATATTATATTTTTTATTAATATAATTATTATTTTTACTTATTAATATAATTATTATTTTTACTTATTAATCTTAAAAAATGATGTCACAATCCAATATATATACATAAAAGATTGTTTAAAATATTGCAACATTGTAAATAGTTCTATAAAATATTATAATTAATATTAAAGAATAAGTATGGTCAAGTAATGTAATAATTCTGAATGTTATCACCAATAATATTTGAATATAGAATTATTCCAAATATAAGTCAAAATAAGCTTAGATCACATCACACTACAAATATTGACAGCACTTAAATGAAAATTACAGTATCCAAAATAATCAATATAAAATAAAATTATGTGGATATAAATATTCTTGTGAATTCACTCCACATAAAACATTGAATTAGATACATTTGATTTATATTTCTAAAATCATGGATTAATACAAGTGTTGACACCATCAATGACATATTATTGATATTATTAACTATAATGAATTAAAAGGTGCGGGTCCTTTCAAAGTCCTCCATTACTTAAATTATAATAAATTAAAGATAAAGCTGAAATAACTATAATATATTAAAGATGGAGGAAATACCATTTTCAATTAGATACTTTTTAAGTGCTCACTACTTTAAAACCATGCATATTTTTTAAATTTATTTTCCAATTAAATAATTGGAAGTTTATAAAGTGGGAATAATATAAACGGAATAATCTATGCATGTTCTGAGTTTTATATTTATTGTGGGTAAATTTAATAAATAAATTATTTATTTAAATAAGGAAATTGAATAATTCAATCAGCACTAGAAACAAAACAATATGATGGGCATATTTTTATTTTTATTTTTATTTTTATAACGTGGCAAAACATCCACAACTTAGAAAATGACTTTAATGTCACATTAAAAAATAAAAAAGGAAGGGCATATTCCATGGGGCTCCTTTTAATGCCTTTTATAGTAAAAGATTCACATTCATAAGAATAATCTGCACTTCATTAGTTTGAACAAAGTGGAAAGTGTTGGCGTCCTCAAAAGAAATTTGGGGAGCAACAATGAAATTGAGCAAGGTGGAAAGTGGAACAGTGTTGGGTGAACTCATCATCACAATATAATGAACTTTCAAATTAATAAAGCCTTCATGAGTGAGTGCGATGGTTGCTAATCTTTTGACTAAGGTTTCTGTTTAATTGGGTTGATCAAAAGAATCATTATTTTTTTTAATCGAAAAGCTTTCTTTTGACTAATTTTTTTTATTTAAATAGGTTTATCAAAGGAGTTACTATTTTTTGATTGAAATTCTATTAATAGAAAATGTAAAGTACGGTGTATAAAAAAATAGGTGGCATAGGTGGTGTTAATCGTTACATCGAATTACCTCTGAGATACATTAACGTGTGGACTAAGTCAATTACGGAACGATAAACTAGACAACATTCGTCCACCTCCTCCACTAACCACCATATTTATTGTTACTACATTATTTCTATGTACTCTTTATTTATTGCTCCTCCATTCACTAATTTGTAAATATCTTAAACTTTGAGGTTTATTCTCTTCATTTTAAAGTTTCCATCATTATGTTCAGTATATGTACATTAAAGAATTTTGAGATTCGTCACTTACGAAGGCTTTTGAGAGTTTGAATTTTGCAGACGACTTTTTTTAAATATAAGTAAATTTTGAAAACTTTTCTACCAGATTAATTATGTGAAGATGTGAGCGTAATAGTGTGAGATGTCAATAGAAGTAGTGTACCTTAAATTTGATGTCCATTTAACCATTATGGGATTTTTCTTCTTTCTTGGAGAACTAATCGAAAAATCATAACAAGCTAGGCCTGTGGGAGTTTGGAGCCCATTTTCCATAGAAAGTTTTTCTTAAACCCAACACAATGGTGTGACTAGATTGATGTCATCCATCACCGTGAGTAAGAAATTTTGTGGATAAGGCGATGGAGTTGTTAATCAACGTGGAATCATTTAATGGGTGAAACTATATGACAAATCCAATATAAACACCTTGAAATCGATGCATGTCAATGTTTTCCATATAGATATATTTAAGATATTTATATGAGTTATGTTGATAGGCATGACCTACAATGGCATCCAATGAGTGTGGTGGAGTATAATAGTGTGAAATGCCAATAAAAATGGGTGACCTTAAATTTGACATCGATTTGATTGTAATAGAAAAGTAAGGCAATCAAAAAATAGTTATATCTTGGGCATATGGTGGAGCTCATGACATCAAATCAGGATTATCATCAAGCCCACCAATTCACAGATGGGGAACTTCATGCTCAACTACCCACATTAACATAGTGACTCATGTATGTTGCATTACTATGGAACATCCAAACATGGGGGTTACAATTTAGAAAGGGAAAGATTTGAATCTTGGTCTCCTTAAACCATTTGAAAATGTTTTATGATGTAGCAATGTCAAGGTTGGTGGCTCAATTTAACAAGTTCCCAACCAAGAAGTTATACACAATATGTAGTAGAATAAGACAATGGGTGCATACGAGAAATAAAATCATAGATCTACACACTCTAACACTAAATTCTATTAAGTTGAAAAGTTGCACAACATCTACAAATCATATTCAAATGCAATGACTCTCTTACTCACATGAACTCTCTAATTATTACATTGTCTTGTCTCATAATGTACCCTCTACCTCTTGGTGCTCAGTTCTTCCCAATATTCATACTTATCTTTGTGTGTCCTTGGTTTTTGGATAGTTTTTATTATTTTCATGCTCTATAAGTCAATATAGAAGGCTCCATATATTTTCCTCACACAAGCATGGCTCAAGGAACTACAAACAATTGTTCCCTCTGATTTCATTTGAGCTCCATGGGTCCCATTTCATTTGGTTCCCATTCGATCACTAAGAAAGAGTTTTAAATTAATTACATGGGCTTTGGACACTTAGGGACCCAAATACTTGTTTAATGGTTTTGAGTTCACTTCCATTGGACATCTCTTTAAGAAAGCTTTCTAATGACCCCAAATTTGATCTATTTCATCCCCCCTCATAAAAAATGTGTACCATTGAATTATTTTCCTTTGCCACCCTGCCTTTAGTGTGTTCCATTAGAATTGGGCTCACATGGGATTGAGATATGGGTCAAAGCCACGGAGTCACTCTTTAATAGGCTCCAACTAACCCGTAACTTTATACTATGTGGTCTAATAGAGATCCATGTCTTTGTTTCTCTAGGATTAATAATTAATAATAATAATAATAATAATAATAATAATAATAATAATAATAATAATAATTGTATTTAATAAATAAAAACATTTCATACTTTTATTTATTAATTATAAACTAAAGTTTATAACTATGTATTTAATATATAATTAAATATATAGATTTAATAAGAACAATATAAGGGGTTAAACCCACTTAATGTTATTGTTCTAACATTTCCCTTAATATTAAGTGAGTTTTATATGCTAACATTACCTAATTATACAACAGGATTTACAATCCTTAAACAACAGTGAAGGTTTTAGGCTAGCATATCAATTTTGAAGGCTTTATACACCTTCATCATGCTAAACTTACCTTTTTTACAAAAGGATTTGAAATCCATAAATCAAAAGTAATGATTTAGGCTAAGCATGAATTTTGAGACTACATCTCATGATTTCTCATGGAAAATCTATATATGCACATTAGGAGCCTTTTATAAAGTAAGGACCTCCTTTACAAAAATGATGTTTTGTTAATGGACCACACAATAAACTTAGAGTGATAACTTTACTTAGATCAAAAAATATATTTTACAATGCCTTTATGGAGCAGAAGTATAGAGGTGAAGAAGAAAATACACAGACGTCCATTAGGAGGTGGCATTGTCATGCAAACTCCCCCTCAATGGCAACTTTGAAACTTACAGAACTTCACATCACACAATGGATTTGTAAATACGTCTGCAACTTGATCTTCAGTAGGACATAACTGGAGATCTATATCACCGCAAAGAACCTTCTCTCGAATGAAATCCATATTAATATCTATATGCTTTATTCTATGATGTTGAACTAGATTATTAGTGAGAGCACTACAAATCTGACTATCACACAAAAGAAGAGTAATTCCTTTAACTTCCATGTAAATTTCTTTCAACAACCACTTTAGCCACATCGATTGTTTTGTTGATTTCATTGCACTTCTATATTCTGACTTGGTAGAAGAGATAGAGATTGTTAGTTGCTTCTTGCTACTCCAAGTAATAGTACTTGTACCAAACTTGAACACATATCTAGTTGTAGATTTTTTATCTATCACACCACCAACATAGTGAGAATCAAAATATCCATATAAACATGCATTCTCAAATTAAGTAATAATGTAAACCAAATATTAATTGTTCCTTTAATATATTTTAATATTCTTTTTGCTAAATTCCAATGATCCTGATATGGTTCTTGCATGAATGTGGATGTAATACCTACTGCATATGCAATGCCAAGTCTAGTGATTGTAAGATAAATTAAACTACCTACAAGTTTCCTATAAAGAGTAGGATTTGTTTTTTCACATGCAGGTTAAGGATCAAGTTTACAACCAACTTTAATATGAATAACAACTGGTTTACAATCTACCATATTGAACTTTTTAATAAAATTAGCAACATATTGTGATTGTGATACAACAATAGAATGTTTATATTGAAAAAAATTCCATCCCTAAAAATGATGTAATAATCATAAATCAATATTTTTTTAGTATTGTTTAAATTTAAATTTAATTTAAAAAAGTAAACTATTTAAATTTATAGTAATAAGAAAATCATTAACATATAATACAATAATAATTTGATTATTTTTAGTAAATAAAGGGTGATAATCATGTGAAAATAATCATTTCAATAACTAAGTAACAACATACAAAGAAACGATTAGGGGAGGAACTTCTAATGGTCCCTCTAACATCATTTTAGACAAGCTTCAAGAGGTTCAGAGGAGTTTGCTTCGTGATTCTCTATAGAAGAGATTTTTTAATTGCTTACCACGTAAGCACCCTTCAGTAAATTTCATGAACATGAGATTTAGAGTGGTAAACCAATAACAAGGTTAAGACGAGACATGTCATACATGCTCCTAAAGTTGAACATTTCCTAATCTTTCACGCCACAATTGTAAATCATCATCTTATTTTGAGTAGAGAAAGATATGAAGCAGAATGCAACTTAACCTTTCATCCAATATATATAGTTACATTCTTTTGAATGCCTTTCTATAAAACTTTATTTACCTTTATTGTATTTATCCTCACCCACTTATGTGTGTGGATATTTCTTTTATCTTATTTAGATATTAGGAAGATATTATCTAGTTGTTAGGTATAGTTCTTTCCTTGATCTATGGTATTGACTAGTTCTTTGATGACTAGTTCTTTCCTAAATCTATGGTCTTGACTAGTTATTTGATGACTAGTTATTTCCTTGATTTATGGCTTGATCTATGACCTTGACTGGTTCTTAGATTGATCTTCCTTGCCTATATAAGCAAGACCCATTCTCATTGTATTTCATTGAGTTCCATAATAATATATGATATTGTTGCTCAAGTTATTTTGGCGAATTGCTTTCATCTTATTGAGCGTGGTGTTTGATTAGCATCTGAGTTCTTTGTGGCTTGGTACGATCTGTTTATCATTCCTTTTATGGTATCAGAACAAGATATTGTTTGTTGACATATATGTTTGTAAGTTTTATTTTGCAAACAAGGTTTTTTGTATATTCATATAAGATTTTGTTATTATTTTGTTGTTGCATATATGCAAAACATATTGAATTCAGAATCCATAAAATCAACCAGTACTTTGGAATGTGTTTTTACAGAGGTGTAAAACTACTTTAGAATCTGTGTCAGTGTGGAATGATTGTTTCTTGGTTTTTTGAGATCCGAACTGGGTTTTTTTTTCTAAGCTGTAGTATTTACAGTTGGCGGAATAGGGACCATTCCATTTTTGGCATCTCCTTTTTGTGCATATTTTACAAGTACACTACTATGTTGGGCCGAAGGTCTTTTTTGACAAATCCTTAGCCCATTGAAATCATATGTATGGTAATATGTAGGTGCTTAACTCCAGCCCCCTTTGATTTTATTTGTGTGGTGAAGCAAAGGCATTTTATTTTGTTTTAGGGGCAACTAAAATAAATAGTAGAGCATAAAATTGAAAAGCTTGTATCTTTTGATCTAATAACTCGGATTTGAGTGTCATTTTTTGCAAAAGTTGCTTTTTTCATGCTTGTTCCATTGGAACTATTTATTTTGAGAAACACACTATAATTATAAATTTCCATATTGTAACACACACTCAATTATAAAGTGCCAAAATCTGGGGGGTCTTGTTGCATTGCTTGGTTCTTGCATTTTTTTGGTGATTTTTGAGAATGACGTCTTTATCTACTTCTGCATTAGATCATGTTGAGCCATTAACAACACATAATTACCACACATGGAAACCAAGAATGGAAACAATAATTAAATGGAAAGGATTATGGGCTTTAACTTCTTCAGAACAACCAATGTTCACTAGAGAATATGAGAAATTTCAGTACCAATGCAAATTTGATGAGTGTATGGGTTTGATAGGAACTTATGTAAGTGATAGTATTTTGTTTCATTTGGAAAAATGTGACTCTCCTTTCAAAATATGGGAGAAATTGGAGGGTTTATTTGGTAAGGTGGATCACATGAGAGCCATGCAACTTGAAATTGAGATCACCTCTCTTAATCCTGAAGATTTTCCATCAATTATAGACTATCTTACCAAGTTCAAGCATTTGTTGACACAATTGAAGGGGAGTGGAAGAGATAAGAAAGATGAAGAGTGTGTTTACTTAATTCTATCCAAGTTGAGAGGACCATTCCAAATATTTGCTTCTACCTTTTTCTCTAGCATGGATGCCTTAGGTGACACATTCCAAATGCCTAACTTAGAAACATTTTGTGAAAGACTTACTAGGGAAGAATCCAAATTGTCTAACCTTGAGTCTTCCACCTCTCAAAAGGCATTAGTTAGCATCTAATCCTAAGGGCAAGGGAAAACCAAAATGTAAATCCAAATCCACCCCTTCTCCATCTCAAAGTGCTCCTAAACCCAAAGAAAACAACTCTAAACCCAAGGAGTCTTCTAAATCCAAGAATAAGTCTAGCCTTTCATGCTCTTTTTGTGGGGGTAGTGGTCATGAAGAACATAGGTGGTATAAGTGAATGCAAGCCTTAGAGGATGTAACCAAGAAACAAAACATTCTATCTCCACTCCACCTCCTTCTAATCAACATGGAAAAGCACTTAATGTTGTTGGGAGATCTCAGTCACCACTTGCAGATAGTTGGGTTATAGATTTTGGTGCTTCTCATCACATGAATTCTTCCAAGGAGTCTTTTGTATCTCTAGGTTTGAGTTCTACTTCCAAAATTGAGGTTGGAGATTCTTCCTTTCTTTTTGTTAAGGGAAAAGGTGACATACACCTTGATGGTGGCAGTATCCAAGATGCACTGTATGTTCCTAACATCACTACAAATTTACTTTCTGTATATCAAAATTTGTCATTTTGGTCAAGGAAAAATAGTGACTTTTACACCACATGGGGCAGAAGTATGAAATTTTTTGGAGCCTCATTCACTTGTTTCTCAAGGTATTGTTGATCATAGTTCTAGACTATATCACTTTGAGGGTTTTGATGACACTTCCTCTATAGGGACATGATTGGTTTCTCATGCAGATTCAGAGAGTAAGCTTTGGCATGAGAGATTTGGACATCTCAATTACAAATATTTGAAGGAGTTGAGCACTCATGGTATGGTTGATGGTCTTCCTAGAGTTTCTTGTCTTGAGGGAGTTTTCCCTGGCTGTGCATTAGGGAAACAACACCAAGATCCATTTCCCTAAGAATTTTTCCAAGAGAGCTTCTTCACCACTTGAGCTTGTGCATAGTGACTTGATGGTTTTTCCTACCCCCTCTTTCAATGGAGCTAAGTATGCACTTACCTTTATTGATAATTTCTTGAGGCGTACTTGGGTTTATTTTCTCAAGTAAAAAAGTGATGTTTTTTCACACTTCAAATTCTTCAAGGCTTTGGTCGAGAAACAATCTTCTAGTTGCATAAAGAACCTTTGCACTGATAATGGGGGGAGTACTTCAACAATGAGTTTTATGAATTTTTGGCAACTCATAGCATTATTCACCAGCATTTTGTTCCTCATACTCCACAACAGAATGGCTTAGCAGAATAGAAGAACCAAACTTTGAAGGAAATGGCTAACTGCATGATGCATTCTAGAGATTTACCTCCTATATACTGGGTAGAAGTAGTTAATTGTGCTAACTACATTCAGAATCACACACCACACATAACACTTGAGCATTTGACTCTAGAGGAAGCTTGGTCCAAAACTAAGCCTGATGTCTCATTTTTTTGAGTCTTTGGGAGCCATGCTTGGGCCTTTGTGCCAAAGAAGAAAAGGAAAGCCTTGGATAAGAAGAGAAAACCCTTGATCTTTGTAGGGTATTGTGAGGACATGAGAGCTTATCAAATTTTAGATCTTAATACTCATGAGGTTATTTTTCAAACACATGTTCAATTTGATGAGTGCTTCACACCTCATGATTCTTCATCTTCTTCCATGCCTACTTACTTCTTCTTTATCTCATCTTGAGGATCCATTTCTTTGAGGAGGTTGATGAGGAGGTTATAGATGTCGACGAGGATCCTATTCCCACTGATGTTGTCACTATGCCTAAGTGGGCTCGTACTACAATTTCTGAGGAAACACCTTTCATACAGGATCTTCCACCCACTAGGCATCATCACACACATTCTACAGGTTCTGGAATTTTGTGTCAGGTAGTTTCTGAGGATCCACAGTATTTTTCACAGGCTCATGGGATACAAGAGTGGGATGATGCGATGACAACTGAGTATTCTTCTTTGATGAAGAATCATACTTGGGATTTGGTATCTCTTCCTAAAGGAAGAAATATGGTTAGGTGTAAGTGGGTATACCAAACCAAATACGCAGTTGATGGGTCCATTGACAAGTATAAGGCTCGTCTTGTTGCAAAGGGTTTTTCACAAGTTGAAGGTATTGATTACTCTGAGACTTTTGCACCCATTTCCAAGATGGATTTTGTACACCTTGTACTTGTTATTGTTGCATCATAGGGGTGGCCCGTATACCAGATGGATGTGAAGAGTGCCTTCTTACATGGATATTTACAAGAGGAAATATACATGGAGTAACCTGCTGGATTTGTTCATGATTCTTCTCTTGTTTGTAGACTCTGAAGGTCTCTCTATGGTCTCAAACAAGCCCCTTGGGCTTGGTATGAGAAGATGGATTCTTTTCTTCTATCTACTAGTTTTGTTCGTTTCCACTTGATCCTACAGTATATCTCCAACATGTTGGTGAGGATATTGTGATACTTGTCTTGTATGTTGATGATTTGTTACTTACTGGAAGCTCTTCTTCCCACATTCAGAGTATTCAGAGGGCTCTTTCTACATAGTTTGACATGACAAATCTTGGGTTATTGCATTATTTCCTTGGATTGTAGATTTCTTAGACATCTTCAGGGATTCATTTGAGTCAGCAAAAGTACACCCATGATCTTCTTTCAACATTTTGATATGGCTGATTGCAAGCCAAGTCCATCTCCTTTTCAGTCTGGGGTTACTCTTACTTCCACATGTACCACTCCACTTTGTGATCCTACATTGTATAGGCAGTTGGTTGGAAGTCTCATGTACTTGACCCATACTCGCCCTGATATTTCATTTGTAGTAGGGCTTGTATCTTGGTTTGCACATTCTCCTCATAGTAGTCACTGGTAGGCTGCTAAAAGGATTTTGCGCTATTTATAGGGCACTTCCCACTTTGGACTACACTACACTAGGGGTTCTACTTAGTTGGATATATAGATTCAGATTGGGCAAGTTCTATTGATGACATATGTTCCACTTCTTGCTATATTTTTTGTCTTGGTTCTTCTCCAGTTTCTTGGGTGTGCAAAAAGAAACAGGCTATTGCACTTTCATCTTCAGAGGTAGAGTACAGGGCAATAGTTACAACGAGTCAACAAATTCTTTGGCTTTGACAATTATTGATAGAGTTTGGATTCCCACAGGATTCACCAACTGTACTTTGGTGTGACAACCAAAGTGCAATTCACATTTCTCGCAACCCTATTGAGCACCAGTGGACCAAGCATATTGAGATACACATACACTTCATTCGTCAACACATTCAGGATGGAGTTATTTTCTTGGAGTACATTCTGACTCAGCAATAGGTTGCATCGACATCTTTAGGAAGCCTTTTGCATCACCTCGCTACCTTGAGTTACATGGCATGCTTGGGGTTTCAAAAGTTGTTCTTGGGGGGTGTTCATGAGAACATCTTCCTTCTTATTCTTCTTCCTCTTTCCTTCTAGCAGGATTCTTTCCTACTTTTGGTTTGATATTTCTTCATGGATATATTGTACATGAGTACCTGATCAGGCCCAGTTTCCGGGACTCATACTGTGGATATGCCACTTTTATTTTGGGCCCCTAGCTTCACTTGAGGGGGGTGTTAGAGTAGGTATTTACCTTAGCTCATGTTCACCTAGGTAATTTATTTACCTTTATTTTATTTATCCTCACCCACTTATGTGTGTGGATATTTCTTTTATCTTATTTAGATATTAGGAAGATATTATCTAGTTGTTAGGTATAGTTCTTTCCTTGATCTATGGTATTGACTAGTTCTTTGATGACTAGTTCTTTCCTAAATCTATGGTCTTTACTAGTTCTTTGATGACTAGTTCTTTCCTTGATTTATGGCTTGATCTACGACCTTGATTTGCTCTTAGATTGATCTTATTTGCATATATAAGAAAGGCCCATTCTCATTGTATTTCATAAGAGAGTTCTATAATAAGATATGATATTACTGCTCTTTGTTTGCAAAGGTTTTTGACTTTTAGGTGATTATTCATTAGTTTCTTATCTTTACTAATGGGTTTGAAATTTGATTTGAACTTGTGATTCTTGCTAAACCTAGAAAATTTATTCTTGGGATTTTGTGTGAGAAGTGTCTGAGTGGACTTATCCTTCGAATCAAAGTTTGACATGACTTTCTCTTCTTGAAATAGGAGAGCACTAAGAGTAGATAAGTCTAGAATATCTTGTTTAGTTTGATATTTTAAGTTTAAAATGGAAATGAAGTTCCTAAACCTTTCGTGGATGTTCATTTGAATAAAGACGTGTCTAGCATTTTGTCTTGAAACAAATTACAGTTACATCCATCTAATTGAGATTTAATATTTTAAATTCTAGCTAGAAAATTAACAATTTTTTTGTCTCCCTTCATGGGAGTTATTCATTAACTCAAGAGTCAATTTTATAATTTTAGAAAGTCACATACCTTCGCGCATTGATTCTAGAAATTTTTAGGCATCGTTAAGATTTTTCTCGTTTCCAATATGCAATAGAAAGTCATTTTGCATGCTTCACTAGTATAATTGACATCGCTTCTTGCAATTTCTGTTGAAATGCATAAATGTTGTCCATTGTTGCTTGTCTACCTATCAACACCTTTTCTGTACCGTTCACGACAATCCATAGCTTTCGTGCCATGAATTCAACTTTTAGTCGAATTTTCTAGATGTTGTAGTTAGAGCCGTTCAACATTTGTGACTTGTCCATACTAAAATGACTGGAACCCATTTTGAACGAAACTGTTAAAAACTTGAAATTTACAAGAAAAACTAGATTTTTACGAAAAATATATATTCAAATCTTATCTTATACTTTCGATAAAAAAATAGGTTTAATATGAATTTTAAAGAATTAATTTAAAATGCAAGAATGTTTAAATGTTGAGTAAATTCTCCCTGTCATCTCTATGCAACAATCCAACAATTACATATAGGATATACAAGAAAAATGTAATTTTTGTCCTTCCCATGTAATACTATGCCACTTATTTCTTAAGACAAGAAAATAACTTGTCAATTTTATTAACAATTTCATAACTTCATTATCAAACGATAAATCTGTCTATCTTTAGATAGTAATTTTTTTAGATAACTTAAAAAACAATAACAAAAAATTCCATGAATAATCTTCAGTGGAAGAAGATTCTAAAATAAGATAGAATGGCTAAATTTAATTGACCAACTTTATTTATTAGAAATCCACCGATTTAATTGTTCGAACTCAAACTTTTGCAATCTATAATTATCCCTATTAGAATTGATGAATCTAAAAAAGAATGCTCTCCTATTAAGTCTCTTGAAAAATCAGCAGAATCCTAGAGACTTTTAAGCATAGAAGGTATTTAGGAAATTATACCCCACTTTAAAGGGCTATAACATATGAAATATTTAAAATACATGTCAAAATGTTTCCTTTCCAAAAAACTAAACAACTAAATATAGACATAATAAGAACAATATAAGGGATGAAACCCACTTAATGTTATTGTTCTAACATATCACTCTGTCATATGCTTCCTTATTTTTCTAAACATATTTTCAAAATTGTAGTAGAAAGATTCTCGTATGCCAAAATTAAACTAATGTTGTTGTGGCCACTCTTTTGTGAGCCATTTTTTGGATTCTTTAAGGTTTGTGGCCCTTGTTTATTGTATTATTTTTGTCTATAATTTGTTGACATGTACACTGATATGTTCTCAAAATTTATTCAATAAGTCTATAAATACATATATGCATTAGTGCATTTAGGAAAATGAATGAATAGTTGCAACATAATTTCTATTAAAACTCTTAAGTAAAGAATTTATTTATATCTGAAGCATCCCTATGCCAAAAGCATAATTCACGCATTCAAAGAAGAGCATCTAATAGTAGAGTTCTTGCATCCATTTCAATAGAATAAGAGTTGGTGCACTTGCAAATTGTAATGCACGTATTATTGAAATAAATTATACTTGGTGTGTTGTTTTCCATACTGTTCAAACTCTTAGGGGCCTCATAATAATGGAGGGATTACACAAACTCCCATTAACTATAATGTGTTGCAAAGTTATCAGGGTTTCAAGGAAGAAGATTTGTTTTCCATAATGTATAGTGAGTTATGGAAAAGTGGGTGAGCTTTTCAAAGTGCAGAAGTAGATAAACATGTTCGTCAATTCAGTTTTGCGGTTTCCAATAGTTTCCAAGCCTATACTACCATAGTTATGGTTGTGACGATAAATCGCAAGTCTATAATTTCGATTAAAGGTTCTTCATTTGCATTGATTTTCTAGGTTTACTTCACCTCATTATCTGGACTTTTTCTACTAAACAATTATTATTGGAATTATGATTAAATGTACATCACTCTAAAACCATAATTATTTATAACATTTCAATTATTCCAATTTTTATTTATTTTAAAATATTTTATTTAAATTCCTAAAACAATCAATTATTACAACCAGATCTCTATACTTGATTACAATGTGTTATATATCTACAATATTTAAAGTTAAATTTTGTTAATATATTACATGGTTTCTACTACATTTCAAATTATCTACTAAGATTACAATCCTCCTTTTCTCATAATAAATTGATGTAGTGAAATTCTAACTAGTGCTCCACCAATGTTGCTTTTACTTATCGTTGACTTCATGTGGGTGATATGTATTGAAATCCTCCTTAGATGGTCAATTCATTTGATGCAACTGGGGTTTTTAGTTGGGTTGGTCAGTGATATGATATGAAATGAAATGAAATGGGTGGAGTCACCTCAAAAGGCAATGAACAATGAGTATGCTCATATTTTATGATCTAAGAAGGCCTTGTTGTCAGTGTTAGGGCCATGCCAAAACGGATCTTGTCATTTCTTGAACTTAATCTTATTTGTTTCTCCATTGGTTGAGAGTGAGTGTGCAAATCACTAATGTAGAAACAAGACCATATAAATATAAATCTTGTAGCCTTGTGGGGTTTACAGTTTCTACTTCAATGACAATTGTCACTAATTTGTCACTATCCCAAGTACTTTTCGATAAGGCATGGTGTAATCCTAGTCCATGTGGAGACGTGCCCTAAAATGGTTCCATAAACTTTGTGCTTAGTGGTGTGGTGTTAGGCTTGGGCTTTTTCCATTTATATACACGTCAAATGTGGTACTTGATTTCGACCATCTGTTTTACATGTGTCGGAGGTGGGATTCTACTTCCTTTTGTCATTAGATTCTATGGAACGTTTGCTTCGTAAATGGTATTATATGCATTATTCACTATATTTTCCCAACATCGGCGTGGGTTCCGCATAACTTTTTGTTTGTCTTGTGGGGACTATATTAAAGGATGGTGTGGTTGAAAATAATGCACTATCTTCACTAGGGAGGGGCCCAATTCCTCAATGGGTACGAGTGCTTCTCATATGATATGGGATTAGAATTATTAAGCCATGGGATTTAAAATAAATGCAACTTAATCACACAAAACAACTTATTATAGTCTACAGCCTCATTATTTGATTATTATTTTATTAGTGTTTCGGTCATTGCTAATCATTGGTATATTTGAGTTGGTTTCATGGTGAAAAATTTGTGTTTTTGAATAAAAGACCACAAGTTCGAATCTTGCAATAGATAAGGTATATATGCTTTGTATGGGAAGCATAATTAATTCTTCCTATGTACTACAAGTATGAGGTAGCCTCATGTGATATAAGCCACATACAGACCCAAAAAATAAAAAGACATTTCCTTTCCTTTCCTTTCCTTACTCCCTGTCACATCTCCCTTACCGTTATGCAAGCCTCCAAACTCTACACAAAATGGTGTCTTAGAAAAACATTGTGAGTCCAGATAATGATTTGCCTATTTTTAAAAACAAGTAATTAAAAATTGTTCATTTAAAAACAAATCATTAAAAATTGCTCCACCTCTCCTCACATGTGCCCATGGAAAAGTAAACACATTAAGCTTGGGAAAACGTGGTATAAAAGCTTCTACAGGGAATATCTCGGATAATAGTTTGTATATCAAAAAATAATACACACAAAGGTTGTTAATATAAAACAAGAGCAACGATGCTGTAAAGTATTGCCAGAACAAAAAAAAGTTAGTATTTATACAATAAACGAGACTAGCGACATACAAATTTGTAATTCACAGCTACATGAAAAAATTAGCCATGTGATCCCAACTCATCCAGTGCAATGTGATCCATGAATGAAGTGGTACAAGGCTAAAAAATTGAATATGGTCAAGTTCAAGAGAAAAGTATACTGGTGTTTGGCTTAACATCAGAGGTGCTAAAGTTATTGGTCGAGGCCTTCAACGTGAAAAATTATATGGAGGTGAAAGAATTATTATATAAGTTGTGCGACTAAACCAAATAACAAAGAAAGTGGAAGAATGTTATAAGGACATGAGCATTGGGAATGAAGAGGCAATATATACACAGGACAATAGTGCAACTCAACCTGACACAAGACATTTCTAGATGGAAAATTCAAAGCCAACTCAACTATAACATTAGAACTGACCCTGCAAAAGAATGAGTATGAAATATTTTAATCCAGTGCTTGGATTTCAAGCCACAACATCGAAATAGTAATACAGAACTCAAAAGAAAATTATATGGATGTTATTTAACATAAAAGAAGCAAGGTAAAATTGAATGTCTTCTATCTTTTCTATTGCAGACCCAAAAGTTCCCTTAAATTTGGTGGATTCCGGAGGTCTACGTATGTCGGACCCCCAAATGCCTTCAACTTACCAGAATGTTGACACGTAGCACCTTCCGTAGTTGTTGAGATATCGCCACATGTCTTTGTCCTTTCGATCCTAATCTTCGCCACGTATCCTTGTGCTTTGACCCCACTGACACGTATGGACCCGAAAGTTATATTAACTATGGCTTATTCTGCAGCTTTAAGTCCGCTTAAGCCCATCTCATTGAACTTTGCCAGAATGCCGACACATGCACGACGAGGATACAATCTAATGTGACTTTGGTCACGGATAACTATAGGCTGTTTTTTAAAGCCTAGAAATTGACAAGCCGTAAGTTGTTTTTTTATTCCAAGCCTGGAAATTGACAGGCTGTAGACTATTTTTTATTTGTAACCGTATAAACCACGGGAAAGAGATAAGTCATCAAAGCATTTTAATTTGACAAACACTTGAAATTCCTGATTTCATTCATAGTCATAGAAAATTGTGATTAATGCAAACCTTTAACAAAAATCAAACTGCAAGAATAGGAACTTGACTACAAAATGGGCGAAACTGGGTTGTCCTCATCAACACTCATGTTTCTTGCTCGGCTCAAACTTCGCATGGACGATTTCATCAACTCTACGTTGGGTCTGATTCAGACGTGTTTTTCATTGTTGCAGATCTTTTTACACAATTTGTTTGAATGCGGCTAAACTGGCTAATCTCCTTACAACCATGTGTCACCATTCCAGCTGACTAAAGCCTTTCTCCCCTCTGTTTGCCAAAAGCCACAAAATGCTGACAAGTGGCACTCAGCTGGGCATTATTAGGAATTAATATTTTAAGCACTTTTTTCTATATCCGAATGTTGGAAAGGACGATAATGTGGCAAGTCCTCTATGATGCAACTTTAAACTTAAATGCTATCATAAATGTTAATGAAATCATGTTTTTTTCTCAAAATTGCTAAATGTTGTAATAACATGTTAATTTTTAGGCCAGTCAAATTGAAGATAAATGCATTTTTACTATTTTTTTTGTTAAAAAATGTGTAGGCTTATTGATATTTATTAATGTGAAAAGTGTATATTTTGTTGATGAAAATAATAATAAATTTTGGAAAGCCACGGAATGCTGACAAGTGGTGCTCAACTGTGCATCGTTGTGAATTAATATTTTAAGCATTTTTTTTGTATATTTGAATGTTGGAAAGGATGATGTGGTGAGTCCTCTATGATGCAACTTTAAACTTAAATGCTATCATAAATGTTTTGACATTATAAATGTTAATGACATCATGTTTTTTTGAAATGGTTGAAGGTTGTAATAACATGCTAATTTTTAGGCCAATCATGTTGAAGATAAATGCATTTTTACTATTTTTTGTTAAAAAATGTGCAGGTGTACTGATATTTATTAATGTGAAAAAGTGTATATTTTGTTAATGAAAATAATAATAATGTTCTCATATGGTATACACAATCAAAATACAATGAAATAGACTTCTGATATTTAAATGGTTATATGCTTTTGTGTGTGTGTGTGTGTGTGTGTACGCGCGCGCGTGTTATAACATGTACTATAAATACGATACCCATATTAAAATGACTAGAAAATTTGCATGGGGTGAATTAGGGAAAGGAAATGTGGTTTCATGTTTTTCTTCTTTTTGATTTTTTTTTAAAGGTTGTTGGAAATAGAACATAAATTTTAAAATTGCTCCAAAGTACATATAAATGACTCCCCCGAGGGATTAGATACTAACTCGGGATGAATTCAGGATAGTACAGACACTCTCTTGGCCCAACAAAGTCTTCAGAATTGTGCACAAGAACTTGTATTTAACAGAAATGGTATATTTTGTAAATTTCCTCCTCTCTACCATATCATGAATTGGTTGGTCACTTGTTGTGAACCAAATTGTAACTGGTTGTTGCATGCAAACCCTAGTTTTTGAATACCCCAGGTCTTAAAATAGATGCACAAATTTTTATGTTTTTGATTATGCTTAGGTTAGGAAGTAGGTCGTCAAAAATTTAAATTGGAAATGAAATAAAATATCATTCTAAATTCAGGATTCAGATTGATGGTCTCATTCATCAGTTTTATTAAGATCATGAAATTGAAAATTTTGTGAAAGCTGGAAAAGCCCAACTCTGAAACTTCCCTGTCATTTTATTTCAAACGGAGGGAGAACAAAAATTTAATATTTTATAGAAAATACATAAAGATGAATTCTATGAGTAGGTTAAGTTAGCTCCGACGCGTTATAATGTTTGAATCAGGTAGATCTCAAAATCCAACACAATGAATATACTTTTCCACCGCTCCGGGCATTGGTACAAGTGAAATGGTATCATATTATGAAATCCCCATTTCATCATACCAATCGACTTGTTATGTTCAAATATGTGTATTTCACAGAAGAAAATGGTGTTTGTTTGTGAGAGGATTACATACTTTTGTAGAATGTAACGTGTTAATTTTCAGTTGCCAACAACTACTACTTTCATTTTCAAATGCTAGATGAAAACCAAAGTTTTCTTAATGTCATGTGGCATGATTTTAATTGAATGTTATTCTAAGCATAAGAAAATTGTATTTTGTACAGTATTCGTGTATGGATCACCCTCTTTTTTGTTTCACATTTTTTTAATTGAAATTTGCTTCAAATTGGATTTTCTTTTAAAACGTACCAAGCCAAGAATACATATGCTAAGCTTCAAACATCCATGATCAATAAGATGAAAGCAATTCTCCAGAATAGCTTTACATAAAACCTTTGCAAACAAATGAGACAACAATATCATATATTATTATGGAATTCAATGCAATACATTAAGAATGGGCCTTGCTTAAATAGGCAAGGAATAACAATCTAAGAACTAGTCAAGGTGTAGATCAAGCCATAAATCAAGGAAATAACTAGTCATCAAAGAACTAGTCAAGACCATAGATTTAGGAGAGAACTAGACATCAAGGATCTAGTCAATACCATAGATCAAGGAAAGAACTATACCTAACTTCAGTGTTTCCATAGATAATATCACCTAATATCTAATGTAATAAAGATAAAAGAAATATCCATACACATAAGTGGGTGAGGATAAATACAATAAAGGTAAATAAAGTACCTAGGTGAACATGAGCTAAGGAAAATACCTACTCTAACAATTTTGTACCTCCAAAGCTAGGGGCCAAAAAGCAACTTCATGTCCACAAATGAGTTCGGCAACTTAAGTTTGAGGTACTCATGTAAATACACTGGGAAAAAAGGGACACAAGGTACAAGCTACCACTCAGTATACAACAAAGTAAAATGTATGGAAGATCTTTATCAATGTATTCCCATGCACCTTTTTGGTTTCAATCCCTCGTATAAGATGCTTGCAAAGTTTGGTTGCACTGTGGCCTTAAATCCAATTGTCAATCAAATTTAACTCAATGTGCAACTAGATCACTGGGTTCTATCATAATAATTTCATACAAGGAGATTGTCAACATGTTAGTGACAATCAAAAGTATTCAAAAAAAAACCAACCAAATAATTCGATGCAACCACTGTCTGCAAACAGGCTGCCATGACTAAGAACAATTTCCAAAGTAACAAGGCAAAGAATTACACTTTAAGTGTCACGATCAAAACAAGCCAAGGTAACAAGGCAAGGACATGAAACCCGAAAAGCAGGATCAACACCACACCCTCAATTGCATTCAATGGTTCCCTAGTGGCGCTAAAAATCTGCATAAGTTGCCCAGAAAATCAACTACTCAAACACCATGATATAAAATCTGTAATCATAATGTATCCCCCACATGTTTAGATACTGTTAAAATGTCCAAAGTGTCAAAAATATCATGATATAAAATTTCGTAAAAGAGAGATACACTTACCTTCTAACAAAAAATGAAAACAAGAAGCATAACATGCCTTTAGAAAGTGGAGCAAATGCGTCATGGTATAGGAGCTAATCTTAGAAATCAATTAACCCGAATGCTCGATGTCAACCACACGAGTGAATAATATCCATCCCTCAAATCAAAATGTTGAACAATAAAGATCGGCCTTCATATCATTGTACTGCATACGATTGCACTATGGGTGATTAAAAGAACTACATCAGAATCAAGTGTCAGGTTGATCATGTTATAGCTGCCTTCATCGACGTTATCTCAACCTCCTGAGTTTGACCAGAACTCATGTTTGCTGCAAGTCCTCAGTCATAGACCTAATAAAAATAGGAGCTTGTCAATGTGATCAAACAAGTGAATAAGACATTGCAATACGAAACCAATCATGACGAGAATTCCACTTTAGCATCCAATTGAGGAAATAATACGCGTGACGCCTGAATCTCTACAGTTGCCCAATTTGCTTCTATGTAACCGCCATTAGATATGATTTTGCATTCAAGAGAAACTGAAATTCTTCCGAGTATAAAGATGCTCCTCAAAAATTTGCCTCTTCCAGCTTTGTGCATTTGTTTCAATTCAAACGGGGATTATTTACTCTTCACAGATTGTGAATATTTAGTATTTTTCTACAGGTTTAGATAGCATGTCTTAGAATTTGGCTCTCCTTGGCTTCTTCAATGTCATTTCTTCGATTGTAACAATTATGTTGGATTTCATGGAGCATGATATGGGGAGTTGTCCGATCAATAGATGGCCATTGTAGGCTTTATTTTTGGTTTCTCAACAGGTAGTCATTAATATCCTTATAATGTGAATGAAGTGATTGTATGCACGAAGAATTTCCTGTCTTAAGCGAAGTTTTCCACAAATTTATACAATATTCTCCATAAAGTCTTTCATACTTCAGAGAAAAGCAATCACCCTTCTCATAATCCATGATCAAACCTACCTAAATCAGGCATAGACTCCTGAGTACCATACTTTTGGAGCAGCGTTTAGCTCAAGATGAAAGGCATCCACATTGAGTCAACACTGCTTCCATACGTTTAGACTTTAAATTAATAGTGCATTCAAAATAAATTTTCCAATGGCTCAATAGTCACGGGAGTAGGTCACGCACTTTTTGCTGGAGGTGTTAAAGTAGACATTGAAATCACGTAAGTATATCTTGATCAAAAGCTGCCTTCTTACAAGTCCATTTTTAGGTCAATATGTTTTGCTCGGAGGCGTTCATAGAGTAGAATGTCCCAAATTAAAAAAATTAATTTTAAGATGTTGTTGCAAAGTCTTCCAGTTCAGGGATAATTTTAGCAGCGAATATTCGTAATATGGCGAAAATTTCATTTTCAGAAAATTTGAAAAGGTGAATTATTCAAAGTGGGTCGGTGTCCTGTTCGCCTAAAATATATAGTATATTTTTTTTGGGGGGTCGGCTTCGCCTTCATTTGAAAACATCTCCTATAAAAACCTAGCTGATTCGCCAGGTAGTATACCTCAAGTAGCTTAACAAATTACCAATACTGTGAAATTTGAACTCGCATACCCTTAAGCACCAGAGATTCAGAATTACTGTTAGCCTGTGATTGTTGACGCGCGACAAATGCAGTGTTGACGCGCGACAAGGGCATTCATTGACGCGCGACAGGAGTTGTACTGACGTCGCGACTAAAGGAAGTGTACTGACGCGACAAGACTCCCTGGCGACAATGAGCTGTTGACACGCAATGATTTATACTGGCGACTTAGGGTTGACGTGCGACAGTATTATTCAGACAGTGGACGCGCGACAGAGGAAATGGGTTGTTGACGTGCGACAGTTTTTCCAGAGTTGACACGTTGACAAAGACCTCAGACAGTTCACGCGCGACAAGACCTCAGACACTGGACAGAGTCGCTACTTGGTTCTTTTGCTGACGCAGGACTCTTTTCAGAATAATGGAAGGTGCCAGCTCAAAGAATACGAATAACCTAAAAGTAAGTAAGAAATCTCAGAAATCACTCTTCAAGTATTTTGGAAACTCTGCGGATACAGATATTGTAAATACCAATCATATAGATGCCACCACAAAGAATCAGAATACTGACTGTGTGGAAGGTATTATTGAGGTGGACATGCATTCTGCACAGTATCAAAGTCAAACAAATGAAACCTACGATAATATGCCAGATCTTGAAGATATTGTTCCTGTTGGGGTGCAACCAGAAGTGCAGCTAGATATCACAGATACAAACACTCAGCAAAATGGAAGACAAAAATCAAAATCAAACTCTGGTCCAAGAAAGAGGAAACCAGGTGATTGTGATATTGCTCAAAATTCTACTCAAAAAAGTAAAGCATTGAAAACGAACAAGAATATGTGGACCATTGGCAGGACATACAAGTTTGATTGGGCAGCTAAATTTCCGTTTATTGAACCTGTACAATCATCTAATTCTGAAGAAATCCCATCTGAATGTACATGTACAATATGTACGTGGAAATTGGGAAAGCAACAAAAAATGCAACTGAAGCTGGACACTATAGAAAAACATTGTGGAAAACAATATTTAACTGTAACGGGGGCGGATGGCCAGAAAATCAAAACACATAGGTGGAAAACTGAAAAAGAATGCATGCATGTTAGATACGCAGCGGAATATGAGGCAGAGCAGAAAAAACACAGACATCTGTTGGAAAAGGGAGGAACGATCACATCGCATATTGGTAAGATGAAAGAAACAAATCTACATGCAAAATTCATACAATTCTCTACTCTTTTTCAAATACTAAAAAAAGGAAGAGCGATTTCAGATTTCCTCGATTTCAAAGTTTTGTATCAATTTAACGGAATGCTGAATGTACCTCAGTCTCATTGGTCTGAAAGTAGTGGATGGGAAATGGCAAAATGCCTCTCGATGATAGAGAAGGAAGATTTGAAAGAGAATGTAAAAAAAGCAAACTTTATCTCTCTTTCAATTGATGAAGTGACAGCAGTCGACAACACCGCATGGGTATGTATCCACATCTATACTTTAGAAAATCATATAAGGACACCTCATCTGTTGGGTGTTATGAAAATGGTTGAAAACTGCAATGCCGAAAACCTATATAAAATAGTTGTTTCTCATTTGAAAGATGTTGCTGGAATGACTGATTATGAAATTGCTACGAAGTTGGTATGCGTTGGAGCAGATGGTGCATCTGTCATGCAGGGTCACCGAACAGGGCTCTGTGTTAGATTACAAACAACAGTGGCCCCATATATGCTACCAATTCACTGTATGGCTCACAGAATGAATTTAGCGTATAAAATGGTAAGCAACCACGAAAATGTTGCTAAATTAGAAGACCTTATAAGAGAACTTCATGCCTATATGTCAAGCAGCCCAAAGCGTTTTCTCGAGTTCCAAAAATTTGCAATTGGAATTACAGATGGCAAAAAACTTCTGAAGGATGTGGAGACTAGATGGATCTCTTTGTATGAACCTGCATGCAGAGTTCGTGAGGAGTATCCTTCATTGGTTGGTTTCATGCACAAATACCGTCATGAAGTTGATAGGGCAAGGGACTTGTTGTTCCGTTTAACTGATTTGGAGACATTGCTTACATTGGTTGGTATTCTTCCAATGTTAAAGGAGATCAATACACTGATGAAGCATGCACAGGGCAGATTAATCTATATTGTGGATTTTATACGGATGAGAAAAATGGTATGTCAAAGTCTTGATATATTGTACTGTTCCCAGGATAGTTTTGATGCACCTGTTTTTGAAAATTGGAAAGATTTATTAGATCTTAAAAATCCTAACACCTTTTTGAGATTTAATATCCACGATCACCTCTACATCACTGTTAATGGGAGGGAAATACCAATGCACATTTTGCAAAAACGTCAAGATATTACAGGATCGGAACGAGAAGATGTTCCTGTGACACGTAATTTGTTTGAGTCTGTTATAGTTGAAACAAGAATAAAGGTTAAAAAAATTTCAGAAACCTTGTCATCAGAAATTAGGGAACGTTTCTGTAAAGATAAAATTCTGGAAGCCATGGGTGTGATGAATCCTAATTTTTGGAATACTGAAGGTGGCCGTGCAGACTTTGTCAGAAAGCATTTCCATAAATCAATGGGTACAATAATGGAACAATTTACAAAGACGTCAGAGCTCAAGGGTATGGAAATCAAAGGTATACTGAATGCCGATTTATTAAAGTTTCAGTCAACAAATTTTGCAACAACAATGAGGAACCAATATAAGAATTTAGATCAACCTTCTGAAAGTGGTGCTATTACAAGGCTGTGGCGAGGAATCTATCAAAGTTCTATCTTACAAGAAGATATCAGTGAATATTTCAGATTATATGAGTTATGCCAAACAATGATTTTGGGGTCTGTGGAGGATGAAAGGGTTTTCAGTGCATTGTCATTTATAAAATCAAAACTGAGAAACAGGTTGGATAAAAATCTGGAAAGTTGCATGAGGTGTTATGTTTCTCGATACTCCATCGAAACCTTTCCGTTCGACAGAGAAATTGCGCACTGGAATTCCCTTTGCGAAAGAAGAGGTGTGAATAATACAGCTACAAGTACAAATATTCCCAACCTTGAGAGTGTAATTGGCTCTTCGTCACATTCTACAGAAGACAACATCGAGTTTGATGAAGCTATTGATAATGGATTGTTTCAACTTTAAATAGGTATCTTCTTTATCTATCTTTTATCTTTATCATTAAAGATGTTACAGGTCTATATACTAAAAATGTCAGGAAATTCACCCATCTATCTACTAATCCATTTCTCGTGTTGGGTTTTTTTAAAACACAGATCTAGCTCATTACCAGTGGCAGTGATGATTTCAACTTTAAGGAGGTATCTTTTTCCCCTTAATCTTATTGTTTGTTACTATTCATTTTTTTCAGCTCTGGTTATCATTAAAGATGTTACAGGTCTATGTATTTACATTTAGTTAAATACAAATATTTTTATTTTTTGAAAACGTGGGTTGACATCCGTCCGAGGAAGCTGTTACTTCTCGGGACTGACAATGTCAGGCAACTCACCCATCTATCTACTAATCCATTTTTTGTGTTGAATTTTTTTAAGACAAAGATCTAGCACATTACCGGTGATGATTTCAATTTTAAATAGGTATCTTCTTCAACATAATCTTATTGTTTGTTACTTTACATTTTTTCAGCTCTTGTTATCATTAAAGATGTTACAGGTCTAATTCTATATATTTACATTTATTTAAAGATATTGTTGGTCTATATATTTAAAGATGTTGCTGGCACTTCTCAGGACTGACAATGTCAGGCAACTCACAAATCTATCTACAATGTCAGGTAAAACAAAGATCTAGCACGTTACCCTTGATGATTTCACAGCAATCTAATACGCAAGAGGTAAGCTAAACCTGAGACTACCAAATGTTTAATTTCTTACCAGTGATGATTCTTTCTTGATTTCTTAGAATTATATTTAATTTATTTTTTATATGTGCAAAATCCTTTGATATATTTTTTTAACTGTGGGATAAACAATACATTATACAATTTTAAATATAAGTCCACATAAAATTCCTCATCATCCATATATATCATATCATCACCATATCATTATCATATCCTGAGTCCTGACACTACAATTATTATTAACACAATTATTTATCTAATTTAAATTTATTAAAACAATTCCATTTTTTAAAAATAATTCATAATCATATCATTACAATTCTATTCGTTCTAATGTCATCTATATCCATTCTAATCATTAATGTCATCTATATCCATTATAACACATTCCATTTATTTATCATCTATATCCATTCTAATGACATTATGATCATATCGTTACAAGTATAGAGAATAATTATCTTAAAACAAGTTCAAAAGTCTAGAGAAGAAGAATTACTGTGCTTGATGATAAATCTACATCCACATTAAATTGATCATCGTCCATATATATCATATCATTATCGTCATTCATCGTCTTTCATCATCATCTATCATTAATTATCAATTATCATCATTCATCATCTACGTCCACATACAATTCATGACAATGCAAGTAAACAAGAAACATACATATAATTCATGATAATCACCATCTAATGCAATTAAAATTAAAGACTGTATATAAATCCATATAATTAAATTCAAATACCATAGTACATACTCAATAGTAGAAGTTTTCAAATTCAATATTTAAAGTTTCCTCAATAATAAAAGTTTCTAGTTTTCAAAACCCTCTTTTTCTTTATCCAATTCTACTCCTCTGCTCTCTTCCCCAACGGCTTCTTCCACTGTGGTTGTACCTCTTTCCCCAACACCAGAAATAACCCCTGAACTTATAAGATCTTCCGCAGCACTGTCCAGATTTTTTAAAATTCTTTCTTCTTGATTTGTCGCATCTCCATGCGACAACAAATTTGGATCAGCTGCTGCTTTAGCTTTGAATAATATGTCAGGGTCGAAACCATGCTCTTTAATTATCCGCTTTAGTGTATTGTTTTGTTTGTTAACCAAAACAATATTTTGCTTCAAATTTTTTGCTGTGGATAAACTGTTCTTTGCTGTTTCCAAGTGAACTTGCAAAACCTTCGCCTGACTCTTCAAATTTTCATATTTCAACTGCACAAAAAGAGTAATGTCAATTCAAAATATTACTAAAAAATGAAAATTTCAAATTAACAAGAATGATTGTTTGAATGTAATAGTACTTACAACCGCTCTATCTCTTTCGGCATTTGCGATTGCTACCAAATCCTTGTCCTTGGACCATTTGTTAAAATATGCCTGGGCCTCGGCACTAATATTTTCCAATTTGTTTAATGACTTATCTAAAATGTCATCTTTATAGTTGTTGTTATACGTGACAGTCCCACTTCTTACTTGGGTAAGTAAGGAATCCATCTTCGCAGGTTGATTCTGGACTGCAGCGTATAAACTATCCCGTTGCCAATAATTTTCATAACGACTAATAATCTCATTGATAAGAACTTTAGCCCTTCTCTCCCATTCTATAAGCTGATTGATATGAGGAAGAATAAACTCACTGACATGGGATTGACAATCATAACCAATTAAGTTCTCCAAAGGAAAAGGTGGCAACTGTTCACTATCTGAATCTGATGAAGACGATCTTGCTGGAGAAGTATGGGGGCTTTCAGCAAGATCAACTGCTACTTGTTTCTGCCTTTGGGTGGGCTGATCCTGTTTGTGAAAAAATTAATCAAGATTTAGATAAATAAATTTAAATCGAAATGTAATTCAAAATTGTAAAGCATATTTAAATTGAAATTTGAAGTATACCTGCTGGCCTTGAATCATCTCGCGGGTATTGAAAAAACCAGTTGGGTCATTGCTATCAATGCCCAAATAATCTTCATCTAAATTTATATTGTTCAAAACAGATATGCCCGTTGCACTGGGCAAGCCACCAAGTGAGAGAGTTGGAATTCGAAAGGAGGAGGCAATGTTTAGTGTCCCACTAGGGGCCGGAGCAAAAGGCATGCATTTACCAATGTTCTTTTTCACTGTTCCTCTGGTTGGCATTTTAAAAATTATTGGTTGAGTGGGTGTCGGTGCCGCGGTTTGATCAGGACTGACATGTGCTGAAAAGTACAAGAAAAAAATGAAAAATAGGAAAACAATTCATAAAGTCAAAATTTTCGAAATTAAACGTATTATCGAAGAGTTGTACCTTGTTGTCGAGGGGTTGTTTTTCTCGGTGCTACGGGTGGCCTTGTAGGAGTTGTACTCAGTGTCTGTTCAGAAGATATGAATGCATGCGACTGTATGGAGTGAGTTGGGGAAGAAGGTTGAGTTTGTGAAACAGGTGTATGTTCCAAAGTCCCTGCAATTCATCAATATTAAATGTTGTCAATTCATTTGGTTAAAATTTAAATTGAAAAATAAATATGCAACTTTGGAATTTGTAAATAATATATGAGAAGGTATTACTTCTCTGGCGTTTAACGAGTTCAAACTGTTGAGGGTTTGGAGAGGAGTGAGCTTCCATTTCAGATTGGGAGTCCCCCGAAGCCTCAGCGTGTTGTTGGCCTCTTCCTCTCGATAACGCCTTTTTTCGGGGAAGGGCTTCAATAAATCTTCTCTGCAAAACATTAAAATTTAAGTTTTAATAACTGTGCACTGTAATGTCGAAAATTGAAATACAATTACAAACTAAATAGTTTATACCTGTTGTTCTTCAAATGGAATTGACAACTTCATCAACTCCTCATCAGTGCAAGTAGGAATTTTTTTATCTTTTAAATTTAAAAGTGCCTCATAATAAAGGCCGAGGAGATAGTTTGTTGAATAAATGAAAGGTTTTTCTGAAAGTTTTGAATTTGTTAGGTCAGTTCTTATTTTTTTGGATAGATATGTGCACCAATCGAATTTTTGTTTTGAGATAGTGGCAACAATGTATGCAATGGCCCAATTTGGTATATCTGTTTGGCGACCCTACAAAACAATTCTGGATTGAAAAAATGAAATAAGTGCAGCAAGAAAGTGGTGTGCAATTGATTGTGTATCCACACCACGCCTGGATTTATTGACATGGGCTGCAAATGTGAAACAGTGAAAATTACTATAAATTTACAACATCAAATTGTATCAGAATAAAAAAAAAATAAAAAATATGAATTAAAACGAATTATACTTACAATCAACATGGAAACCGAACGTTGATTCGAGAAATTTCTTGTCTTCTTCCAGGAGTGTTGCCTTGGTTGTAACAATTGGTAAATTTTTGAACGGAAGGCCCGTAAACCGATGGATGTCATTTGCTTCGATACTGAATTGGAACATTCGGCCATCGTTCAGAGTCACATAAAAAATGCCGTCCTCTGAATTGTAGGATGACAGAAGGTAATTCAAAATATCCGGATCTGTTTCGAAATGGGGCATATTAACGAGCCCTGTAAATTCACACGCATCCATCAAATCTTTATATTCTGAAGACATCTTTAAAACAGTATGGATGTGAGGGCATAAGGGATTCCTGTAGTTAATCTTGGAAATCGATTGAATTGGATTCTCTTGATTTTTTTGCTGAACTTGCAGTTGGGAAGCATGTGAAGTCGACATTATAGTTGTACTTGCATCTTTGACAATGATTGAGACCTGTAAAAATTCAAGAGCGAGAAGGTGAAAATGAGAAAATGACCGGTTGAAGGGTATTTATAGGCTAAATCGGGTGTTAATGGCTTCAATTGACGCGCGTCAATGGTCTTAGCTGACACACGTCAATAGGAACCAGAGACATGCGTCAATAGGAGCCAGTGACATGCGTCAATGGGAGCTAGTGACATGCGTCAATAGGATCCACGCGTGATGCGCGTCAATAACATCCAATAGAGGATGCGCGCGTCAATAGGATCCAGTGACGTGCATCATTAGGATCCAGTGACGCGTGTCAATAGGAGCCAGTGACGCGCGTCAATAAGAGCCAGTGACGCGCGTCAATTGGAGCCAGTGATGTGCGTCAATTGGAGCCAGTGACGCGCGTCAATAAGAGCCAGTGATGAGCGACAGTCAAGACCATTGACGTTCCATTGACGCACGTCAGGAGTGATTATTGATGTCTTGTTGTCGCACGTCAATGATGGAGCCATGACAAAACCAGGTAAAATTTTTGTTTTGGAATACTGTCAAATTCGCCTTTCACTAAAACTGGTTCTGGGGATATTCGCCAGGTATTTTCCACCTACAATTTTATAGAGGTGTCTTAAAATGAACCCTGGTTTCATTTTCTCTTAATTTTTTTTTCTGCTACCTATATTTTGGATTCTAAGTTACAATTGTCTAATAACTAGGTAGATCTCAATGTACACAGTTTCTTAGTTATCTTTATTGTGAGGAATTGAAGCAGTTGTGTAGATTGAAGCAATTTTTGTGCTATTTTTGACTCCTTCATCTTAGCTTGTAGGATTTACCTAATAGAAAAGGCACATTTAAAGTTAAAATGATCAAAATCCCCCTATTTTATTAAATCTTGTTGCATGAACCCCTTATGAGACCTCTGTTTAAATCATGCATAATTTTAGAGGGCTCTTTGCTATAAATTTGGATACATTTTTTTTTATAATGATATGCTTGTTTACAACCCTTTTAGTCTTAAGTAGTCTTATGATTCTTCTTGATAGTGATAGCTAATTGGGTGGGAAATCATAGTGGTTAGGCTACTTGGGTGGGTTTAATGTGATGTAGTTGCATTATCCATGTCATTTGAAATCATTTGGGTTGATTTAGGATCTCTCTCCAAGGTTTCACAGAGTGCAAAGAGTATGAGGTTAACCACCCTCTAGTTTTTTTTCTTGAATCTTTCCCTAATTGGAGAAGATAACACTTGTACATTGACATATATTTCTCTCTTCTTTCATCTTATAGGTAGAATAGATTCAGGAGAGACACCTAAGATTTGAGAAAAAATTAGGGAAGGAATGGGAAGTGAAGAGAGGAAATCTTAAGGACAAGAGGATTGAATATCTGGATTTGGATTCTAGTTTGAGTTTAAAAGCTTGTATGGAAAATGACACATGTGTGAATGACGATGTGTGGCCGTGGCTGTCCTCTTTGTTGTCTCAGGGGAAGAACACTAAGGATTCATTTTTGGAAGTTGAATAAAATGGGATATCAAACACTAAAAGGGAGTGCGTTTTTAATTTAGAGGAAGACCTGAATTCATGTCATACAAAACATACAAAAATGGACCACACTTGTATGAATGTAAAGCCCAAGGTAAAGGATGTGTTAGGGGTAGAGGAAGATGTTTTCTCTAAAGAAATTTTATGTCATGCCCACAATTTTGACACAGGAATACAAAAACAAAAAATACCACAATATTTTTTTTTGACTTGTACATTGTTTGATACACGAAACCACATGGGATCACTTAGGATAACTCAACATCACATAATAAATTTACACAAACATGAACCCACATATATAACATGAAAATACACGATGCACATCAAGCCACTTTTTTCACAAATGAAAAAGTACAAAATAACAATTTAACTACAGTATAGACTCATGTATTGGAATTTTCCACGACACGAAACTTTCATGGTTTACATATTTATTAAAGTCTTATTTCATTATTAACCTTAATTATTTGAAAAGCAGTTAACATGCAAACCTTCATTCTAATTTAAACTAGATTGCATTTTCTTTATTTCGTTTAACATTTTACTTATAATGGTTCCATTTAATTTTACTTATTTCTCTTGTTGCATTTAATTTGTATAGCCTGATTGTTAATGGGAGCATTTAACACATGAGGCTATTAGTACTTGTTCTAAGGATTCATTACTAAGGAGCTTTTTTACTTGGCTTTTTAATTTACCTTCATTGTAACAAGCAAGATTCACATGAAATAAAAGGAAGTCTAATAGGTCAAGAGTGGACAGATTCCATGTTCTTTTCATAATAACATTTAAACACTAAGGTTACACTCTTTTTCATTTTTTAAGTTATTACAACTAGCTATGTATTCTAACTACTTAACCTATATACTTAGTTTACATCATTCATGATATGTAGAAGAGGGTTTGCATCGAGTCAAAAGGGACAAGTCTTAAATTCCCCCTTATATAATTCTAATCATTTAACATTATTGTTTAAACCATGATGATGGGTATGGTGAATATGTTTATCCATTAATATTGCAAGTTTCCCATTTAATAGGTTGAATGATCACTAATGAGGCGCTATTTTATATTTTATTTGTTACAACAATCATCTTAGTCATTTGTGTCATGTTGGTATCATTCAAGGATGTATGCAAAATTTAACAACCATTCTAAAATGTCCTCTCATTTACTCATGTTCTTATAACATTTATGTCATTACATTGAATTCATATTGACTTCATTTTAGAACAACTAAGGTTCATATAACACTTTTTCTTCACTTATACATCAATACTAAGCGATATGATCTCACATCTAATAATAAATTCTAATATTCCTAGGCAATTTAAGTATTAGATACACGTTACAAAGAGACATTCGATTACAATTTTATACATCCTATTACCTTATAAGTCACTACTCATCTCATTGGAAAACTACATTAACATGTAATTCACCCTAATTCTCATTAAAGGTCTACGTTTGACTAATTTCCATTAACACCCAAAAGGGGTCTACACCATACCAATAGGAAAAACTAGAGAAAACAAATATACTTATCTCAAAAATTTCACACAACTAAAGGTACAAGGTAACACTTCTATTTGCGAAGAGAAGAGGGATTCAAATCAATAATTTCATACATAGATATATTACGATGTAGGTTCCACTCGAGTCATTTGAATATCCTTAATGAGATCATTTAAAGGTAAATATACCCCAAAAATATTCATAAGGCTTTGGTTACCCTTTCGAGCACCAAGGACAAATCAAACATGAAGGATAGCTTGTTCGAGAGGACACTAGAATTATGATACATAGGGAAAATGATCATACTACCCAAGGTGATAGGGTACATATAGTACAACCCTTTCCTCACATGAACATACCTAAGTTATGGGCATAGTCTTGTAAGGCTTGTCCCAAATATAAAAAGGAAACAACTGGTAAAAGTCTTAAGTCTTTTCTTAGTACGATAAGGGTTTTCTAGGTCCAATAAATCACAAAAAAGTAGATGAAATACACCATTATCAGTTATTTGCTATCCACATGCACAAATGTAGTTCCTAAGAGGAAACCTGCATACTCAAGATAATGTTTAACCATTACCGTTCGTACGGGGGGTTTGCAACAATGTAGATATGCATACATGTTATTATGGTAACCTGACTTTGGACTCTTATTTCACTTAAGCTAGGAGGTGCCATTGAGTATAAGGAACTAGGCTCATCCTAACTCAGTTTTTTACATCATGAAGGTGATCACACAAGAAGGGTAAATCATACAAAATTTTACTCTAAGTTTGGCCTCTTGTTTAGGTTTCTTTGTTACAATTCTAAGGTAATTAATACAACACACACAAGAGGTGTAAGTGCAAAAAGTTGGGGGGCCAAAAGAGGGTCTTAAGTGGACGCATTTTTCTGAAAAATAAAAAACTTCAACTTGTACAAGTTTTTTGAAATAGTTACACTCAAAATTGGAAGATGTTGTAGAAATATGAATCGTAGAATTTTGAGTCTAGTTTCTAAGCTACTAAATTTTATTGAAAATGGATAAGTTTAAGTGGGTCAAATAACTAAAATACCAACATGTGCTCCTTGTTTTTGTTAAAAAACATAATAGAGTGACTTTTCGTGCCCCCCACCATTTTTTGAGCACCATTTAGTATTTTTGAAAACCCTTTGGTAGAAAGATAGCTAGGAGCATCTAGTTTGTGCTAGATTTTTTTTAGATTTTTTTAGCGAGTATTTTTTTTTTATGATTTTTCTAGTACATAAATTTTAATGTTTTGAAAAATAATGGAGCTCTGACCGTGCCCCCCCTAACTACCTCAAAAAATATCAAAAATTATTTTTTTTTTAATATGTATAGAATTATTCCTAGTTTGTGCTAGTATATTTTTTATTCAATTTCGATGACCCAAAAAAAGATACATGATGAAAGATAGACATGTTTAAAATTCAAAAAATAGCTAAAAAAGGCATAGTTAGAAAATAAATAATATGGAAACCTTATATTAGTCAGAAAATTTGAAAAATTATATTTTTAGAAAGAAGAAACTCTGCTCTACGTCGTGGTATAATTTTTTTAAATGGATCGATTGTTTTATTTTGATTTATCATGGAGGAAGTGACATTTTTACATTTTCCTGCAAAAACATGTTGTTTGTTGTGTTTGTGAAGGTCCATGCCTTAGGCTTGGGGATCCACACCAGATCCAAGCCTCGAGGCATGTCTTGGAAAAGGGCAAAAATACGCATTATAATGCGTACGTGTTATGCTTTGTTTATATATTGTGGTCCCCCAACATCCCTTTCATCTCTTTCATGAGATTTCTGCATACATTCTGTTTGGTCTGCAATTTTCTGTACATTCTTACACGATTTTTTAGTAGTTCATTTTGTCCCCTACCCCACTAGTTGATTTTTGTAATCATGGGTGATAAAATTTGAGCTAAGGACAAGAGGAAAGTCAAGAACAAGACACCAGAGCAATTGGAAGAGATGAGAATAAAGAAATTGAAGAGAATGCAAAAACTTCGTGTAGGGCAAGGTACATCTACTATATCAAATGTAGCTAATGTTTTAGAAAATGAGGATGAAATACATAATGAAAATGTAGAGAATAATGATTTTGCAATGAATAATGATATTGAATTGAATGATAATGTTGGTATGGATGAAGAAATTGATATGAATCCAATTGTTGAACCTTTACCTGAGAATCCAAATGTTAACCCCAAAATTTGTATGGAAACACTGAATGAAGAAAGTAACCTTGTTAAATGAATCTTCACCTCTAAGAACACCTCCTTCCATTTTGCGAAGAAAACCAATTCACTTAATTGAAATTGATGAAAACATTATAAAACCAATGCCTAACAAAATGTCTGAAAGAAATGCGAGAAGAAAAGCTAGTGGAATTTGGGATAATTACTTTGAGAATTTAAATGACACACAAAGATGTCAATTATTTGTTACATTGATGAAATTAATTAAGATGAGACCTATAATGAAGACCTTGGGTTTAAGAGAATCTAGTGTTTTTGATCAAAATACATCAATTGTTGAAAATATACATCAAGCATACCAAACTGTAGGTAGTAAAAGACACACCAAAGATAGTAATGCTACATGGCGTGCACTTACTAATTGTATAGTAAGTGATAAAATAGTTAATAAATGATTGATTAGAAAAACAAGCAGTGCTTTGAAGCTAAACAGAAAAACACTAATGAAAGCAATAGAGACATAAAAGTCTTGAGTCAGTCAATAACACTGACTATTGGGATTTCTCTAGTAGACTCCCATGGAAAGACAAGAATACATCTGATATTCTAAAAGAATTAATTGTAAAATTTTGGAATGAGAACACAAGGGTGTCACCTGAATAGAAGAGATACAGTAAAAAGAAGAATAGGTTCTTGTAATCGTGAATCATGTGCAAAACATTTCTTAGGTATGACTCAAACACAATTGTTCTCTAAGTTTACGAATGAAAATCCATAAATTAACATTAGCCAAAGATTCTTTGAAATGACAAACCCTTTTATGTGAAAATCAATCACTCACGTACCACTTTTTGTTGCAGGCATCATGTTGAATTTTCAATACATTATGATTTTTTTTTGTCAAATACGTTGTGTTTTGCATACTGACATCATGTTGCAGGAGTGTGGATTAAATGTCCCACCAAAATCTTCAAGGGAATTTATTCCGACAATATTTTGTGAAAAATCAACTAGACAATTTTTTTATAACAAAGCATGTTTGGATGGAACGTGCAATGTATGTGGTGGCTTGCCAAAATCTGAAAAGTTGTATCCATGAGGAGAGTACAAATTCAATAGGAAAATAATTGGTTGGTTTCACCAAATATAAATCAGTGGCATATCAATTAAAAGATGGAAAATAATCTAAGAGGTGTGAGCTTGTTACAAAACAATTACCTGTATCAGAATATATGGTCAAATTCAGAGAGGAAATTTTTTATGAGTATGCAAGGCACACACATAGAGCTCGATGGTTGGATGAAAAATTCAAGTTAAGAAAGGACACATTCCCACTTGGTACTATTGTTTCAGTAGTTGACTTCGCAGAGAATTACACATTGCAGCCACAAATGGAGGTTCAGTCTCAATATTATAACTCAGTGCAAGTTGCTATTTTCGTGCATATAACATTCATGCACTCTCCAGAAAGCACTGAGAAAGATCAAAAAATATTAAGAGAGTATCATTTCTACATCAGTGATGATCAGACACATTCTACAGAATATGTGCAAGGGTGTTTCCAGGTGTTTTATGTGAACTTGAATGAGAGGAACATTAGTTTCAATCAACATTACATTTGGTCAGGACAACTACACATCACAATTCAAGAATGCACGGATGTTTTATTGGCTAAGAAGGATGCACAAAGAAACAAATGTACAACATATCTGGAGTTTTACTGAGGCAAGGCCTGGAAAAGGAGAGCATGATGGTGCAAGAGCATGTGTGAAAAGAGCACTTGCAAGAGAATGGTTAAAGTTCAAGGATGGTGCTAAATTTACAGATGCAAAAACCATTGATGATTGGTGTGTCAAGAACATGGGCCATGAATCTCAAGAGAGATAAATGGTTCATAGATTTTTTTGGTTGATAGAGGAACAACATTGGAAAGCTTTGAAGATTGTATGACAGTTACAGGATCAAGTGATATGCACTCATTCCGTAGTTCAGATGCAAATTCTTGGACTATTTATACTAGGTGCATGACATGTTTTTGTATATCATGCATTGATTTTGTGTGGAATGAATGTGAGTCACAACAGTGGGTGGATGAATGGACTTGTAGACCTCTAATTCCACTCGACACACATCAAGTTCCATGAGCATTACAACTTGCAGTGTCTTCAGATCAAATGACAACATCACCTGACTTTGACCAAGTCTCTGATTTAGTGCAACAAGGTACATACATATATGTACATGCCATGTTTTAGATTTATAAATTATTAAATGGTCAACTCTTAATGTATTTTAAATTTGACTTGAGTTTTACTTTGTGATGTAGGGCACGTTTTTGTAGTTATTGTGACAGAATTTAACGAAGAGGGAACAAACTACTTCTTGTCTCGTTGTGTAGAGGGGAAAAAATTTTTTTTGACTTCCACAGTCATTGATGGTGAAGACCTTGAGTATCCCACTGGGTCAGTGGTAGTCACTGGAACTTGGCTTCGACGATATCCTATCAAAAAATCAAACACTTGGTTGTTTGAAGACTATGAAGTACATCGAAAGATACTTCACTATTCACATTTGGTTCTTGCAACAAATATTAAATTGATCAAATATCGAGGTAGGCCATTAAACAAGAATCTGTGGAAGGTTCGTGAATCAGATCATGAAGCAATTCTTGCTACTGTCAAGAGTAGAGTTGATCCTTGTGGTTCATTGGATTGAATTTGCAAAGGTATGTTCTTCATGAATTTAATTTGAATATTTACTTTAATGATTTTGTTTAAATTTTGTATGATTTAAAATTCTATTTAATTGCTTACTAACATGTTTATGTAGGTTAGTGGTGCCAAAAAAGCTTCCACCTTCACGTGGTTGACACTGTTAGTAGAGAATTTATTATTCTCGAAGCCAAGTGAAGCTAAGGAAATTAAATATTAGAAAGGAACAACAAACAAAAATTCTCATTTCACCACCTATATTGTAAAAATATCTTATTAAAATTCTCATTTCACCACCTATATTGTATGAACCACCTATATTATTCACGAGATTGGAAATGTACAACCTTACACTGACTGGACTATTCAGCACTTTTGCATAAAATGGACTGAGAGGAGAAATTGAGATGGAGAAAACGAGATGGGATAGAGGTACCAACGTGGAGGTGTAGCCAATGGACGAGGAGCCTAAAAGCGTTGAAGATATAGACCAAGAGGACTCTTAAGGGACTACGCTCATGGACAATCACCTTCATAGATGGCCATAGGGAGAAAATTTCACCCCTGTGAAGTTATGTATGTCATCGTTGCATCAGGGATCTTAAGTTGGTTGATGGTCCCACGAGCTTCAGTTTGCAAAATAGAGGTATCGATCAGACAATTCCTTACACTGACTCAAAATTCCCAATATTTCTACTGGCACCCAATAGGACAATGAGGGACCAGAATGTGTGATGGATTTCCAAAAAACTGATGCAGGATTTCATAGAGGGTCTAACAAAGGTGTAGGATCTGGAGAGACATTCTCAAAAAGGTGGACTAATGCTTTCTAGAAATCAATATTGAACCTCATATAATCCTCTCATTGGAGGTGTTCCTGGAGAATTTCACTGGGTTCATTTGGTTTTCAAAAAGTTCTGTGACACCTCCCAAGATTTACCATGGCCATCCTAACATGGTGCATTTAGTTTTCGGTGCCAAGAGCTTCATTTGTAAAATATTAGCATCTAGACAAGGACTGACTCAAACTGGACTATTTCATAGCATTTTCAAACAATAGGACAACGAGAGAACCAAATTGAGATGGTGCAAAACTTAAAAGATATGATGGTTTCATAGAGGGTTGAAATGGAGGTGTAGGATCTGAAGGACCTTTCTAGGTGCCACGGAGTCTGAGAAATCACCCATGTGAAGATATAGCATGTTTGGGCTCTCAGGGCTCTTAAGGACTACACCCGAACGGGGTAGCTGGAAGCACCAAGGAGCATAGGGAACAAAAAAAAAGCCTCCACTAGAATTTACCAGGCCATTTGGATGTGTTGGCAGTAGCAATGGTTTGGTGCCACGAGCTTCTGTTTGCAAAATATATAGCATCTGACAGCCTTACACTGACTCAAACTGCACTATTTAGCTTGTTTACAAACAATAGGACAACGAGAGGACTAAATGGAGATTGAGAAAAATGAGATAGGATTTCGTAGAGGGTCCCTACATGGAGGTGTAGGATCTGACGAGACATCTCTCAAGGTGCCATGGAGAAGTCTGAGAAATCACCGTCGAACTTATGGCGATTTTTTGGTCTCAAGGCTCTTAAGCGACTAACCCAGACGAGGTAGCCCGGAAGCACGGGAGCATAGGGAACCAAAATGAAATCCTCCACTAGTGTTCACCAGGCCATCCTAGACATGTTGCGCATAGACAAAGTTTTGGTCCCACGAGCTTCCGTTTGTAAAATATAGCATTTGGACAACCTTACACTGACTCAAACTGCACTATTTCTCATGTTTGCAAACAATAGGACAATGAGAGAACCAAATTGAGATGATCAAAAAACTGAGAGGATATTTTTAGAGGGTCCCAACATGGAGGTTAGGATAGAATGAGACATCTCTAGGTGCCACAGAGTTGAGAAATCACCCGTCAAAGTTATACCTTTTTGGGCCTCAGGGCTCTTAAGGGACTATGCCCGGACGGGGTAGCCTGAGAGCACATGGATCATATGGAACAAAAAAGAAGCCTCCACTAGAATTCAACATGCCAATCTGATGTGTTTTCATAGTTGGTTTGGTTCCATGAGCTTCCGTTTGCAAAATATAGCATCTGACAGCCTTACACTGACTCAAACTGCACTATTTCTCGTGTTTACAAACAATAGGACAGTGAGAGACCGAAAGGATATGGAGAAAAATTGAGATAGGATTTTGTAGAGGGTCCCTAGGTGGAGGTGTAGGATTAAAGAGACGTATCTAGGTGCCACAGGGTCTGATAAATCACCCGTCGAAGTTAAACTGTTTTGTGGTCTCAGGCTCTTAAGGGACTACACCCAGACGAGATAGCTCAGAAGCATGGGGATCTTAGGGAACCAAAATGAATCCTCCACTAGTGTTCACCATAGCCATTTGGATGTGTTGGTCGTAGATGGTTTGGTCCCACGAGCTTCCATTTGCAAAATATACATCTCTGGACAACCTTACACTGACTCAAACTGCACTATTTCTGTGCGTTTGCAAACAATAGGACAACGAGAGCACCAATGGAGATGGAGAAAATGAGGATAGGATTTCATAGAGGTTCCCATGGAGGTGTAGGATCTAGCGGGACATCTCTAGGTGCCATGGAGTTTGAGAGAAATCACCCGTCGAAGTTATATCATTTTTTGGTCTCAGGACTCTTAAGAGACTACGCCTCGGACGAGGTAGCCTTAGAAGCATGGGGAGCATAGGGAACCAAAATAAAATCCTCCACTAGCATTCAGGCCATCTCATTTAGATGTGTTGGCATTGTAGGATTAGTTGGTTTGGTCCCATGAGCTTCCATTTGCAAAATATAGCATCTGGACAACCTTACACTAACTCAAACTACACTATTTTCACGTTTGCAAACAATAGGACAACGAGAGCACCGAAAGAAGATGGAGAAATGTTTCCAAGAGAATATTTTGTAGAGGGTCCCTACATGGAGGTGTAGGATCCAACGGACATCTCTAGGTGCCACAGAGTCCAAGAAATCACCTCGTCAAAGTTATAGCACGTTTTTTTTGGTCTCAGGGCTCTTAAGGACTACGCCCGGACGAGGTAGCTCAGAAGCACGGGGAGCGTAGGGAACCAAAAAAAGCCTCCAATAGCATTCACTAGGCCATTTAGATGTGTTGGTGTAGTTGGTTTGGTCCCACGAGCTATTGTTTGCAAAATATAGCGTCTGACAAGCCCTTACACTGACTCAAACTGCACTATTTTCATGTTTACAAACAATAGGACAACGAGAGAACAAAAGGAGATGGAAAAACCATGAGAGGATTTTGTAGAGGATCCCTATGTGGAGGTGTAGGATCAAATGAGACATCTCTAGGTGCCATGGAGACCGAGAAATCACCCGTCGAAGTTATAGCAGTTTTTTTGGTCTCAGGGCTCTTAAGGGACTATGCTGGATGAAGTAGCCTAGAAGCACGGGGAGTAGGGAACTGAAAATGAAGCCTCCACTAAGAATTCACCAGGCCATCTAGATGTGTTGGCATATCTTTTGGTCCCATGAGCTACCATTTGTAAAATATCTTACAGCCTTACACTGACTCAAACTGCACTATTTGTCATGTTTGCAAACAATAGGACAGAGAGAGAAAAAAATTGAGATGGAAAAAACCAAGCATAGGATTTTGTATAAGGGTCCCTACAGAGGTGTAGGATCTAATGAGACATCTCTAGGTGCCACAAGTCTGAGAAATCACCATCAAAATAGTTTTTGGTCTCAGGGCTCTTAAGGACTACCATGGACTGAGGTATCCCGGAAGCACAGGGAGCATAGGGAACCAAAATGAAGCCTCCACTAGCATTAAATAGGCCATGGTTGTTGGTAGATAGTGGTTTGGTCCCACGAGCTTTTTTCTGCAAAATATAGAATCTGACAGCCTTACACTGACTCAAACTACACTATTTCGCACATTTGCAAACAATAGGACAACGAGAGAACCGAATGGAGATGAACAAAACTGAGATAGGATTTTGTAGAGGGGCATTGGAGGTTTAGGATCTAGACGAGACATCTCTAGGTGCCACGGAGTCTGAGATGTCGAAGATATATGGTTTTTTGGTCTCAGGGCTCTTAAGGGACTACGCCCAGACGAGGTGTAGGGAACCAAAATGAAGCCTCCTAACTAGCATTCACCAGGCCATCCATGGACATGTTGGTGATGGTTTTGGTCCCACGAGCTTCCATTTGCAAAATATTGTGTCTCAACAGCCTTACACTGACTCAAACTGCACTATTTTCAGTTTGCAAACAATCAGGCTCTTAAGCGAGAGCTTTTGATGGACAGATATGGAATGAAATCCTGTAATGAAAGAAGCTTTCATAGAGGGTCCCTACTTAAAGTTTAAGATCAAGTTCCAATAGACATCTCTAGGTGCCACAGAGTACTGAGATAAATCTCCCTGTCGAAGTTATATGGTGTGGCTCTTAAGGACTCCAAGTGAATATGTACTGGAAGCACGGGGAGCATAGGGAACTAAATTTTCAACTAGCATTCATGTTCCATAAAACATGTTGACATAGTACCCATGGAAATCATGGGCAATGCTATAGTGGAGGTTACATTTTAAGAAATGCAGGGTATTTCCCAGTATAAATGCTTTGGCCTTTTAGGACAACGAATGAAGCATCTGATGGCTAGATCGCCATAAGGATTTTGACATGTGATTTCTCCAGACTCCATGGATCACCTGAGATACATCTCTTCAGATCTGAGAGATCCACCAATTGAAGTAATCTACAAAATTATCTCACAGTTTTTCCCTCTCCATCTGGAAATTCTCTCGATGTCCATTGTGCAAACACGAGAAATAGTGTAGTCTCCAGTGGAGAAGGCTACCCCGTCCGGGCATTGATCTAAGCTTTAGAGCCCTGAATGACTAGATTGGCTTAAGAATGAATTTGATAGGGGTATGTCTAAGAACACATGGGAGTTATCAATCACCTAGTAAATCTTTCTTGTTTAGTTCTAGGATGGGAGTCAGCTGGCCTATGGCTTAGTGACCTTCCATTCATTGATAATTTATGTTATGATAAACCCATGGATACTTTCAAAAGTGTCCTTAAAAAGGATATGGCTAGTCATCAAGCCTAGTGAAGGGTGTGATGTGATTTCCAAATAACTTGAAATGCCTACAGATTTAAAGGTAGTAACATGAATTGGACAGGATTAGACAATCAAGAATCATTGAGTGTCTGAATCAGAATGTAATCTTTTGCATTAGAGACATTATCCATGAATTGAACTGAGACTAATACGTCTTAGGAGAGACATTCTCAAGCATTGGAGTAATGTATATGGAGAGACATTCTCAAAATATCAACAGATGAAAGGCATCAAATTGTGACGACTATTGTGGGTGTTTTAATAGGGGAGAAGACTAAGAAGCATAGAAGAATGTAGTAAGTGCATGATAAGATAGGAACCAGTACAAAGAGACCATGAGCAAGAAGAAGCACAAGTAAGGTAAATACACATATACACATTGATAAATTGAATGAATAATTACTCAGATTAGGTAACTCTTTATATACATACATTATATAAATATTGATTTCCAAAGTTTGATGCATATTATACATTGAAAATGCTAGTACATGTACATCACCAATAAATGAAAAAATAATCCATAATGTCTTAAATATTGTCAAGTGCACATCATATTAGATTCATGTGAAAATAATCTCAGAAATGTAAGGTCTCATACAAAATTATCAAGTTCCAAATAGTATTTTAATGTGCATAATAAATACAAAAATGCCCAAATAGGTCATATACCATCAAGTTCAAATGCCATATAGGCTTACATACAATGCCATGCACATAGGCATACAAAAAAAATGTCATGTAAGACATATATATTTCCTACTCATCAAAATATATCCCTCTCTTGGCCTTGCTCGAAGAAGGCCCTCCCTTAGGCGAAGATGGAGATCCATGAGATGACTTTGGATCATCCGAGCCCATGCTTTGAGTCCTCTTCCGTTGAATACTCGCCTGTAGCTGAGCCTGTAAATGCAAACAATGTTTTTTTGTCAAAACTTAATTTATATATGTTTTCAACATGTATTTAAGACCATGCTAGAATGAAATTATTTACATAAATACACAAACTTACCGCAAGTTTTCGATCACGCTGAATTTGCATCTCACACTCAGATGAGTCATCGGGAGCTCCTGCAGTACGAACGGGGGTACGAAGATGATGAGATGGAGGAGTCTGTGCCCTCGAAGTCAAAATGGAGGGGGTTGAAGTTCCCTACATACACATAAGATCAGAAAATCTAACATCAGAATTAGTGAAAATAGAGCTAAGTACATGTATCTACATAATGACAATATTTTAACTAATTTTATCAATATAGAACTATTGTTTTTACCCCGCCATGCCTGTGAATCAAATGAACAGGGTTGCGCCCTATCGCAGGTAACTCCTGCATACACACAATGAAGGACATTATTAACATAATTTAATAATTCTACAATGAAAGACATTACTAACATGTAATTTAACATAATATGAATTACATGAGAAATTTAACAAAATTTACGTGTTGTTTGAATACCTCAGTGAGTTGCTACGTAGATGAAATCACAGTGGCAACACCTTTATCTACTTGTCGCAGAGATGGTGGGGTGTCTAGTGAAGTCAACATCTTTATCAAACATGTATATCACGTGAGTTAGATGGACATACAAGAACATACATATATTTGACTTCAAATACTATATATATATATATATATATATATATATATATATACATGCATATATATATCACACACACATGTATGTGAAAATTTTACATAATTAACATTCTAAATTACCTCTGTGAATGTATGTGTATGCATGGTGCTCGCCGCCTGTGGTCGGGATGAAGATGTGCCTCCTGCGCGCTGTAATATCAATGCATGTACATGTACAAATATAATTATTTCAAAAATTTAACATATATAAGTAAATCAGGTACTCCAAAAATTTTGTAACACACATAACAAAACATAACAAATTTACCTACGAAGGTGACGCCGATGAATGTAATCCAAATGTCTCACTCAAAAGGACATCTGACATAGTGACATTATCATGTTCATCCCTAGCACCAGGTGCACCAAAATCAGTACGCATGAAAGTATCATCCTCCTCGGGCCCCAAACATATGCTACCACATGACGAGCAAAAATGTGGCCTCATGCTAGTACTCCCTGAGGGAATACTCTATGTACCTCCACGAGCATCTGGCTCAGAAATATCCCTCGTATGTCGAACAAGGGTCACAGATAGCCCCTGAAGCACGTGGAGTGTATCAATCTCTACTGTCTCCTTCACTGCTTGAGGGAAAATCTCAGGGTGAGGGGGCTTCTGTGTGGGGAATCTACCCTGCTGAATAGGTGCACATTGTGCACCTGGTCGATCCTGTGCAGATCCTTTTCCTCAGCCCTAGAAATCTCAAAAATCAAAATAATTTGGGATCTCATTGAGGATAAACTCACAATAGAGTTTCCTCATAAAGTATAGTGGCACCTCATTGTTATTACAAGGTGGAAAATCAAACACCATCCACCATCGGTCCCAAAAATTATTTCTAATCAAATTATTATTGCACCAATGGATGGGAAATCGTTTACATGTCAATGGAATAGTAAGATTAGTGTGGGGGTCCGTGAATAAGGTGCATATGAGTTCTTTTGAAATTTCTTTTTTCTTTACATCCACATATGACAATTTGTTGGAATAATAAACCCTACAACCCTCTCTGTAAGTTGTCCAATGATCAATTTTCCCCGTTGCCATGTCAATTTGAACAAGTAATGCCTCCAATGTGTTTGCAAGAGAGGTGCGGTGGGGGTTTGTAGATTGTGCATCCCTCATTGTTTTGATTAAATCCTCAATTTCAATTTTGTTTTCAACTATTTGGGCTGCTAAATCTTCTTGACTACCCGAGGGATGTTGAGCAATTGTGGGAGTGTCGGGAGGGATGTCAGGAATAACAGGGTTTGGTTGTGGTTGATTCCCTCGACCTATAACTGTAACAATAAAAAATATATACTCAATTCAAATTTTAATCTATAATTATCATATTTCAATGCAATTTTGAGAAAATAAATGTGCTTACCTCTTCTCCTGTGGCGCCATCATCGATTCAGATCTTCCCAGTGATCCAGAAACGATCCTTTGAGCTTGAGATCCAACTGAATGGAAAAACGTGAGGGCATGAACAAGCTCTGAAACTCACGTTTGAGGGAGGAAAAATGATAGAGGCTCGGGCCTCTTTTTTTGTTTATACTCAACATAATGTGTATGCATTATGTAACATGTACACATTATAATGTGTACGTATACGCGTATCACTCTGGTGATTCCCGAGCCAAACAAACTAGAATGCGAGCGCATTTTTCTTTTTTTCACATCCTTGTCCACTTTTTGGCCCCCCAACTTCGTGCACTTACCCATACATTCACAGAGGTAATTTAGAATGTTAATTATGTAAAATTTTCACATGCATGTATATATATGTATATATATATATATATTCATATCATGTGTATAAATATATATATTAGTTTTGAATCTTCAAATATATGTATGTTCTTGTATGTCCATCTAACTCACATGATATACATGTTTGATAAAGATGTTGACTTCACTAGACACCCCACCATCTCTACGGCGATAAGTAGATAAAGGTGTTGTTGTTGCAATTTCATCTGCATGCAACAACTCACTGAGGTATTCAAACAACATGTAAATTTTGTTAAATTTCTCTTGTAATTCATATTATGTTAAATTACATGTTAGTAATGTCCTTCATTGTAGAATTATTAAATTATGTTAATAATGTCCTTTATTGTGTATAGGTTTGAGTTACCTGGGACAGGTAGCAACCCTGCTCATTTCCAAAAGGTGTACTCATTTTTGGGGTTAAACAAATATTGCCTATTTTGATAAAATTATTTAAAATATTGTCATTACACATACATGTACTTGTCATTAGAAATTCAATTGGAAGAGCTCTCTCTCAGCTTTCCAGAAAGTGTAAAGGTTTTCCTCCTAACTCCCCAGAATTTGTTCAAGTGATGGCTCGGCGGATCTTTGGTTCAAATTTTCCCCTTGGTTTACTAAAATAGGAAATTTACCACGTTTCCTTGGCACAGAAAGGAGAAAAAAACATAAAAAATTTGAAAATTTATCAAATCTTATCACAAGGAAAATTTGATCCCGACGGCCTGCTGAAGCTAATACTAGTATTGGGAAGTGATGGCAGATATGAAAAATATTGCACAAGATGATGGCGGCCATCCATTTTGGTGGCCAGTTTGGCCTAGAGTTGTTCTGCTGGTGGGCATGGGGTCGTAATCGCTGAGGAAAGGTTAAAATACCCCAAGTTTTTGCCAAAAACTTTTTTTTGTATGCTACCACATGGAATTGGGAGCCACTATGCTTTGAGTGGTGGGGTGACAATGGAAATTGCCTTGCTACTGTTTTGCTGAAATTTCACCTTGATAATTTTAAGGTGGCTTTCCTTGTGACGCCCTCGTGATGAGGATGGCAGCGATATGTGTTTTTGTAGTGTTAGAGGCTCAGGGGAAACTACACTTTCAAATTCTCCAAGGAAGGTATCTGACTAATTGTTCTTGAGAAGCTGTTAGATGGCTCCCCTGCTGTGGTCTCCTTGTCAGTGTTAATGTTTTCAACTATCATGGTTTCTTCAACCCATTAAATGTCGACCTCTAAATGAATTTCCCTAAAAATCACTTTGATCATTATGCTGAAATGTCCAAACAGAGACCCATTATGGTGGCCACTATCAGGCCATGTGGTTACCTTTGGCAAAAATTTCTGAAGGAAGAACATATTGGAAAAATATTTGAAAATTTCAATAGATGAGCCGATGGCCATTTCACATCATGACAGTGGATTGTGGCTAGGTCTCCCAGAGTTATTAATTCCTGGACCTCTTTTGAATGGCTACCTAATGTTGAAAGGTAGCAGTTGATATTTACCCTTCATGCCGTTTTGAGGGTTTTTAACTGTGGTCTTATAAGGTTTTGGAAGATTGAGCTGCCGATTTTCTCTAAGCTTAGGGATCTTCATTGGGTCATCCTCTACAATGAAACCATGGTCAATCCCTTATTTCAATTCCTATTTAGAGGGAAAAATTAATGTCAAGCCTATTTGGGTGCGTCTTGCCATCACCTGTCACTGAAATTTTAGGGGAGGAAAACCTTATTTCCATTAATGTTATGGGGAATCGCATTCTTCTCCATAAATGGTCAAAAATGTCAGGGAATTGTATAGACCTCACATGACTTAATGCATTGCATTCAATGGAGGATTGGATACCACTATTGATCTTCACAGCTGCTATGGAGCTTAGGGTCTCCTGGATAGAATCTGGACTCAATAACTAGACTATGGAAGGGTTTCCCTTCAGATGTAGGAACACTTTAAGGGCTTTGGGACACTTAGATTCACATTTACAAGTGTAGAGAAAAGTATCAGATTTATTTGGATTGTAAAGCCACTCTCTAACCCAAAATGTTGGAGAAGAATCCAAGATTTTTATGTTGAATTCAAGATCACAAGAAGATGAGTTACAACATTCATGAATCCCTTATTTCTAATATGTTTGGGGGCTGAGATTTCCTTGATCACAGTCTTCAACCTTTTGTATCTGCCGCATCCTTTGGGGTTGACTTATGGCAATATCAGAGACTCTTCATGCCTAGTAGAAGTTTTCACCAATCCACAATTGAAAATAAGGATCTTATTAGTTTAGGTCAAGGGGATTAGAAGGTTGTGAAAGGATTGCAAAAAGGACTTAAAAACTATCTAAACCTCTTGCAGTTGTGCCCAAATAATAGATCTAATCAGAGGAGTGGTTGAGGAACCAGCCTCGATAATCATAGAGATTCCTCTAATGGGTCATTTTACAATGGTGTGGCTGTTGGAGAGGAATTTCAATGTTTGAACATCACACTGGTGCCTATATCTTCAACTTCCCTTTTACTCCAGGGTTGCTGATTTGTCCCCTTAAAACCAAGATGCCTTTTACACCTGATGCTTTAGCTTAAAAAAAACATACATGTAATTAGTTGGCGTAATTTTTTTGATTAATTCAATAAATCTATTGTTAGATACTTCTATTTTGGCTAATTTTGATGTTTATTTTGTGATCTTATGTGTATGTAGGGAACTTCAAACCCCAAATCCATTTTGACTCTGAGGGCACAAAATCCTCGATCTCATTATTTTGATACCCTTGTTTTGCTCCAGGAGCTCCCGATGACTCATCTGAGTGTGAGATGTAGATTCGGAGTGATCGACCGCGACTTGTGGTAATTTGTGTATTTATGTAAATATTTTCATTCTAGCATGGTCTTAAATACATGTTGAAAACATATATAAATTTAAGTTTTGACACAAAAAATTGTTTGTATTTACAGGTTCATCTACAGGTGAGTATTCAGAAGAGGATCGTAGCATGGGCATGGATGATCCAAAGTCATCTCATAGATCTCCATCTTCATCTAAGGGAGGGCCTTCTTGGAGCAAGGCCAAGAGAGGGATATATTTTGATGATTAGGATATGTGTGTGTATGTATGTGTTGGCTTGCATGACATTTTTTGTATGCCTATGTGCATGGCATTGTATGTATGCCTATATGGCATTTGAACTGTGATGGTATATGACCTATTTGGGCATTTTTATATTTATTGTGCACATTAAAATACTATTTGGAACTCAATTATTTTTGTATGAGACCTTACATTTCTGAGATTATTTTTGTATGAAACTAATATGATGTGCACTTGACAATATTTAAGACATTATGGATTATTTTTTCATTTATTGGTGATGTACATGTACTAGCATTTTCAATGTATAATATGCATCAAACTTTGGAAATCAATATTTATATAATGTATGTATATAAAGAGTTACCTAATCTGAGTAATTATTCATTCAATTTATCAATGTGTATATGTGAATTTACCTTACTTGCACTTCTTCTTGCTCATGGTCTCTTTTACTGGTTCCTATCTTATCATGCACCTACATTCTTCAATGCTTCTTACTCTTCTCCCCTATTAAAACACTTAGTAACAACTAACAAGAAGACAATGAGCTCAATACATTTGGAGGTCTGTATGGGTTTGAAGGTGTCAAACATCCATATTTTTAGTTTCCAATGGGTCTCCTGATTACATAATACCTACATGGAAGATGCAATGACATGTGATTTTGACACTCAGATGAAGGAAATTGAGAAAGAGTAACCTGTATTGAGATTGTGTTGTACCTTTGAGAGAGAAAGAAAACATGAGAGGGAGAGAAGTTAGAGGTTTCCAAACACAATATTGCAAACGGTAGGCTTGTGGGACCCTGACCTGCTAACACATTTTGAAATGGCCTTTTGAAAGCATGGGGCTTCATTTCATAGGACTAAATTTCACCATTGGAAGGTACTAAGTCTGAGGCGTAGTTCCTCCCAAGATCCTAAACAAAAAAATATAACTTCACCAGGTGATACTCGAACTCTGTGGTTCACCTAGAACAAATATCAAATTCATTCTTCAACATCTCCAGTCATTAGGGATCTTAATATCTCAGGTTTTTCCATCTCGATTCAGAACTCTTGTAGTCCAAGAAAGCATTTGTAGGGACACCAAAAGTGTAAATCCTTGAGTAGTGTTCAAGATGTTAGCCACGTCGACGTTTTATAGACAGTTGGTTCGCGGGAAGAGCTTCTGTTTACACCAACATGTCCATATGGTCTGGGACAATGCTAGTGGACTTGGTTTTTATGCGGGACAGTGTCGTTTTCCAAGCAATACTTCATCCGAGGCAAGTCCGAATAAGAGATGAGACTAAAAATTGCTATAGAGGATTTCGTCAAGTGATGGATCAAACTCCGTGGCATCTAATGAGATGTCTCTATTAGATCACACGGAGTCTGAGAAATCACCCGTCTAAATTATATCTCAGTTATTTCCACCTCAGGTGTTTCGTTCTTAAGTTTGCAAATACACCCAATTTAGTTTAGTCAGTGAAAGCAATGCAATGTTTTATAGGGAATCTCGTGGGACTGAATCCTCGACTATGTGAAGATTCTAGCCATTTCCTACGTGAAGGCTAGTGGAGGATTCATTTTGGTGCAGGATGTTGTCATTGGTTTGCAAAATACCTCATCTAGGTGCAGTCCTTTAAGAACTCTGAGACTAACTATTTTCGTATAAAAGTTTGCAAACAAAGGACATCTCGTTAGAGAACTAATGGAGATGATAACCCTCTACCAAAATCATATCTTGGTTTTTTCCATCTAAGGGCCTCTCATTGTGGATTGTTTGCAAATCTGACCCAAATCTCTATGCCAGTTTGAGTTAGTGTAAGAGTATCACGTCGAAGATATATTGTGAATGGCAGCTCATGGGCTCTTAACTGACCACGCCACAGACGTTAGGATTGCAAAGAATGCTAGTGGAGGTGTATTTTTTTTGTAGGACGGTAGTTGTTACTTTGGGGCTACCCATCCGAATGTCCCTTAAGATGCCCTCCCACGAAAAAAGCTTAACTTTGGCAAAGATTTCTCAGACTTTTTGGCACCTATACATGATTCTTAGATCCACTATTTGTGTAGGTGCCTTTACAAACAATATATCAGTTTTTTCCATCTTGAACTGGTTCTCTTATATGTCTGATTGTTTGATAACGAGCCAAATATGTAGTTTGTAAAGTGGATGTTAAACATAGAGGTTTTGCTGACAATATCTTGGTGATCGAACGGAGTTTGAGCCAATCACCCATATGGAAGATACTTAATGCTAGTGAGGATTTTTTAAGGGACTATGTGATGAGTGTCATTGCTTCTAAGCTACCTCGTCTGAAGTAGTCCCTTAAGAGCCCTAAGACCAAAAAAGGCTATAAATTTTTAGGTGATATCTCAGACTCCGTAGAACCTAGAAAAGTCTTGTTAAATCATATACCTCCATGTAGGGACCCTCTACAAAATCCTATCTTGGTTTTATCCATCTATTGTTTTGTTGCTATCATTGTCCAATTGTTTGTAAATATGTAAAATAGTCTGTAGTTTCAAGACTTACCCAAACAATAGTAAGAGAGAAAAATGCAATGTTTTGCAACATGGTAGATTTTGGGACAAAACCGACCATGCCAACATGTCCAGATGGCTTGGTGAATGCTAGTGTAGACTTTTTTAGGTGTGGGACACTTTTGTTACTTCTGTGCTACCTCATCAGCGCATAGTCCCTTAAGAGACTACCTTGAGATCTAAAACCGTATAAGTTTGCTGGGTGATTTCTCAGATTCCATGGCACCTAGAGATGTCTCGTCAGATCCTACACTTCCATGTAGGGACCCTCTACAAAATCATATCTTTATTTTTTCCATATCGACTTGGTACTCTTACTATGTATATTGTTTGTAAAATGAACCAGATAGTGTAGTTTGAGTCAATGTAAGGCTATCAAACATGCTATATTTTACAAATGGTAGCTTATGGGACTGAACCGACAGTGGTAACTCATCCAGATCGCCTGATGAACACTAGTGGAGGATTCATTTTATTGTAGGATGGCGTCGTTGCTTTGGGCTACCTCGTCTATGCATAGTCCCTTAAGAGCCCCGAGACCAAAAACAGTCTATAACTTTGGCGTGTGATTTCTTAGACTTCGTGGCACCTAGTCATGTCTCGTTCGATCCTACACCTCCATGTGGGGACCTTTAAAAAAATTCCTATCGCTTAGTTTTTTCCATCTGTAATCTGGTGCTCTCACTGTGCTATTGTTTGCAAATGCGCTGAAATAGTGTAGTTTGAGTGAGTGTAAGGCTGTCAAATGCAATATTTTATAAATGGTAGCTCATGGCACGGAACCGACTGTGCCAACATGTCTGGATGGCTTGGTGAACAATAGTAGAGGATTTTTTTGGTGCGGGATGCTGTTGTTGCTTCCGGGCTACCTTGTCGGGCATAGTTCCTTAAGAGCCCTGAGACCAAAACAGGCTATAACTTCAATAGGTGATTTCTCAGACTTCGTGGCACCAAGAAACATTTTGTTAGATCATACACCCTCCACATAGGGACCCTTTATAAAATCCTCTGTTTTTTCTTTTTCCATATCATTTGGTGATCTCGTTGTCCTACTTGTTTGCAAACACGCCAAATAGTGTAGTCTGAGTCAGTGTAAGGCTGTCAAATGTAATGTTTTGCAAACGGTAGCTCGTGGGACAAAAAATCAACTGCACCAAAATGTCCAGGTGGCATGGTGAATGATATTGGAGGATTTGTTTTGGTGTGGGATGGTGTCTTTGCTTCCGGGATACCTCGTCTGGGTGTAGTCCCTTAAGAGCCTTGAGACGAAAAAATCATATTTTCGTCGAGTGATTTCTCAGACTCCGTGGCACCTAGAGATATGTCTCGTCAGATCCTAGACCTCCATGTAGGGAACCTCTAAAAAATCCTATATCTTGGTTTTTCCCATGTCAATTTGATATTCTTTCTGTCCTATTGTTTCCAAACGTGCAAAAATAGTATAGTTTGAGTCAGTGTAAGGTTTCCAATACAATATTTTGCAAATAGTAGCTCATGGGACCAAAAATCGACCATGCCAACATGTCTGTATGGAATGGTGAATGATATAGTGGAGGATTCATTTTTTTCCCTGGGACTGGTGTCATTGCTTCCAGGCTACCTCGTCCAGGTGTAGTCCCTTAAGAGCCCTGAGAAACAAAAAAATGCTATAAATTGACTGGGTGATTTCTTAGACTCCGTGGCACCTAGAGACATTCGTAAGATCCTTTACACCTCCATGTTGGGGACCCTCTAGGAAATCTATCTCATTTTTTTCCATCTACATTTGGTTCTCTCACTGTCCTATTGTTTACAAACAGTAGCAAAATAGTGTAGTTTGAGTCAGTGTAAGGCTGCAAGACACAATATTTTGCAAATGAAATAAGCTCGTGGGACCAAACCATCTACGCCAACACGTTCATAGATGGCTAGGTGAAATTCTATTGGAGGCAGTTTTTTGTTAAGAGCCTATGCTCCCATACATGTTTTCAGGCTACCTCGTCTGGGCATAGTCCCTTAAGAAATGAGACCAAATCATGCCATATAACTTCGATGGGTGATTTCTTAGATAAAATGTGGCACCTAGAGATGTCTCATCAGATCCTACACCTCCACGTAAATCCTCTCTAATGAAATTATCTCATGGTTTTTTCCATCTCTGCATTTGGTTCTCTGCTGTGCTATTGTTTTACAAAATGCGTGAAATAGTGTAGTTTGAGTCAGTGTAAGGGCTGTCAACAACGTTGTACTTTTGCAAATGAAAGCTCATGGGCAACTAAACCAACTACGATCAACACATCAGGATGGCCTGGGTGAATGCTAGTGGAGAATTTTTATTGGTTCCCTACACTCCTGGTGCTTTTGGGCTATCTGTTTGGGCATAGTCCTTAAGATATGAGTACCAAATTGAAAAGCCATATAACTTTGACATGGGTGATTTCTCGAACTCCGTGGCACCTAGATATGTCGATGTTAGATCCTAAACCTTGAATGTGAAGGGTACCCTATACAAAAGCCTTCATGGTTTTCTCCAAACATTTGGTTCTCCTTTTGCTATTGTTTGTAAACAATGAAATAGGCTCTTCAGAAGATTTAGTGAACAACATAGTGCATCTATTTTGCAAACGGAAGCTCGTGGACCAAACATAACCTATCTCTGTGTCAAACACATTGATGGGAGCATCAGAGGAACATACTATCCTTGGATGAATTTGCAACATTAGTGAGGTTGATCAATATGTTACCCATGCTTTTGTGGCTACCTCGTCTGGGTGTAGTCCCTTAAGAGCCCTAAGACCAAAACAAATCATAACTTCGATGGGTGATTTCTCGAACTCCGTGGCACCTAGAGACATCTCATTAGATCTTACACCTCTACATGATGGGGCCCTCTACAAAATACTCTCAAGTTTTGCTCCATCTCCATTTTTGAAGAATCTTGTTGTCCTATTGTTTGTCAAATGTGTAAAATAGTGTAGTCTGAGTCAGTGTAAGGCTGTCAGACGCTGTACATTTGCAAACAAACGGAAGCTCGTGGGACCAAACCGAACTATGCCAACATGTCAGGGTGGACTCAAGTGAACATCTAGTGGAGGATTTTAATTTTGGTTCCCTACGCTCCCCATGCTTTTGGACTACCTTGTTCGGGCGTAGTCTCTTAAGAGTCTTGAGACCAAAACACGCCATATCTTCGACGGGTGATTTCTTGGATTTCATGGCACCTAGAGACGTCTTGTCGGATCCAAGGACCTCCACGTTGTAAGGCCCTCTACTGAAATTCCTCTCAGCGGTTTTCTCCATCTCCATTCAGTTCTCTTGTTGTCATATTGATTGCAAACACACGAAATACTATAGTTTGAGTCAGTGTAAGGTTGCTACCAAACTATAGTTTTCAAACGGAAGCTCGTGGGACCAAACCAACTACGTGCCAACATGTCAGAGATGGCCTAGTGAACACTAGTGGAGGATTTTTTTTGGTTCCCTATGCTCCCATGTGCTTTCGGGCTACCTCGTCCCAGGCGTAGTCCCTTAAGAGCCTTGAGACCAAAAACACGCTATATCTTGACGGGTGATTTCTCGGACTTCTGTGGCACCTAGAGATGTTTCGTTAGATCCTAGACCTCCATTAGTTCGAGGCCCTCTATGAAATCCTGCTTTCACAAATTTTATCCATCTCCATTTGTTCTCTCTGTGTTGTCCTATTATTTTCAAAAGCACGAAATACTGCAGTCTGAGTTAGTGTAAGGTTGTCCATTGCCAATCACCTGAATAATATAGGTGGTTCATACTAATATAGGTGGTGAAATAAGAATTTTAATAAGATAATTTTACAATATAGGTTGTGAAATGAGAATTTATGTTTTTTTTGAATCCTTTATAATATTTAATTTCTCTTAGCTTCACTTAGCTTCAAGAATAATAAATTCTCCACTAATAGTGCCAACCGCGTGAAGGTGTAAGCTTTTTTGGCACCACTAACCTACATAAACATGTTAATAAGAAATTAAATAGAATTTTAAATCCTACAAAATTTAAATAACATGAAATCATTCTAAGTAAATATTCAAATTAAATTCATGAAGAACATACCTTTGCAAATTCAATCCAATGAACCGCAAGGATCAACTCTATTCTTGACAGTAGCAAGAATTGCTTCATGATTTGATTCACAAACCTTCCATAGATTCTTGTTTAATAGCCTAACTTGATATTTGATCAATTGAAAATTTGTTGCAAGAACCAAATGTGAATATTGAAGTATCTTTCGATGTACTTCATAGTCTTCGAAAAACCAAATGGAAGATTTTTTGATAGGATATCGCCGAAAGCCAAGTTCCAGTGACTACCACTGACCCAGTGGGATACTCAAGGTCTTCACCATCAATGACTATGGAAGTCAATTTTTTTCCCCTCTACACAATGTAGACAAGAAGTAGTCTGTTCCCTCTTTGTTAAATTTTGTCGCAATAACTGCAAAAACGTGCCCTATGTATCACAAAGTAAAATTGTTAAGTCAATTTAAAATACATTAAGAGTTGAGTCTAATTTAATAATTTATAAATCTACAAACATTGCATGTACATATATGGGACTATGTACTTTGTTGCACTAAATCATAGAATTGGTCAAAGTCAGGTGATGTTGTCATTTGATCTGAAGACCCTGCAGTTTGTAATGCTCATGGAACTTGATCTGTGTCGAGTGGAATTAGAGGTCTACAAGTCCATCCATCCACCCACTATTGTGACTCACATTCATTCCATGCGTGGCAAATAGAAATGCATGATATACAAAAACATGTCATGCACCTAGTATAAATAGTCCAAGAATTTACATCTGAACTACGAAATGAGTGCATATCACTTGATCCTTGCAAATGTCATACAATATTCAAAGTTTTGTCAATGTATGTTGTTCCTCTATCAACCAAAAATATCTCGTGAAACCGTTGATCTCTCTTGAGATTCATGGCCCATGTTCTTGACACACCAATCAACAATGCTTTTTGCATCTGTAAATTTAGCACCATCCTTGAACTTTAACTCTTCTCTTGCAAGTTCTCTTTTCACACATGCTCCTGCACCATCATGCTCTCCTTTTCCATGTCCTACCTCAGTAAAACTCCAGATATGTTGTACATTTGTTTCTTTGTGCATCTTGCTTAGCCAATAAAACATTCGTGCATTCTTGAATTGTGATGTGTAAGTTGTTCTGACCAAATGTAATATTGATTGAAACTAATGTTCCTCTCATTTCAAGTTTCACATAAAACACCTAGAAACACCCTTGTACATATTTTGTAGAATGTGTCCAATCATCACTGATGTGTAGGAAATGATACTCTCTTAATATTTTTCGATCATTCTCAGTGCTTTAGGAGAGTGCATAAATGTTATATGCACAAAAAAGAAACTTGCATCTGAGTTATAATATTGAGACTGAACCTCCATTTGTGGCTGCAATATGTAATTCTCCTGTAAAATCAACTACTAAATTCAATAGTACCAAGTGGGAATGTGTCCTTGCTTAACTTGAATTGTTCATCCAACCATTGATTATTGTGTGAGCCTTCATACTCATAAATAATTTCATCTTGAATTTGACCCATAATATTCTGAGTAATACAGGTAATTGTTTTCTAACAATCTCACACCTCTGAGATTCTTTTCCATCTTTTAATTGATATGCTCACCGATTTATATTTGGTAACATTGGAAGAATTATTTTCCTATTGAATTAATTACAGAACCTCATGGATATAACTTTTCAGCATTTGGCAAGCCACCGCATAGGTAAATGCACATTCCATCCATGAACATGTATTTGTTATAAAAAAAATTGTCAGTTGTCAACAAATTTTTCACAAAATATTGATGATAGGAATAAATTCCCAAAGATTTTGGATGACATTTAATCCACACTCTTGCAACATGATGTCAGTATGCAAAACATTGATGTAAATGACAAAAAACTATCATAATGCATTTAATAAATCAACATGATGCCTGCAACAACAAGTGGTTGTGAGTGATTGATTTTCACATAAAAGGGTTTCTTAATTTCAAAAAATTATTTGGCTAATGTTAAATAAAATTTTCATGATTAAACTTAGAGAACAATTGAGTTTGAAGTCATATCTAAGAAATTATTTTACATACACATTCACAATTAGTCAAGAACCTTGCTCTTATGTTTTACATATATCTCTTCTATTTAGGTGACACCCTCTGTGTTATCAATCCAAAATTTCATAACAATTAATTCTTTTAGAATATCAAGATGTATTTTGTCTTTTCATGGAAGTCTGCTAGAGAAATGCCCAAATACTTCAATGTTATTGACTGTAAATTCAAGGACATTTACGTCTCTTATTGCTTTCATTAGTGTTTTTTCTATTTAGCTTCAAAGCATTTGAACTTGTTTTTCTAAGGAAGCATTTATTAACTGTTTTATCACTTACTATACAAATTAGTAAGTACACGCCGATGTAGCATTACTATCTGTGGTCCGATCTTGCACACCTACATATTTTGGTATGCTTTATGTATGGTGTTTTCAACAATTGACTGCATTTTGATCAACCAACATTAGATATTCTTAACCCCAGTGTGAATGAAAGAGGTCTTCATTATAGATCTCATCTTAATTAATTTCATCAATGTAACAAATAATTGACATCTTTGTGTGTCATTTAAATTCTCAAAGTAATCATCCCAAATTTCAATAGCTTTTCTTCTCAAGTATTTCTTTCAAAGTAAAAAATTTTGTTAGGCATTGGTTTTATAATGTTTTCATCAATTTCAATTAACTGAATTGGTTTTCTTCACGAGAAATTTAACAAGAGGTGTTCATTAGATGAAGAAGATTCGTTGTGACAAGAATACTGTTATCCAAAATTCACCCCTCAGGGTAATTTTGATAACATGCATCAGATTATTCAAGTTCCAGGCAAATAGATTGATTCAAGGCCCAAAATCATGTTTTTTGGGGTCCCCTCGGATTCTTTCTAACTCTCCCATCCAAAGAAGGAATCCCAACAGGTCGAGAAAATGTGAAGAAAATTGCAAAAAACTAAGCTTGGGGCAGAAAAAAATCATGAAAATTGGCTAAGTCCTGAAGGGTCCAGGCGGTCCTTGGGACAGTTGGGACAAGTCTTGGGGCGCGAATCGGCCGAAAAGCCTCTAGTCCCAGTCCGCGCAGCAATTGGGACAGTTGGGACGTCGGGGCACGCGTGGGACGCAGAAAAGCCGAAGGCGGCCGAAAGAACCAGTTCAAATTTTGCCTAAGTCGTGTTCCGGGACGCTTGGGACAAAAGGTGACAGGAGGCCCGAAACCAGGCGGAAAAATTTCGGCCGAAACAAGTCTCTGTTTCATACAGTTTGGGACACCGGGACAAAGGGACGCGCAGGACACAGATATGCTGAGAGCGAACCAGAACGGCCATGTGTCTTCACGTCAACGAAGTCAGGAAATGCCACGTGTCACAAGGGGAAAAAGTTCGGAAGAATTTGTCCCAGGCAAGGTTCCGGGACAGTTGGAACAAATGGACGCGAAAGTAACGCGAAGAGAGGACCCGTAAACGAATCAGAATTGGAGCACGGTCCTATGGAGCAGGGGAGTTCAGAGCAGGGAAGGACTTTGGAAAATTTGAGCAAAAGTTTTGGCCACTGGGACGTTCAAAAGCTGAAGGATGACCGCCAATGCACCCCTGTCCACCAATCAGAAGGTCATGACACGTGCCCCAAGTGTCGCCCATCAGGCGCGGGGAACCAATGGAAAATTCCGCCAAAGGGTGAAAAAGGTCTAAAATTTGAAGGAAAACCCGAAAGGAATTTTTAGGAGAGATGAACCCATGGATCCAATCAGATTTTGACATGCGTCATCTAGGTGGCGGAGCTGCGGGAAAAATTTCAAATTTTTTGCCCGATATCCGTTTTGGCCTGTTTTGTGCCCTAAATCTTCAGATCCCCATATCTTTCGATCCAGAGCTCATATTTGCACGTTCTTTATATCAATGGAAAGCTGGAGAAATTCTCTACATGATTCCAGGGGTCAATCTTGCAATTTTGGTTTAGTTTTGAAGAGATAAAATTAAGAAATGGCTCTGATGCATCGTGATAATGGCCAGAACTGACGTTTCAACAACCAACTTTAATGCAAAATACAGTCTCGCATGCTCTTGCCAGGATTTCGGTCACTTCAATGCCATAATGAGATAAGGTCCTCCATTAAATGCAATCCTAGAAGTGGTTATGGGTAGATTTGAATTTCCTCTCTCTTCCCTCTCTCATTCTTCCTATATATGTAAAGAGATTTGGCTTCTTTCTAAAGGTCGAACATTTCTGTTTTGCTCCTCCCTTCTTTCTCTGCAGCAAGTGAATTTGTGGAGATTCGAACCTCCCCATTTGAAACTGTAATGCAGACTCTACCTCTTGGCACTTTGTAGTGTATTGTATCAATCATTTGGAGCAAGTAATGCATGTCTGTGGAATGATTCTCAACCCTCTCTGTTTGTTTATTTGCATCCTCCTCAGATCTTTCACTGCAAATTTTGTTATCTGTGCATGATCTTGCATCGTTACATTTTAATGGATCTGTGTTTATTGCATGACAAGACAAGTGTTCTTCATTCCTTGGTGCATCACCTTCTATTAGCTTAGTTTCAATTTTTTTGCATCTTCTTATCCCTGTCTCCTTGGCAATTTAGAATTAGATTAGGAGCTGAACCCTCTGCATTTTGCAAATGTAGCATCTGAATCAGAGGAGTTTTAGGAACCAGCCTCTAATCTGGAGATTCCTTCTCTCATTTTACAAGTCCCACACTTGGAGAAAGGATTCAATGTTGTGCAATCACACTGGATGCCTAGTATGATCAACCTAGAAATCTGATCAACATCCAGGGGTGCTGTGATTTGTAACAACAGTTTTGGCACGCCCGGTGGGACCTTAGAGGTCTCATTTTTATTGCAGCAAAGTTGATGTGCATCTGCTGCAATTTTCTTGCTTGAAAAAGAGCTATTATTTGCATATCTGGCGACTCCAAGGGGAAGAATCAACTGGTTTCAGCAGTGCAGGCCTGAAAACTCATGAGAAGAATCACCACAAGGTCAAGAGTTGGAGAAGAAGAAGTGTTGTTTGAATACCTGCAATTATCTCCAAGAAGAAGGCAAAGAGGAAGAAGGATTCAAAGGTCTCCATCTCCACCAAACAGAACTCTCTCAACTCCTCCACCTGGTAGGCCTTTCATTCAGTCAACAAGGGTTTTAAGACCAATTAGAATGGCACAAAACAACCCCTATGTCAACTTCACAGGCAGCAGCCCACTTGCCCTCAATGCACAACATCCAATTCCTATTGCAGCCTTAAAGAACATTCCATACTTCACTGGAGAAAATCAGACTACTCTAGGTGATCATGTTAAAGATATTGCTAACCTTTGTGCAATCCATGAAATCAACGAGATGCAAGTGGCTGTCAAGTTACTGGCATCTTCATTCAAGGGGAAAGCATTGTAATGGTTTAGAAGCCTTGGAGCTGGTTCTATCACAAATTGGAATCAGCTGTGTATAGCACTTCATGAGCAATTTGGAGAAAAGGGAGACAACTTGTCTCTTTTGGAGCAGCTGACAACCATCAAGAGAGCTCCCAATGAGCAGCTGACCGATTTCAACTTCAGATTTCAAAAGACTTGGGAGAGAATTCCAGTGGCAGTCAGGCCAACAGCAGAAGGTGCTTTTCTCTACTATCTCAAAGCTCTAAATTCTGATATTTCTATGTTAATTCAGTCCATGGGAGGCATAACTATCCCTATGGCTTATAGCATTGCCATTAGGGCTGAAAATTGTTTGATCCAAGCTGGCAAACTTGCCCCTAGACCTCCCATGCCATTGTTTCCAAGTTTAGAGAGTCCAAACACCAATCAAGCACCTAATTTGGCTCCTCCTTCCACTCCTAGAAATTAGAGTTCAAATGAAGCTTCCACTTCATCTCCAAGTGCCCCAAATGAGCTTCAAGAAGTCATGAAGCAATTGCAAAACCTAGGTAATGAGCTGGTTACTCTCAAGAGGCAGCAAGCCCAAGGTTTTAGACCTTCTTATCAGCCCCAAGCTCAGCCTAATAGGCAGCCATACCAACCACAAAGGCCACCTAATCCAGCTGCAAATATAAATCAAACAAGGCCTCCTGCCAATAGACCATTTCAGCCCTATAATCCAAATGCCATATCTGCCTCTAAGGCATTGGTGCCAACACAAAACAACATTGCTCAGGAGTATGATTGGTGTTTTCCATGCAATGAGCCTCATAACCAATCCATGTGCTTCAATGGTGCTTTGAATCAAGCATTAATGGTGACAACTACTGGTGTGGAGGGTGAGGGCAGTCAAGGAAATAGTCAACAACAAGAAACATTCCAATAGCAATCAGCCCCAAATGACACCACATTGGTAAATTGGCAAGCAGAGGATTTTTGTGGCATGAATCAGGCAGTTTCTCAAGGTGTTGCAGCCAACACAAGGTCAAAAAGGAGGAATTTGGGTGAAGAACAGCCATTAGCCCCAACCAATCCACAACCTTCCATGGTTCCACAAATGGTTGGCAAAAAAATCCAATTTCAAATGCACAAGGGCAGCCAAGAACAACCCCTAGGCCAACTCAAATACTAGTTGTTGCTACCCCACATGCAAGGAGTGAATGTGCAAACCAAGGGACAACAAAGGGATCCTTCATCACCATTCAGTATCATTGATCAGATGAAGAAGACAAATGTTAATATATCAATGTGGGAATCCCTATCTATCCCAGGCCAAAGAGATCTGCTACAAGCTGCCATGAAGGACTGGCCAACTTCGAATCAGCAAGTTCAGATGCAAGACAAAGTGCTTACAAATGCTGCCCAGCCTGAGGGAAATCATGGAGGATAGCAAGGTAAAATGTTGAAACCCCCTCCTTTCTATGTTTCATTGATCATTGGAAATCAGCTAGTGCACAATTGCATGATAGACTCCGGGGCAAGTAGCTCAGTAATGCCTAAACAAATAGCTGATCAACTAGGGCTCCAGTATGAAACCATATCCAAAGGGGTAGTGCAGCTAGATGGGACAGCAGTAGCAACAGTTGGAGTGATTAGAAACTTGAGTCTTACCTTGCATGCATGTCCAAATGTTGTTGTTTTACAAGATGTATCAGTCATAGACCTTCCACCACTCTTTGCCCTATGTTTGTCAAGGGACTTCACAGCCAAGATTGGGGGATATTTGTCTGCTGATTGGTCACACATGCTGTTCAGAATGAGGTATGGAACCAAGGCTACAATCAGGTCTGAACCTATTGCAAACTTCCACATTGAGCCTTACACTCCAAGTCAGATTAATGCCAATTGTTCAGCATTTGATCAAGAAGATCACCCAAGCACTGATGAAGCTGACACCAAGGTTGGAAGCATCCCGGATCTAACTCTTGATGAATGGGCAAACAAGGTACATGCTTTTGATCCTTATCAAGAAGTAGAAGAATCTGAGCTAGGGGTCTATTGTATACACGAAGAAAATCAGCCTATTCCTAGCATCACCAAGCCAAACCACAAGGATGACAATGAGGTATGGCAGCTATTTTTTGATGGATCAAGGAGTAGACAAGGTGCAGGAGGTGGAGCCATGCTTGTTTCACCTCAAGGAGTAAATTACTATTCAGCTTTTAGATTTCAGTTTACATGCTCCAATAACACTGCTGAATATGAAGCCTTGGTGCAAGGGATGCATTGGGCAATCAAGAGGAAAATAAAGAACTTGCAAGTCTTTGGGGACAGTGAATTGATTGTAAATCAGGTCAAGGGACAGCATGCTACCAAGAATGATCTACTCAAGTGCTACAAGAATAGGGTGTGGGACCTCATGGAAGATTTTGAGGGTTTTGGCATCAAATCCATTCCTAGGAAAGAGAATCAAGCTGCTGACAGGCTTGCAGCAGTAGGGGCAGCCTTTGACATTGTGGAAAGTATTCAACAAGACAAGGTACAGCCAAACATCCATGTGATTGTGAGGCCTTCAGTGCCAGATAACAATGTCAGTTGGCAAGTGTTTGAGAATGACCAGCAAATCATCCATTTCTTGCAAGAAGAAGCTGAGTTCTCAGCCAAGAATCAAGAAAAGATTGGAACAGCAGTATGGTGACCAAGTGGTACAGCTGAGAACTAACAAGCTGCCCAAGGGACTTATCACTTTGGAGTCCATTTTTAATCCCAATGATCAGTTTAGAAAGGAGAAAGCAAACATTCAGGTCAAGAGAGAGGATTCAGTATCCATCTTGGTGGAAGAGAACAAACCATTACAAATTGGAAAGATGACAACTGAACAAGAAAGGTATGAGTTCATACAGCTGTGTCAAGAGTTCCCTGACGTGTTTGCTTGGAGCTATGAAGACTTGAAAGGTTTCAATCCCAACTTAGCTTAGCATACCATTGAATTGGATCCAAATACTAAGCCTGTCAGGCAGAAACAAAGACCAGTCAATCCACACATGGAGCCTCTCATGAGGAAAGAATTGGACAAGCTGATTGAGTCAAGGATCATATTCCCAATCAAGCATTCTAGTTGGGTTGCCAACTTAGTTCCAGTCAGAAAGAAGAGTGGAGAGATCAGATTGTGTGTTGACTTCAGAGACTTGAATAGAGCCTCTCTCAAGGACCATTACCCACTCCCTTCCATGGAGCAAATCTTGCAAGTTGTGGCTGGTTCCGAGAGGTTTTCACTACTTGATGGCTACTCAGGCTACAATCAGATTATGGTGAAGGAAGAAGACCAGTTCAAGACAGCCTTCACAACCAAATGGGGAACTTTATGCATAAAGGAAAATGCCATTTGGGCTTTCCAACGCTGGAGCTACCTTCCAAAGAGCAATGGGCATGGCGTTCAAAGGTTTGATTAACAATGTGGTGCTGATATACCTTGATGATATCACTATTTTTTCAAAAAATGCAGTAGACCACCTCTCTTATTTGAGGCAAGTCTTCACAAGGTGCAGGAGATTTGGAGTGTCTTTGAATCCTAAGAAGTGCATCTTCCTTGCACATGAAGGAAAGCTCCTTGGCCATATTGTATCCAAAGAAGGATTAGCAATTGATCCAGAGAGGGTTGAAGCCATAAGAGCACTACCATTGCCAAGCCACAAGAAGGCCCTTCAGAGTTTCTTGGGAAGGATAAAATTTGTTCGGCAGGTTTGTCCCAGATTTTGCAGCCCTTATCAAGCCCATCACCAAAATGTTAAAGAAGAGCATGGCTTTCAAGTGGACAGCAGAAGGCAAGGAGAGTTTTGAAGCAATCAAAGAAGCCATCTCTCAAGCACCAACTCTCATCAACCCGGACTTCTCCAAGGATTTCGTCCTCTATGCATTTGGAGGTAATGACACTATTTCTGCCATTTTGGTACAGCAGAACAAGGATAATGAAGAGCAACCAATTGCTTTCTTCAGCCGGAGCCTAGATGACTATGAGATGAGGTACTCTTTTATTGAGAAGTATGTACTTGCAGTAATCAGAAGCTTGAAGAAATTCAAGCATTTAGTCTCAAACAACAAGGTTCAGTTGCTGGTTTCTCATGCTGGGGTCAAGGACTTCCTCCTCAAGAAGGATTTGAATGAGAAAAGGGCAGGTTGGATCACTCATGCCATGGAGTATGACATTGAGATCAAGATCACCAAGCTGGTAAGAGGGAAAGGATTGTGTGAGCAAGCTGGTTTTGGGGAAGCAAGAAAGAAGTATGCAATGAAGAAGAGGCTATGTTTGATAGTCCAGGACAGCCATGAACCAAGATAGGCAATCAAGAAGAAGACAATGATGCCCCCACTCCTTGTTGGACCCAAGGCATTATACACTTCCTAGGCACATGCCTATGCCCTTCGGAGATGAACAATACCCAAAGGAGACACTTCAGATTACAGGTTTTCCCGTATGCCATTGTTAATGGAGTTTTGTTCAAGAAAGATGTGAATGGAGTGCTGCTGAGGTGCATTAGCACAAGGTCAGATTCAAAGGGTGTTGGAAGAGTTCCATGGTGGACCAGTTGGTGGCCATTTTGCACCAAGAGTGACAGCTCTAAAAATCATGAAGTTTGGTTATTATTGGCCTAAAATCTTCAGTGATTGATATGCATGGATCAAGAGGTGTAAGAATTGTACATTCTTCACAGGAAAAGAGAGACTTGCTACCCTTCCATTACATCCCATCTCAGTGGACCAGCCATTCATGCAATGGGGTTTGGACTTCATTAGAGTCATTAATCCCAATTCAAGCCAAGTTTCACAAATGGATTTTAGTAGCCACAGACTACTTCACCAAATGGACAGAAGCAGTAAGCACTCAAAGAGGCAAATGAGTCTAGCATTTCTTGTGACTTTTATGAGGGGATAACAACCACTTATTTGGTGTACCTGCTACCAATAATCTCTTATAATGCATTGGTATTCATTGGATCTAAGGTGACTGAGTGGGCTTGTCAAGAATGGTATTTACCTAAGCACGGTTCATCAAACTATTACCCTCAAGGTACAATGGTCAGGCAGAGTCTACAAACAAGTGAACTTGTTGAGGATCATTAGGAGGACATCTTGACGAAAATCAGAGGTCTTGGCATACCAAACTTTCCCGCCGATCGGCCTTATGGGCTGATAGGATAACTCCCAAAAGATCCACAGGTAACTCTCCATTCAAACTTGTCTATGGAAGAGAGGCAATCTATGCCCATGTCACTTGAGTTGCCAACATTATGGAACTCATGAAGTAGCTGGAGTTGCTATTTTGTTTGAGCCCACTTGGAGGTAAAATCAAGAAGGTATGCAGAGTTGATGGAGCTGCTAGAGATCAGAAATCAGGCATCCCAAGCAATGGAAAATGGAGTCAAGCATTTTGATCAAGAAGACCTTTGATAAGAAGGCCAAGGATAGATCTTTTCAATGTTGGAGATCTAGTGCATCTTGAAATGGGATGTGGATAGAGAAAAACCGGGAAGGCATTCAAAATTTTATGCCATTTGGAGTGGCTCACCACATGGTCACGAAGTGTAAGGACATCAATTGCTTTCCAATTGGCCCCATTGGATGGTGAAGAACTTGCAGATTTCAATAAATGGAATCTATCTCAAGCGTTTCTTCTACAGGGAAATTCACTACCTTGTAAATATTAGATTAGATTTTCATTCCTCCAAGTGAACAGATTGTGCACATTGTTTTGTAATTGTAGGTTAGTTTTGTTTCCCCTAAGTGCTTTGGCAGTAACTTACTGTCCATGGAGATGTTTTGCAGTCCTTGCTTCCATCACGTGATATTCCATATTCCTCCTTACACATTCATATAGTCAGCCTTGGGGTTTCTAAACAGAATATTTGATGACTCCATGCCCTATGGATTGCTTTCAGGCTACTGGTCTTTTCACCTAGCAGGCAGGTAACCCCGCTGAGTCGCCAAATTGTTATCCAAAATTCACCCCCCAGAATTAAATTTGATAACATGCATCAGAATACTCAAGTCCCAGGCAAATAGATTTAATAAATTCAAGGCAAAAATCTTGTTTCTTTAGGGTCCCCTCAGATTTTTTCTAACTCTCTTGTCCAAGGAGAAAAGAGCAAATTCTACCAAAAAGGGTGCAAAATGTTGCAAAAAACAAGCTTGGGGCAAAAAAAATCATGAAAATCTGGCTAAGTCCTAGTCCAGGCGGTCCTTGGGACAGTTGGGATGTCAAAACCACGAATCGGCCGAAAAGCCTCTAGGCAGTCTGCGCAGCACTGGGACAGTTGGGACATAGGGACGCGTGGGACGCGGAAAGCCGAAGGAGCCGAGAGCCAATCAAATCACGCCACGTGTCTTCGCTTCAAAGAGGGACAGGGAAGCCCGAATCAGGTATCCTTCGGGGGAATTTTATCCCAGATCAGTTCGGGACAACCGGGCCAAAGGGACGCGAGGTCTTACGCAAAAAATCCAGCAGGTAAACCGAAAAGGTGTTGACGAATCAGGAAACGCCACGTGTCACAAGGGAAAAAAAGTCCAAAATTTCAAAGGGCAAGGTTTGAAGCGTTGAAGCCCGAGTGCCAATGTAAAAAGAGTGTGACGCGTTTCCAATGGAGCAGGGAAGCGTGGAGCTCGAGGAAACTTTGAAGAATATTGGAAAAAGTTTTGGCCGAAAAACTATAAATCAAAGGTCTTCCCCACATAAGCATTGTGTTCATACCAATCTAACGCCTGACACGTGTCCCAAGTGGCGGGGGCACGGGGGAAAAAATGGAAAATTCTCCAAAGGGTGTAAAAGGTCAAAAAATTTCAAGGAAAACCCACAGGTAAGGGTAGGAGAGAGAATTACTCATCCAATCAGCGCCCGACACGTGCCGTCCGGGGTGGCGGAGCGCGGGGAAAAATTTTCAAAACCCATTTTTGCCTATTTTGTGCCCTAAATCTTCAGATCGCCATATCTTTCGATCTTAGAGCTCAAATTTACACGTTCTTTATATCATTGGAAAGCTTATAAAATTCTCTACATGATTCCGGGATCAATCTTGAATTGTTGTTTCAGTTTGGAGGAGAGAAAGTTAAGAAACGGATTTGATCGCGTGTTCATGGCCTCTGAAATGACATTTTAGCGACCAAATTTAATGCAGAATGGATCACATTCTCCTCCATTTCAGTCAAAAATGATAGGGTATGGGCTTGTAAGGTCCTCCATGCTGATTTAATGCATTTGCAGTCATAATGAGGAATGGGTTCCCACGTTTTGTACATTTTCTCTCTCCTGGGCTCGAACCCAATAATAATGCAAAAGCCTAGATTTGGCTCATTTCAAAGGGGGGAACATTTTTTGGATAGCAGACTTCTTCTTTCACCTCTAGCAAGTGATTGTGGAAGAATCAGATCCTCTTCAAAGATTGTCCCACCTCTCAACATTTTTTTACCTCTCTGAGGTTGTAATGCAAGATGGTTTAGGACATTGGAAATGATAATGCAAGCTTTGTGAATGGGTTTCAGTCCTTTGTTTGTATTATTTGCTTCATTTCAGATCCTAAATTATAGGGTCTTATCATCCTGTGTTATGATTTTATGTTGCAATCTTTGGTCTGTGTCTAGATTTGCATGACAAAAATATTCACCACTAGGGTTTTGGTGCATCACCATCTTTAGTTAGGGTTTCAAGAGTTAGGGTTTGCATTTCTATCCCTGTCTCCTTGCAATTTAGAATAGGATTAGGACCTAGAATCTCTGTAGTTGTGTAAGCATTAGATCTAATCAGTAGGAGTTTGAAGAACCAGCCTCTAATATGGAAATTCCTCTCTCATGGTTTCACAAGTCCCACACTTGGAGAGAGGTTTCCATGTTGTGCAATCACACTGGATGGCTTAGAGTGATCAACCTAGAAATCTGATCAACATCCAGGGGTAATATGTGATCTTGCAACAACAGTTACTTTCTTCATTCAGTGTTTTCATAGGGCTTAGGATTTCGGTTGGTTAACATTTAGGATTCTCAGGTAAGGGTTCAACAATTAGGATTCATATCAATTTTTTCATCCATACCAACATTATAATTCAATTCAATATCATTATTCATTGCAAAATCATTCATTCTCTACATTTTCATTATGTGTTTCATCCCCATTTTCTAATACATTAGCTACATTTGATATAGTCAAAATATGTACCTTACATGCTCAAAGTTTTTGCATTCTCTTCAAGGTTTAGGGTTAATTTATTCTCTTCTCTTCCAATTGCTTCAGGTGTCTTGTATCTTGACTTTACTCTTGTCCTTAGCTTGAGTTTTATCACCCATGATTAGAAAAAATCAACTAGTGGGGTAGGGTGACAAAATGAACTACTAAAAAAACGTGCAAGAATGTTTTGAGAATTAACTGTAAAAAAAATAGAATATCCAAACAGAATTCCCGTGAAAGAGATGAAAGCGACATTGGGGGGGCCACAATATATAAAACAAATAAAAACACGTTTTGTGTTTTCTCTTTTTCCAACCCATGCCTCAAGGCTTGGGATTCGGTTTGGATCCCCAAGCCTGGGGCATGGACCTGTACAAACACAGCAAACATCGTGTTTTTGCAAGAAAATGTAAAAAAGTCACTTCCTCTATGATAAATAAAAATAAAAGAATTGATCCATTTTTTAAAATTATACCACGACATGGAGCAGAGTTTCTTCTTTCTAAAAATATAATTTTTCAAATTTTCTGACTAATATAAGGTTTCCATATTATTTATTTTCTAACTATGCCTTTTTATAGCTATTTTTTGAAGTTTAAATATGTCTATCTTTCATGGTGTATCTTTTTTTTCGGGTGATCAAAATTTTAAAAAATATATATACTAGCCCAAACTAGGCATAATTCTATACATATTTTAAAAAAAAACTAATTTTCAATATTTTTTGAGGTAGTTGGGGGGGGGGGGGCACGGTCGGAGCTCTGTTATTTTTCAAAACATAAAAATTTTGTAGTAGAAAAATCATAAATAAAAAAATATTCGCTAAAAAAATCTAAAAAATGGAGCCCAAACTAGATGCTCCTATCTATCTTTCTACCAAAGGGTTTTTAAAAATACTAAATGGTAGCTCAAAAAATGGTGGGGGGCACGAAAGTCACTCTATTATGTTTTTAACAAAAACAGGAGCATCTGTTGGTATTTTAGTTGTTTGACCCACTTAAACTTATATGTTTTCAATAAAACTTAGTAGCTTAGAAACTAGACTCAAAATGCTACGATTCATATTCCTACAACATCTTCCAATTTTGAGTGTAACTATTTCGAAAAACTCGTACAAGTTGAAGTATTTTTTTAGAAAAATGCATCCACTTAAGACCCCCCTTTTGGCCGCCCAACTTGGTGCACTTACCCCGTTATGGTTCGATAAAT
>JAHRHJ020001134.1:0-32750 GCA_019776745.2 Taxus chinensis
ACTTGAGGAGATTTTTCCTGTTAATTAAGGCCATGTGATGAATCATGTTTCATCAAATATTTAGATGCATTTGATAAAAAGGTTGCTTACTACTTGAGGGAAAAAACCATACTAATTTGAGACAGGCCTTCACTATGGCTATGCAAATTGAGAATAACATCAAGGCAATTGGAAAGCCTCTAAAAAGTGAGGGTGTAAAAGTAATTAACCCAGAAAAGCCTCAAACAAGTAAGGCTCCTGATTTGGAGGAAGATGTGAAAAATTTGGTAGGAGCTGTCAAAGAAATATCATACAAATTAGCCCAGGTAGAAAAAGGGATTGGGTAGAGTTCGCAAGGTTAGCACAAGCAACAATTCCAAGACAGGTTTACAAATCATCATAGCAAATATTACAGATATGATGACAGAGGCAAGGGACCTATTGGATTTTGAAATAAACTATCCAAGGCAAGGGAAAATAGAATGGTACCTGATCCTTTGGCTGCAAGATTTGTTTTTGTGGAGGAGATAGATGTCATTGATTGGTGTGATAGATGTTTCATGCCCCATGCTCCATGTGGTGAAGATCAGAAGGAAGAAGAAGAATCTTATCATGATAATGATGGTGATATTTGCATGATGGATTGCTCCATGAGCTCACAAGAAGGGGAAACTTCAACTGAGGTAATAAGTGCTAGAACTGTTGCTAATTTTTGGGATTGCATCCATTGGGTACCTATTCTTCCACCCTCTCATATTTAGAAGTAGATACTATACAATCTTTTGAATTTCCCAATAATGACTTTGAATATTTAAAAGATTTAATGATAAATAATTATGATGGAGGAATCCCATATAAGGAGGACATGAAGTTATTGATGAATATTGTTGTGGCTCAAGAAAAGGAATACAACACAATAAGTAGGGTTGTCAAAGGTACAGGGCCTCAGGCCAAGCCAAAAACTCTATTTCTTTTAATTATTCCTAAAGAGGTTCCTAAGAAAGATGCATCTACCAAGGGCCTTGCTGTCCAAAACAAAAATCATACCCCTCCTCATGCCCAAGTAGTTAAAAAGCTTGTTCCATCTAATGAGTGTCTCAACCTTCCTTCTAATGTTGCCTTGCAAAAGTCTGTCCCTTATGATATTTCCCAAGTCTTGAGTCAGATCAAGATCTCAATTCCAATTGTTGAGTTGCTTAGGATTCCTGAGCACAAGAAAAGGGATTTTGAGCATTTGGGGTTGAAAGAGGATAATACTACCCTAGGTATAAATATAAACAATGTGTAAAATCCATCGGTCATTGAATAATTAGAGACACCACCGGTGTTGGAGGAACTAGCTGAACCACCTAAGGTTTATTTTGGGACATCTTTGGTGGAGTCTCAGCTAAATGTGGATCCATTCTTCACTACTCTGATAATTAAAGATGGATTGTTACACAAATGTATGTGTGACTCAGGGGCATCATGTAATGTTATTCCTCTAGAAGTCATGAATGAGCTAGATATAAAAGTAACAACAATATATGGGAAGTGTGCTAAGGACTCCAGAGAAGTGTTAGTGGTGGGAAGTTTGAAAGGTATGGTGGTGCAAATTGTAGCTTACCCAAGTAAAATCCTGATGCTTGTTGTTGTTATTGTTTATTGGCCAACAAGGTGGGGAATGTTGTTATCTATAAATGGGCTACAAGTGTTGGTGGGAGTTTTCAAATGGACATGTCCTATGCTACCATCCCAATTGAGGGCAACCTTGTCAGGTTGTATGGAGAAAAGAAGACGTTACACCTTATTGAGGATCCCAACAATGCATCTTATGAAGTATTGTACAAAAATGTAGATGCTAATAACTTTGTAGGATTTGCTGGTGGAAAAGAGCATAGGATTGAAGAATGCAAGTTTCTTGAACAGGTAGGCTCTCCATGGACTTTAATGTTTGATGGAGCTTGCTCCAAGTTTAGAAATGGTGTTGGTGTTGTTCTGGTCTCTCTACGTCAGGAAGATTTTTTCTTTTCCTTCAAACTCAACTTCGAGTGCACTAAAAACATTCGTGAGTATGAGGCACTATTGTTAGGTCTGAGAATTTCTTGGAAATATGGTGTTAAAGACATCATTTTCTAAGGAGATTCAAAATTAATTGTAAAGCAAGTCAAAAAACTTTATGCAAAAAAAAATCAGGGAATGAAACAATACAAGCATGCAGTTTGGGATCTCATTGAGATGTTTGATTCATTCAATATTGTGCATCATGATGGTAAGTTGAATGATTTGGCAGACAAACTTGCAGTATTGTGATATCATTTTTATGATTGTACAATGTCTTCATAATGTGAATATGATGTTGAGGTGTTAACTAGGCCATCTATACTTGACAACATTAAACATTGGCAAGTTTTTGATGATGATGCACAGTTCAGAAGGTTTCCACACAAAAAAAAAGGAGAGTTTTCTTATCAAAATATTGATTAGGAGCCAAATGGTGTGCGTGGCAGAGGGTAAAGAAACCTTATTTGGCAAATCCATTATCCAACTAAATACTAATACCATTCCTAGATGGATGGTTGCTCTTGAATCCAACTTTGATAATACTAATTGCATTATTAATAGATGCGTAGTAGCCTCAAGGGATGTTGAGGAGCATGATCTTGGAACAAAGGAGAAATAAAGGAGGATCTGGTTGGGAAGTAATCTCAACAAGGAGGAAAAACAATCTTATGTCCTATTGCTGAAAAAATATCAAGATTTCATGGCTTGGACTTATTCTGAATTAAAGGCATACAGAGAGGATCTGTTTCAACATGAGATTCCCTTAGAATCTAATGCAAAAACCATTTAAAGGTAGAAATAGAGGCCAATTAATCCACTACTATCTCTTAAAATCCAAGAGGAACTGAAGAAAGTGAGGGATGGAGGGATCATTCAGCCTGTTACACGGTATTCTTATTGGGCTGCAAACCTAGTACTAGTTAGAAAGAAGAATGGTGACATCAAGCCAAAATGTGTGGACTTAAGAAATATGAATAGAGCATTAATGAAGGATAAGGATGTATAAAGTTTACCAAACAAGGAAACACATGTTGCAGCTAGTGACCTGTTTTGAGTTGTTATCTACCCTGGATGGTTTCTCTAGTTATAACCAAGTTGTTGTAAAGGAATTAGACAAAGAATTAAGACAACCTTTACCACCCCTTGGGGAAATATGTATATGTAAGGATGCCCTTTGGACTGATGAATGCATGGAGAAACCTTTCAGAGGGGAATGGATGTTGATTTTATTGGTTACATCAATGATTTTATTGTTGTCTACCAAGATGATAGTAACCTGTGTTCTCCAGAAAGAGAGGTGATCATTTGTTGGCACTTGGAGCCCAAAATGCTGATAAGATGTAGAGAATATGGAATTTCACTCAATCCAAAGAAGTGCCATTTCGAAGTACATGAAGGAATTAAAATTTGCTTGGTCACATTGTGTCACAAGAAGGGATAATGATTAATCTAGAAAGGGGTAGAGGCCATCATTCAAGGTCCCAATTTGTTCCAAGAACAAAGAAGGGAATTCATTCCTTCTTTGGGTATTATAAAATTTATCAAGAGATTCATATCAAACTTTGTTGAGTTGAAAATTCCAATCATTGGCATGTTGAAGAAGGACCAAGACATCTAAATGGGAGGAGGATGTCATTCAATTTACTTTCAATGGGATCAAGGAGGCATTAAAGAATGCACCTGTTTTAGTAGCTCCAGATTATAAGAAGCCTTTCCAGCTATTTTATTTCCTCTTCAGAGAACACTATTGCATCTGTCTTGTTACAGAAAGATGATGAAGGGGACTGAGAGGCCAATTGCCCTTTTTAGTAAGGCATTGCAGGGGGCCACTTGAGCTGAAATACACTATTATGAAGAAACAAGCATTTTCCTTGGTAAAAGCAACAAAGGTTTTCAGGCCTTATATTTTGAGCTCTAAAATTTTGCTTATGTTCCCCACACTATGGTGAAAGACATCTTATCAGATATGGAAGTCTCAAGTAAAAAGATGCAGATGGGTGAACAAGTTACAAGAATATGACATGGATATCCAAACCACAAAGTTGGTGAGAGGTTTGGGCTTGGCTAAGCTTATGGCTGAGAGAAACTTGCAAACTATTGAGGTAAATGAGGTAGAAGAAGGAAGGGTAGATGTTTTTGAAAAATTGATGAGTTTTGAGTGGTACAAAGATGTAATTTTTTATCTCAAACATCTATACTACCCTGAGCATTTGAGTAAGAACAAGAAAAGATCCCTTAAGTTGGCTTCCCAGAAATATGTCATTACTGATTATGGGTTAGCTTGGAAGAACCCTGAGGGAGTTCTCTTAAGGTGCATTACTGAAGATGAAGCCCCCAAGATAATTGTTGATCTTCATGGAGGAGTTTTGTGGGGGGAATTTTTCTGGAAGAGTCACAACACACAAGATCTTGAGGGCTGGTTATTGGTGGCCAACTCTCTTCAAGGATACAACTCTTTTGGTTAGAATATGTGAGAGTTGCCAGTGCTTCTCTGGAAGACTGAAATCTTCAGGCTCCCTGCCTTTGTATCCTGTATCAATTGAAGCCCCATTCAAGCAATGGGGAATGGATTTCATTGGTGAGATTTCAAACCCTTCAAGTGTTGGCCATAAGTGGATTCTTGTAGCCACTGATTACTTCACCAAGTGGGTGGAGGCAATCCCCACCAAAAGAGCAACACACCAAATTGTCATGGATTTTATGTTGAACCATATCATCTGCAGGTTTGGGGTGCCAGTTAAAATTGTTGTTGATAATGCCATGAGCTTCAGAGCTAAACCTTTGGTGGAAATGTGCAAAGAATACAGGATCAATTTGACATATGCCTCTAATTACAATCCCCAAGGAAATGGACAAGCTGAGTCAAGTAATAAAAATTTGCTGAAGATTATCAAAAGAACCTTGGAGCTGAAAAAAAGAAAATGGGGTGAACAACTGAAGTTCGTTGTTTGGGCTGACAGAATTACTGTTAAAAGAGCCACTGGAAAAATTCCATTTGAATTGGTGTATGGCACTCAAGCTCTGCTGCCCCTGCATATGCAACTATCCTCATATCAGTTCATTCAACAACTGGAAGATCAAGAAGTTAGTCCATATGAGGCTCGCATTAACCAGATTGTTGAACTTGATGAAGAAAGGAGAGCATCTCACCAAAGGCATGTGAAGTTCAGAGAAAAATTGAAGAAGTTATTTGACAAGAAGGTCACTCCCAGAGCTTTCAACATTGGAGATCTTGTGTTGTTGTGGGATAGCAGACATGAAGACAAGGGAAAGCATGGTAAATTTGATGCACTGTGGATGGGCCCTTACTCCATTGACATTCAAGATTGGTGAGCATACCTTCTTCTTGAAGGATTTGGATGGTGAATTGCTCGAATTTCCTGTTAATGGCAGGCACTTGAAGCATTTCCTGGATTGATTCCCTAGAATCAAGGTGAACATCACTTGTATAGTGTATAGCTTGTTGGTTTTTTTTCTGTCTTTTGTGTTTTTTCTCATTCTGGTCCTCGGTGACTTGGTTTTGCTGGTTTCTCAGTTTTTGGAGGATGGTTGTGGTTGTTCCGCTATGCTAGCTTTCTCTTTGACTCCATTGCCCAATGGTCTGTTCTTGGCACTTGGTCTGCTAGTTGTTCTTGTGGCACTTGCAGGGAGTGCCCATCCCCGAGTCGGAGCCGATGTTGGTGCTCGTTTTGATCTCGCACCATTTTCCCTGATTTTCCTCTGATCTGTGTGTTATGAAATGTTTTCATCTCTCGATGTGGATGTTCTGAAGCTTTTACCTCCATTTGAATGCCTTGAATTGTTTGCAGAATCCATTGTCATGCCCCTTTTTGAAGAAGTCTCTGAGTTTTCCCTATTTTTTCCCTAATTTCTTCAAAATCCATGGGCTCTGCCATTTTTCCTATTTTTTCCCAACCATGGAAGCTCGAGAATGATCAATTTATATTTTTATGCCTTTGAAAATCCAAATCCATGGTCAAAAGATGCTTGGAACCATGATTCACTTGGTTTTGTTTTGAAAAATTTTCATCCTTAGTGAAAAATCAGATTCTAGGCATGAATGGTGATTTTTATGTGTTTTTGATGGTCTGGCGGGCATCTTTTTCCTGTCAAAATTATTCCTCAGCATTCAGCGGTCACGTGGCTTCTTTTGGTTGGTCAGGGGATGGCGGGAAAATGTTTTAACTTGTCACTTTTTACTTTTTTGGCAAAAAGGCAAATTTGGTCCCGTAGCTCCGCTCAATTCTGATTGGTTCTTTTGGTACTTACGTGGCTTCTTCTAATTGGATGGGGTGTGGTGGGTTTTTTTTTGAACTTTTTATTTTTGGCTACTTTGGCAAAAATTTGAACCCACCCCGCGGCCCCACCAGGCTTTGATTAAAGAAAAATTTAAGCGGCAGGGAAAAAGTCTTACTTTGACCCCGCAGAAGGACACGTGGTAAAGTTAAAAAGTTGAGATGCAGGCCTTCAGGAAGTCAGGTTGGATATTTTTCCCTTTTGGAAAAATGGATTAAAATTCTAAAATGGAAGCGTGCCCCCGCCAAATCATTTTGAAGCCTTATAAGGTTCTTGAAGTTGCGCCATAACGACACGTGGAGGTCTCAGTTGGGTCTTCTTTCCTTAGACTTTTCAGCAACTTCCTAAAGGGCTCGAGACATGTGGCAAGCCCGTGCTCATTTAGCATCTCTAATTTTTGGGACCACCTCAAGATGCGCCATTGAGATGCGTGGTAGTTTGAAAAGTCAAGAGGGCGGGGAGGCGGGCCATCAGGGGAAACTTGGATTTTTTGCCCCTTGATATTCAAAAGACTGAAATCATCAAAATGACCCGTGGGCCTGACAAAGAAAAGTCAAAATTTGTTCTAGTCAATGGCGGAGGCATGGACTTTCGGGGGTAAATTGGAAAATTTTCCTTTTGTGGAAAAGGAGTTAAAAGTGAAAAAGGAAGTGTGGTTCCGCTGGGACCCACATCAGAAACTAGAAGTGGAAGGGTAGAGCTGTGGGGAAAACTTGGAAAAATTTCCCTTTTGCAAAAAAAGAGGTGAAATAGCATAATTTAGCCGCGGTTCCTTTGGGACCCACATTGGGACACGTGTCAGGCCCATTTTTCAAAGGCGGAGGGGCAGAGAAAATTGAGAAATTTTGCATTTTTTCCAAAAAGTGTAAAAGGTAAAAAGGAACCCCTAGGCCCATCTTGACTTGGATCTCCCACGTGGATGGTCCAGATTCAAAAGAGAGATCAACAGAAGTTTTGCATCTGTATCTGTTTTTCTACCATTTTTGCTCCAAAGCTCCTGGGGATGCGAATTTTTATGGTTTTTTATCATTTCTTGGAGTCTCCTACACGTAAAATGAAGAGGAACATTAATTTGGTATCCTAGTTGGGTGGGAAAAATCTGAAGATGTCTTTTGCAATCAAGACGTGATCTGATCATTGGCTTCGATCTGATTTTAAGTTTTTCTTTCCTTGGCACGCAAAGAACAAGATTTGACAGATTGGAGGAGGAAGTAGTTGGCACGCAAGATGAAGAATGACCTACCAGGTGAAGAATTGAATGCTGGAAATATTTGGAGAGATTTTCCCTTTGCACACCTGACAAATTTTTCACAAATCTGATTCTAGGAGTCTCAACATGCAATGGTGCTTTGAATGTCTCTGGTTTTGGGGGGAAAACTCTGTTGTAAATGAAGTATTATAAATTGCATGAATTTTCATGTAAATGGTTGGAGTGTTAGAGGTCGGGACTAATTTTTTCTAGAGAAAAGCTTGATAGAACCCGTCCTTCTGAGAAACCATTTGAAGAAACTTGTTTATCTCCTTTGTGTTAAATTTGATCATGTCAAGGTGGTTGCGAGTGTACAACCATTGACAAGCTCTGAGATTGTTCTAGAAACTTTCCCCTACTGATAAATTTAATCAAACTTGAGTTAATATGCATTATTTTTTAGGTAAAATTTGTGTTTGCTTCATTTTTGAATGTATACAAGTAGTTTTCTTGTTCTCGTTGCAATCTTACATTGAAATATTTGTGAATCACACAAGATCTTATCCTTGTGATAGTTTGGTGGCATTTGCAATTTCATTTATCAAAAGAGCTTTCATTTGATAGTGAAATAAACAAATTTAAAATCACTGTGACTCCTAGCATGACTATAAGATTGTTTGTTAGCCTTTGAGGGTATCTTAGGCGTGATGAAACAAAGGTTGATAATGTTTAGTTAAGTTTCCAATTTGAGCCTTCATTTTGGATCCTTGAAGTTTGTGTGAAAAGTGTTGATCTGGGCCTCCATTGAAGCACATATTTCTAGTTAAAGGAATATCCAAACTATCCCAAGGCATTCTGTTGTTCAAGCTCTCCATTTTTGTAAAATTTCTCAAGGATCTGGTGAATCAAGTTCATCCTACCTCACCTCCCACCAAAATTCATTTAAAAACAACCAATCTTACCCATACTACCCCTGTTTGTCATGTGTGTATACAAATGCATAATTTTTACTACCAAAACATGTAGAAACAATCAGGTTTTCATTGTCTTTAGTGGCCTGAACCTTTCTTAGAAAATATCTCCATTATCTAGAGTGACAACTCATGAGAGTTAGGTTTTGTTGCATTGATCATATTTTCTTCAAGGTCTTCTTAATAATTTCACAAGGAAGGATATCTCCATCTCCTCCACAAACAATAGGCTACAAAAAGGGTCCTCTCACCATGGTTGAAAGGCACAACCATAAAGTAGTGAGGATTGGTCAAATCCTCTTGAGGGTGCTACCCATTTCTCCACATCTGAGTGACAAAGAGCAAGTTGCATTTCATCCCCTATTACAAAATGACACACTACATGCTCTGCTTGTCTCTAAGCTTCCTACCAAACCTATGATGTTTCTCAGAATCTAAGGGAGAATCAATTTGGGTACCAACAAGTTGTATGATTGAGCATGGCGAAAAGTGTGCAATAATTTAAAGCACACTCATTATATGGCTTCTTCTTATGTTTTAGGGATGAAACATGTCAAAGAAGGAGGTGATGCTATGTACCTTGGGATATGATACTATAATGCATATGGGTTGATTGATATGTCGACATGTGTCATGCATCCCCTTAGTTAGTCACATAGGAATTAGTTATATTGGGTAATGATTCAATCTACATTGGGATTAGGTGTTACCCATCTATTAAGGGTAATGTATGTCTCCATAAGGGAGGTTAGTATCATGCGATGGGGTATGAGTTGAGTCTTATACTTGGTAGAGGTATATTGGAGGTGTCCCCCTCAAATTGAATTCCCATCTTGGCAGATTGTGGAGTTACTCCTTCCTTAAGGAGCATTGTATGGTGTTTCCCCACCTTAAGGGTATTATTATGCATATATTAAATATTTGGGCATCTTGGCCACCCATATCTCTTGTGTTGTATTATCTTTTGCAATTTATTGATTTATTATATACAAATATCTTATCAATGCCCATAGTGTTGTGCTTTTGACTAATGTAATACATGTTAAAACTATTATTATCATTAGAATCCACTAAAAATAGAATAAAAGTTCCTTGTTTAAAATAGGAACAATGTTATGCTTACCCTTCATCTAAATATAATAATATATGCATCTGGGTTGGTTATTTGATTAAAAACTCAACAAGCATCCAGTAAATAACCACACATGGCATGTTTTATAACTAGTTTAGTTTACACAAAAGAATACATGCCTGATAATTTGAATCCATTTAAAATATGGCTTGTAAATATAGTCGTAAATTCATAGATTTCTTATGTTTAAAACTAGCATCTTATAATGGTAATCAAAGAAAATGGCCATGGGTTCCACAAAATTTTTACATGATAATTTGAATCCATTTAAAATATGGCTTGTAAACATAGTCGTAAATTCATAGATTTCATATTCTTCGTGTAAAAAAAATGAATTTACAATAGGAATAAAACCACACAACAAATATTTAGTATGACTAAAGTTGAAATAGTTAAAAATCACTATGTTTATAGAAAACTATTATATTCTCATAAGCTCTAAAAATCCTAACTATATGGTTAGTACTACAAGATATTATAAATTGAAAAATAAAAAGGTAACACATTAATATGACATCATAAAAATGACCTCGAAACCTTGTTCTATTAGAAGCAATAAAACTTTTTTGAACCAAAATATTTGTAGATGCATAAGCATGCATGTGATTGTAGTAATTGTCCATCTTCGAGTAGGTCCACTAAATTCTCTTCCATTGGGGGAACGATTCAAAATTAGAAAAGAAAAACATCAATACTTATTGCTAAGAAATGTAGCAGCCACACATTGGAAAAATTACATATATAATATAACGAATCCACAAGAACGTGTTAGTAAATAAAATTCCCAATGGAACTACTACATATCCATGTTTAGTAAAACCTATTTATGTTATGTACATTGAAAAATCGATATCATTTATTACAAAAAAATTATCATATGAAATGGTTGGGGAAAAAATTAACCTTTTAAAACCTAAACCCTAAACTCGTTTCATATAAAATGACTATATAAGGATAAAACATACATGAATTAGAACATTTGGATAATTCTTATGGAGATTTTTTTGTTGTCCTTTTCCACTACATACAAATATAAAAGACTATCCTATCTAAATACATATTGATTGGCCTATCTAAATTTTGAAAAAAAAGTAAAAAATTAGCTAGCCAATCATAAAAATAACCGTTAAAAAGATATTGCTTAAGACATCTCACTTATTCAATGTGTTCTTTGACTAAATAAACTATCTGAAAAATCCTTACATTCAATTAAATACCCTTCTTAAAACCTCTCACATATTAATTGTGTGCTATGACTAAATAAATTATTGGAACAAGTGATACATTAAATTAAATATAACTAGCACTAAGAAACACTTTTGCAGTGCCACTTGGGATGGATTTTATTATTTTTTAAAAAAATATCATTACGTATGTATAACATGGTTAATATGTAATAACATGAAAGTTACCATAAAATATAGCAAACTTGATTTTTTTGTGGCATTTCTTAAAAATATTAGATGGCCCCTTTTTGATTGAAAATTATTATGAATTTGATGTAAGTCTAAATAACTTGGCTTATGTGTTTCTCTTTTTACTCTCATAATTTTTTTGGATTTTGGGTTGTACTTCCATGACACCCATATTTTTGTACTATGATTAGTATTGTACCCTATTTTTTAATAAAGAGATGTTTTTCAATCAAAATTAATAAATGCTGAGATGGAGAGCCCTGACCCTAACCCTAAATTGGTTGCAGAGATGAATGGAAAAGGCAACGCTAATTCTAATGTAGGTGATGGAGGTTACCTCTATGGTGGCGATGGTGGATTTGAAACTCACCTAGGTAGTGGCGGATGAGATCATATGAATTGAGATGGCTCATTCTTATTTCATTTCCCATCCCAGTCAAACGTCATTGTAGGCAATCGTGGAAGTAGGTGGAGGTCACATTTTTTGTAGCGGTGGAATGCGGGGCCTGTCTGCGAGTGAGCAGTTGAATGGGGGGGCCTATCAGCAAGTGTCAGGGGAGTTGTGTTTCTGCTACATCCACTAGGAAATCCTTGAATGATGTTATTAAAGAAAACATGGAAGGATCAAGTGAAGGAAACTTTCCCTACAACCTGTTATGGACATCCCTATGTTACATCTTGAGGATGATGTTATTTAGAAAGTACAGGATTGGGAGGAAGTAGAATTTAGGAATGGGATCATTTTCAAGTTTGACCACTTCTAGTCTAAGCTCCATCAACTGCACGATGTGGTGATAAATAAATGCGGCCCTAAAATCAAGGGTAAGATTGAACTCTATCCCTATTCTAATGCCTATTTCATATTTGTTTTTGAATCTATTGAGGACTGAGAGGCCATCCATAATGTGTATTGGATTTGAGGTGATCATTATGGTCTCATGACCAAACTATGGTATCCCTATTCTGATGCTTTGAAAGATCCATCTGATATAATTTACCTATCTGGGTAAGGCTTATGGGTCTTTGCTTACAATTTTATGATAAATCTTGTCTTGAAGCCATTTGAAACAAGATAGGGGCGTTATAAAAATCTTGCGATTCTACCTCCCAGAAGTTGCATATAACATATGCCTAGATTTTATTGGATTTAGACATCTCCATTAACTTATCGGAAAAGATCAATATGGAGATTGGAGATAGAACATGGATGTAACGTCTTGACTATGAAAGTTTAGCCTTTTTTGCTGTAGATGTTTGGAAATTAGACATTTCTTGGAGCATTTTGTGCTTTCTAAGAATAAAAATGGGTCTACTCCAGCTTGGTGGAAGGATTAACTACTTTCACACTTTACCATTAATGCCCCTTCTGACCATGTAACTGATTTGTCTTTAAATACATTCCCCTATAAGATTAATTTTTATGTGTTTCCTCCTCATGTGCATATCAATTAATCGGGTACTATGTCCTTGATCCCTTCTAGGATGGAATTGGACAAGGTAACAACCTCTTCTTTTGATAGGACTAAGTTTCAACCTATTACTTCTCTTGACATTCTCCTCCTTTATGGTCCTAAAAACCTTGAGGAATTTAACAACGAGGAGTGGATGTCGGCCCAAAACAAGAAAAGTACCTCTTCTAAGTTGCAATCAACCCCTTCTCACATGACTCTCAGATATCATTCTTTTACTTTGGGTTGACTATATTTTGTTTGGTCTTGTGTTGTTTTCTTTATAGCAGTCTTGTAGCGTAGCTTTTTTTGTTTCTTTTGAGCTTCATTGCTTCATCTTAGTTGTTTTCCTTATTGTTCCTGGGTAGAGTCCCAGTCAAAAAATATTTTATCCTTAGTAAACTCATAGTAATAATAATAGATGTTATAAAATGGTGTAAGAAACTTAATGGAGTTGAAATTTTGGTGGATATTTCTAATAAAATGAAAAATAGTCTCCTTTATTACAATTTATATCCAAATTCATGATCATAAATGTATATTAAATCTATAATCAAAATTAAAAAACTATTAACAATTAAACTAGATATAGAGTAGGAAATAATTTTTAGACATTACGTATGATGTCACACATAATGGTAAATTTCTTTGATATACAAGAGAGAGTAGGTGGCATTGTTTATATCAAGTATTATTTTTAAAAAATAATTTGTTAGTAGAAGAGGAAAAATTATTCTATATCAAAATGATTGATTTTTTTATGTTTCCTAAGCAATGACTTATAAGATTTGAATTTTATTCCAATAAAGATTTAAATTCAAGACTGGCCAATTATTAAATAGTTGTTCTAAACAAATTACCTATTAGAGTTCAATAAATTAAATTTATGTCACATTATTGTTCTTAATTAATCATTATAATTTTAAAAACCCATTGTCATCTTAAATTTGTGAACATTAAAAATTTGGTCATACAAAAAAATGTGAAGTGGGGAAGAATGTGAATTGGCTAAATGATTCTTCACTTGCAACCAAATTATCGTCCCTTCAGTCACTTCTTCTTTCACATTTGGATTTGGAGTCACCTGTGTAGTTTTATCTCCTCCTCCTTGATGGTTGTTTCAAATACATTTATTTAAGGAGATATACACATAGAATGTTGAAAGGTGAAAGGAATAAAAAATCATATTTTTTTCATTAGTTTATTACAATATAACATAAATTGAATATGAAATATTTCTAGAAATGTGAATTCCTACATTCTTTCTTTTTGTTTGAATTATTGAAGCTAAATAAGATTTATTTGATACAAGCACAATTATGGATTTAATGTGAGATAAATTTAATGTCCTTCAAATATAAATATAGTTCGACGCAGCCTAATGAAAAATGGGTATCGCATATATCTAAGAAGGATTTGTAAAACTGGTTGAGGGCCTTCAATTATGCTTCTACTTCCTAGGAAATGACATACCTATAGTTTTTTATACAGAATCTATACATGACCAAAATTATGCTAAGAAAATGACATATGTAGAACCTATAATCAAGTCACTATCTTGGTGGATAAATAATGATAATATTACTTGTTATGACCATATTAGTGACAAAAAGTATGTTTCTAACCATGACTATACAACCATATTTTGGCATGGATAAACTGGTTATAGTATTCCAAATGCATGGGAAGATAACGAATAAAATTTCCTCAATAATATTTGGTATTAAGTTATACCCTACAACCTTTTTTGAAATTCTTCCAATTTGTTATAAATGGGAGATTTATAATAGTGTGATGACATTTATCAATTCATAATCTAACATGGCCCATTTTCAAATGTTGTTTCTACAATGTAAAAGCATAAATATTGTATGTAAATTATTTAAATAAATTCCTTGGGTAGATTTGGGATCATGGGTATCACAAATCGATGTTAATGTTGAAAATGGTCTTGATAATGAGTCTTTAAATTTTTTCTATAGATGAAAATGTAAGGTTCAAAATGCAAATAATATTCTCTCACTAGAAATATCCAAACATGTGAAAAATTAGGAGCTCTAAAATAAGGAAATAAAACACATGGATGCTTAGGTATATAAGTTTTTTTGTATGTATAAATGTTTAAACATGTATTTCAAGTGTGGTAATTTCACGGATGCCCATATTTTTAAAGATAAAATACCAAAAAAAAATGTAATCTCGTGGAATGATATGATTATAGGATATTTACAAATGGTTTTCTTAACTAAGATTTCAATCTTTTAAAATAAATGCATCAATGAAATGTGATTTCCTAGACCATAATGATTGCATCATACACACAAAATGGAATTTTTGATAAAGCTTTGGAAAACATGTACAACTATCTAGTATAAATCCATATTCATCAATGTTTTCCACCAAACTTTCCACCTGTTCCAAAATGATGTAGGAAAATCCTAGATTTAAGGAAATCCTACACCACCATTGGAAAATTTTAATAAGTATGGGAACACACAAGAGGATAACGGGAAAGAGAGAAAACAAGGATAGCGTACCTTAACAATTGGTTGATTATGTCAGTTTTTACAATGCACACACAAATTATGTAATACGAAGAACACAATGGGACAAAAATGTGTGCATGGAGTTTTACAAAATGGGATGACAAGGTATTTTAGGAAATAGTGTTTCATGCAATTATTTCAAATAATTATCAAGTACATTGAGTGTGCAGTCTTGGACCAACGTGTAATTGGTTTACAATAGTAAAATTCATAGATGAATCAAATGATGTATAGCATATATTATTAGAGTGGTAGAGGAAAAATGAGGAGAAACTACCAGGGACATGTGTCATAAACAAAATTAAGGGTCACACATGAGCATTTCAGAAAAATCAGCTAACGGGTCTTTGACAAGGATCATGTGGACTAATTATCCTCAACCACCAAGTTTCATAAGATGCAAATGATTGAACAATGGGATGGCATTGCAGTTTGAAGAAATTAATGCCTATATTTTGAAATATGGAAGAGCGGGAACTGAGAAAGCATAAAGTAAATTTAAGTCCTTTGTTGACAATTAGATGAAAGTTGATTTTTTGGGCTAAAGAAAAGAAGATAAGAGATATATCCATGAGAATGGAAGAACAAATTCTAAGATAGGTCCATAGGGTTACACCATAGTCTAACTAGCTCAAGACATAGTTTGTAAACTCCATAATGACGCAATATACATGGATTTATATATTGTCAAGGATTCATTTTAATCAGTAGAAATTTGTACTTATTATGTATGTCTCCGTTGTGTACTCTTAAGGCATCGTGGCTAGGATTTAGATAACACAAACACCTACAACTATATTCCCATAAAACAGGTATCAGAGGAAGGCAATAGCTCTAGGAGAGATAAAGTTATAAGGTGAAAGAAAGGGATAGAATAATGTCGAGCTTGAGGCATACAGTGAACTATGTTGTTCTCTACTAAGAGAAAAAGTGGGTAGAGGGAATAAGTTAGTGTGTTAATATCCATGAGAGTGTATATGTTAAAGTATTCATCATGGGGGAATAAATATCCTTCCTCTACTCTATCTTTATTTCATTATTATTCTTGTGGAACTACATACTTTGATGCCCTACCACTCTTAAAACCCAACAAAAATGAGGTGACTATTCATATACATTCTCTTGCTCCCAAACCTCATATATTAGTTTGAGGCATATGGAAGTAGGGAGAGGGGAGTCAGAGACACATTCACACACATATTGGAATAAATTATTATTCTCCTTGCTTTGGTGGTGGATTAAATAACCATAAGTATCCCCAAATATTTTGGGATCCCCGCTAGAATGAATTCTTCCTAAAATTCTAGCGAAAAACCTAGAAATAACAACCAAATAGGGGAAGAACTAGGAATATGACCACACATATTATTCCCTAGTTTCCATTTGAATAGGGATGGGTTTTCTTTGTAAAGGAACTTAGGTCCCCCAAGAGAAACATTTAAACAATCCACTTTAAGAAAAATGAGAGTAAAAGGAATCCATTTGACATTGGTAAAACCATTAAATGACCTTTCGGTCTCCATTTTATGTTAGCCCATTCTCTCATAAGGTCAACTGATGTTTGGGTGAATTCTAGCAAACTCACCCATCAATGAATCCTCCAAATATTGCAAAGCCCCATCCAAAAATTCATTAGGGATTGATAGTATAGGGAAATCATCAACCAAATTTAGAGTTAGGGGAGAGGAAACCACATTTTCCATAGGTTGAGTAGTCGTATCATAGATCCATGTCATCTCGGCCTAGGAAAGGAATTCATTTATCTTCAAAATATATAACTGATCCCCTGACCAAGCCACTGAGCCTCATTAGTGGTCCATATTTGATCTCCAAAAAAATGTTGACCATTATTCTTGCTTAGTCAAGAATTTAGGGGTCGTGCTTTTTACTCTAGACCTTATACTTTTTATTATAAATCATATAGAAGTTTTTGGGTCATGCTTACATCTTACCTCTCCACCAAACACTTTTAATTTTTGCTAAAAGAATTCCCATTCACATACTCATTTTTTGCTCTAGCTAGAAATAGGAGAAATGAAAATATGTTATCTTTTTATTATTTTCATATCTTAGTTGATGTCTCACTTAGATATATATTTCACTTCTTATGTATTTAGTTTGCTTATTATTAATTTGTGTCTATGTTGTGTGATTGTTTCTTTCTTTTTTGCCAGTTATTTTCCCTCCTTGAAGTATTTTGACAGTGGAAGTGGCTCCAAAATGATGTTAAGAGTAGTTATATCTTGGTTCCATCGTAATCATGTATTTTTTATACTTGTTTTTCTATTGTAACTTCATCCAAAATTTTCGTACGCAGGAGGCAGTCGTTGCCACAACTACATACAAATCACTAATCCAGTAGTGTACCCAGATTTCATCCTGAAATCTGTGACTACCCTATTCAAATTTTTTTTGTACTTTTAAAATAATGGGTCATTTTGTGTTTTTATTGCCTGAAAGTTCTTGCATTGCATCAATATATTCCCAAAGAGCCATATTAGCCTTTTTCGCCAAATACCCAGATGCCCAAAATTGTTATATTCTGTCGTCGGGATTTGTCTACTGGAAATTTGTATTTAATTACTTTGAGCCCTGTATGAGGCTATTTTTGCTCTGTTTTAACTTTTTTATGATTGAATATGTCATTAATCTTATGTACCCGAAGTGTTTTAACTTGGAATAAGTTTTGGGCTTTATTTGTGACTTTTGGCAATTTTTCGTGTTTTTGTGTTGTCCCGTTTCATTTTCTGTGAAATTTCTCTAGAACAATTCCTTTGCCGGGTAAGCCCAATTTTTGGCCTGGAGCAGCTGGAAAACATATACGCACATTATCCCCAGATGAAGTCACCATCAGAGGTCTAGATCACTGGGAAAAAACAAAGTCGTGCACAGAAAAGCCACTGCGGGGTTGGGCGTATTTTTGGAATGCAAAGGATTCAAGCTGCAATGGGAAAAATAGAAGCAGCAGGCAAGTGAGATTTTATTCCCTGCCTTGCAAGGGACTTTTTCCCGTGATAGAAAATTCACTTAAGTTGGAGTGGGAAAGTTAGAGGCTGCAGGCAGGCGGGAATTTATTGCCCACCTTGCAGGGTAAAAATTCCCATGATAAAATAAAAGGAAAGTGACTTAAGTGAAATCATGGGATTTTCGGGGCTTCCTTGTAGGGTAAAAATTCCCATTGTCATGTGACTTTTAAAAATAGAAATTCCTTATTCCAAAAACTACGACCCACCTTGGGTGAATAATAATGCATTAAATAAATATTTGTTAATATTTATTCACCCAATTTTGGCACCCAGACTTGTGGAAAAGTCAACAAAGGGAAGTGGACTTAAGGAATTTAAAAATAGAAATCCAAAATTAAATAAATTTAATTTATTTAATGCAGCCCCTTTTGAGACGGAATGAATACTTTTTAAAGTATTAAATGATTATATTAATTCCTATTTTCAGTGGCTATGGTCAAAGCACACTGTGAAGCTTAAGTGAAGTGAAGTGTGGATGATTAAATTGAATTAATTTAATTGATTGGATGGCTGTCCTTAAACATGCTATATTTAAAAGAGAAGAGCTTGATTTTTAATTAATTAATTGCCTTTAATTGTTAGGGCAATTATTAATTATAGAATTGTGAGAGTTATATAAGCATGGGCAGCCATATGGGTGAATTATTTAATTCACAGGTAAAGAATTGCGGCCAAGAGGAAAAGTGTGCCCCCATTTGAAGAATGATTTTGCTTAGGAAAGGTGGAAACAAGGCATTTTAAGAAGGATTTTTCTCAGGCACGGTGGCAACAAGGCTAAAAGCTTCCAAATTTGGTGCATGCTTTGAAGGAGGGTGATCTTTGTCTACATATTTGTTTGCATAAGTGTTACAGGTGCTAAGGAATTCATTACAGGTGTTTTTCAAAAGAAAAGGAACTTATATCAATGTCCAATACATTGAATATTTCCTCCAAATCTGAAGGATTATCCAGATCTGCACCAATTTTGAAGAATTCCAGTCAAATAATAAAAAAAAATTGTTCAGACAAAGATGGACAAAGCTATGGCGAAGAAAGATGAAAAAGAAAGCATAACGAAGTCATGCATCACTTCTAAATTTGAAGATATTGGAGACACGGTTCTAGGCTCAGAACCTCTTGTTGAATTGATAGATAGATCCAGAGCAGGAAAGACTTCACTCATGCCTGTAGGAAAAACTTCACTAATGCGTGCAGATTAAAAGTAGTGGAATTATTTGAGTTGCATCTTTTCCATCCACATCCCAGTTGCCAGAGTTTGTTATGCAGGTGCAGATCCATATCCAGATGTAGATGCAAATCCATATGCAGATCCAGATCTAGATCCAGATCTCATAGTCGCAAAACCTTCCGGCACAGAGGCTTCATCCTCTTATTTCAAATGCAGCCCGTGAAGAAGTCAGTGCATGGAAAAGTCCTTCCAAGATCTTGTGCAAATGCTCCCATATTCCAATTGAAGCCTTCATTGAATTTTCATTCATCCAGAGTGCTTTCCAGAATTTTTAATTGCTCATATGCAATTAAAAATAAGGATGATGAATTATTTATGACAAACAATGCATTGATGCATGTACTAGAGAAGAACTGTAAAAGCTTCAAGGATAAAAGAGAAGACAAGGCGAAGGCAAAATCCAGTTGTTTCCAATTCCAGCTTGTTGTTTCCAGATCCAGCTACTTCAGGCCACTTCGAATTGCATCCGCTTCCAATTCCAGCTTTCTTCCAGATCCAGCTACTCCCAGATCCAATTTGGTGAGAATCAAAGGCAAAAGAATCAGCTGCAGGTAGACATGAATAAGGACAAGACTTTAACTTTTCTCTTCCTTCTTCTTTCCTTCGACAAAGAAATTGAGCGATTAATTAAATTATACAACTTAAGTGATTGTTTTAAAATCCATTACTTGAAGAAGTCAACTACTTGGAGATAGGTGGCACATGTAAAATAGAAGGTTCTATTTTCAGTTGCAAATCATACATGTCATGCAAAGAGGAATTCTAGGAGGGAGATTGCAAGTTGTTTCTTTTCCAACTTCCACATGTGCCATTTCAACTAAAGATTCCAACTTGTAATTGCCCCTTTACATTCTATAAGTAGAGGAAGAACCTTTGTGTTAATAATCAGAATTTGTAAGCAGCAATCTTGTGTTCTAGACTTTGTGCTGAACCCTTGAGAGCAACTTGGAGCAAAGGAATACAAAGGAGTAGGTTTTCGGAGAACTTTATGTCACGGTGTATTGTGTTTCTTGCTTTTAATCTTAGATCTCTTAGTAAACTTTGTGTTATTTTAGATTTGGATGTAGAGCTAGCTTTGTTTTAGAATTCTGTGTTTATATCTATTGGATTCTTCTATGTGCATGCAATCAGCTCTGCCATCTTCTGATTAGGATGTACATCTTCCCCATTTCTTTTATGTGTTTATGTAATTACCTTCTTTTATAACTTTCCTTTCTTTAAACTGCTACTTATTTGCTATAGAACTGTTCAGTTAAGGTTCATGAACTGAGTAGTTAAAGTAAAACCCCATTTAGATTTTAGCATACTTAAATTGACAAATCTGACACGAGAGCCTCATTAGTTAAATGAGGGAGATTTATCTCATGACTGCCTAGGTTTTGTGCTATGTAGAAAATCTAGCCAACAATTTTTGGAAAATCCACTGGGGAACAACTATCTTTTTAGATCAAAGCTTATCTCTTGAATATCAGAGTGTTTTCCATAAAAATCTCAATTTGGCTCAACATCCATTCACCCGATCCATGAAGGCACAAGGAAGGACTGATCATTTCTTCAGACTGCAAGAGTAATATAATTTCAATCATCCTCCTCAAGTTAGAAGCCGTAGATCTAGTCTCTCACCAGGAAGGAGAGTGCACGCTCATCCAGATCCAGATCATCTTCATCATATTCCGACAGCTGGAATTATTCATCAAGTCTATTCTCAAAGAAGACGTGCTCCTTTCATGATGCAAAATCAACCACTTCCCCCTGCAGCACCTATTCCATGGGGTGCAACCTTTGGACCTTTGAAACTGACTCCTCCTATGCATGATCTACCTAAAGGGATGAGAGAGAATTTTCCAAAATTCTTTGGAGATGGCAAGCAGAATCTAGATGACCACTTGGATGCGTTTTTCATATCCTATGGAGTGTTTGCAGTCGAACATGAAGATGTATCTGTCCGGATCTTCATAGAGACTCTGTATGACTTGGCTGGAGAATGGTTCTATCGGCTAGCTCCTGGCACCATAACCAACTAGGCTACTATGCGGGATGCATTCCTAAAAAGATTCATGGTAGCTGAAGATTCCAGCACTTTGATAAACTAGCTGACTCAGTTGAAGTGTAACATCCTCATTTTTGTACATTAGAACAAGTAAAATTTTTTTTTGATAAATGCTTCCTGGTTCTAAATACATAATTTAGAACTCACAAATCAAAACAACCATTCTTATAACAGATAACCATATGCAGCTGTAATGACTCGGAGCACCTCCGATCTATTCATTCCATGACTCGGTAATCTACCAATCTATTCATGAGTATCAAGAGTTGGCGTTTTTATTTAACACATCACTCTTGCGTTTCTCTTCCCTAATCTTGGATTCAGAATGCTCTGTCCAAGGAACCTATCTGAATAATTGTTACCATTATTCATCGGCATCTCATCCCTTAGACTAGGTGACATAGGACAACGCAATCAGTAGCTTGCGATACTTTGGCCAAAGATTTGAAACATACTGCTTATGTCTCGTATTCCTTGACGGCATACTCGTCAATCTGGAATACGTCCTTCACCCCATTCCTATGTTATGTAGAATGTCTTATACTGACTTCTGTCAGTCTCTCCTGTCCCAAGTTATTCACTCAGGAACGGATTAGTAATATGGCAACGTTATAGGGATGCTCCCGAGGACTAGGGATACGCTGACATACTGGGTCAACCCTAGTTAACCCAGTGTGTCAAGATACCCCGAGTCTCCTAGGGCAGCCTTATAACATGACCACGTTCCTAATCAGTCCCAGAGTAAAACTTGTTCGAGTTAAAGGTGTAAATCTTAACGATCAATGCAAAGGGTGTCGCCATAAGTCACCTGTATTGTTGTATCTTCGAGAAGATCCTAATCTTCTCGAAGGTACAACCCTGCAGTTGACTTGTGCCATCAACCTTCAAATCTGCCTCGAAAAGATCTACTTATTTATAAGTGTTACATACGTTGAGTTAAAATTTATACTTTAAGGCGCTCCTTTTTAGGGTAGTCTTTACCCAACCCTTGGGTTCCTCATCTTAAAATTGCCTTTCTTATCAAGACCCATTCCACAAAGAGAAGTTTAATAAGATTGAGGTCTCAACAAGGAGATCATAGAAAAACATAATTCTAAATCAACGAAACTGGACAATAACCCTTAATCTTCACATGAGATTGCTAACCAAACCCTTTTTAGGTTTATATCAGTTCTCATAACTGAAATTATATCTTACTTATTAGTATCGAGATATAGTGATTAAGAATCCAATTAAACGTTGTCTTGACTTAGATCAAGACTAGGAAGTAATAATTTATTTAGCTCGTTTAGCTTCCTATTGAGGTTTATTTTGACCTTAGCTTCTCAAAAGACAGTGATCTAAATTCCAATTCAGCTTTAGATAGAACATAATAGAACTACTAAACAATCATAAGTATTCAGTCACATAACCTTGCAAGCTTACTTAGATAATCACAAATGTCTCCAAGTTATACAATAATAACAATGCTCTTAAAATCATTCGAACCGAAGAAGATCAAACCATCAAGATACGAATGCAAACACATAAGTAACAAATACCTCATTTCATTCCTTTCAAAGCTAATCAAATACATTTTATGCATTCAGCATATTTGATACAATACTCAACAGCAAAAGAACATCTTTCTTCAAGTAGTACATTTAGAGAATCAAGCTGAAATTCATCATAAAACCAAATTAAACAATCTGAACATCATATCAGATCTGCGTGCCTTTACCACTTACGGCAACCATCTGCAAAAATTGTCAACACGGGTCAGTTCGGTGAACTGAGCATGATAAGCACTAATTCTTAAAACAATTGCAATCCACCAATTGTTTTCATTATACAACCTGTTTAAATGAAATCATTTCTTCACATTCCAAACTTAAATCAGGCTATTCATCCTATATGTTAGAGACTAAGAACATATGAATACAGCCATTCTTAAGACAACCAAAACTCCTACAAGATTGTTTCCACAATTTCACAATGGCAGTTAAAACATTCAACAATCTCACAGTCTTAATTCTTTTATCATCTTAACACATTTCAATGGTATTGACAAGTATACCTATTTACACAGCAGCACACATTTTATACCAGTCTCTCCATACAATACCTCAGTTTATTCTTGTTATGCCCTTACCATAGAGATCGCAAAAGGAAGCAAGAAGAAAGCACACAAGGTTTCCTGACTAGGAGAGAGAGAATTTTCCCTTCAACTCATTTATACATCAACATATAAATTACAGTTTAGAAGAAGAAACAGAGTCCATCAGAATCCTAAGTCAATAACATTCTGAACTGTACCGATTCCTTTAGATTAATGCATATACATTTACGCATGCGACTAAACAGTTGAAATTACAAGAAGAGCAACAGTTCCATCTAATTCCAAATATAAAAGTCACCTGTAGCTACTAAACGATTCAAGAGTTCACGCAACAAGCATTAATAAATAATCCAACTCCAATAGACTCAACAAAACTTTCCATATTATACAACAACATGAAAAATATCCAACGCCATCGCCTGTCATGGCACAGCTAAGAGCTCTTTGTTTTAGTCAAACTTGAAACAAGATCATATTAAAACAATTAATGTTTCCATATGAAATATAGTGACATTCACGCAGAGTCGAAACACAATATGCACAGCTTCATTCAACTAAGCAAATCCCTACGATTATACAACATGGGTGTAAATTAGAAGTCGTTTTCAAGAAGAACAACCATAACCAGGTCCTCACAGGAGCCGAGTTCCACACCAATAAATTTTCCTCAAGGTTTCATTTGAGGTCGAGTTACTACAAAGTATAACAGGGTGTCAACAAAATCGAGTTGATAAAGAAACCCCAACCTTTAATTCCTCATAATCGAACTGAACATAACACAACCAAAATGATATGCATGCTCAGCGAGGGCTGAAATCGAGAAACGAGCCAACACGCAGCATATCATGGACTCCAACAGTGCCAAATCCAACCAATACTTATAATCAAGGTTTAAATTGAAGTTGAATTCATATGACAACAATTCAAGAATCCTAAAAGTACTCACAGCAAAACTTCTACAGAAGTTAAAACATAAATTACCTTTCAATGACTCCATCGAAGTCAATATCATTTAGTATTCTTAACAAAACAACAACATTCATAACCAAGCTTGACAGAAGTTTGAAATACTAGATACATTTCAAGGACTCTCACTGAGTCAATAAAGACCGTATTCATAACTGAGCTTACATAGAAGTAGAAACACCAGTTACCTATCAAGGACTCCGACTGAGTCCAAAACAACAGTATTCACAACTGAGCTTATACAGAAGAGAAAAATATAATATACGCTTCAAGGATTCAAAAGGAGTCGAACCCATGTAGTATTCTTCAAATAAACTTCTACAGAAGTAGATAGATACAAGATACTATTAAATTCAAGAATTCCAACTATATCAATAACATACAGTATTCACGACTGAACTCCTACAGAAGTAGAAACGTATGTTACTTTTCAAGGACTCAAAAAGGAAACCCATATAGTATTCTCATTAAACTTCTACAGAAGTCAAAAATACTATCTATTCAAGGATTCCAACAATACAAAAACATATAGCATTCACGACTAAACTTCTACAGAAGCCAAAACATACTGTCATTTCAAGAATTCCAACAGTATCAGTTTCAACAAGTGAAAACAGCAAGGCTTCTACAGAAGTCGATATCAACCAAGAAAACTTTTCATGGACTCCAACAGAGTCTGTTTCGTACATTACCCTTGCAAGCATTTCTACGAAATCTAACCAAAATGAAAAACACAGCAAGATAATTCAACCGTACGAAACAAAATGTACACTCAGCAAGGGTTCAACTGAAAAATCGAGCCAGCATGAAGATACAGCAAACTAATTCATACAATGCTACCATAAAAACCAACTGAACCAAAAATCATCTGAACAGAGTTGTTCTAATGAAATCATTTGAAGGAAAGCAAGATTTTTAAAAGTTAGGGCCTAACATGCCTGGTAATGTCGCTTAAAAATCCGAAGAAGACCTCTGAAAGAGCTCGAGCCTTCTCCTCTTTTTCCACGTTAGATTCAACAACAATAATTTGTTATTTCCATGCCTTATAAACTTTCCTCGACAGAGAAAAGAGCTAGTTATTCTCATAGTTGCCATGCAACACCAAGTAGACTGGTTTGAAGAACCAGTGATCAAACAGAGAGAAAACCGGAGCGTATGGAAAACCAAACAACCAACTAGTTTTCCATTTTGCATGCCTTCCCGAGCAATCCGTGCTCGGAAACCGAGTTCCTTAATTGCATTAACTCCAAAATTCCTGCTCGATCCCCATTGCCACCGACCGCTATAGTTCGCAATGGACAAAAACAAACCAAAGACCATTTCCAGATTCGGCGACTCTGCCACGTCGGATTTCACTAGCCGTTTGAAATCTTCCACCAAATCCCTTGTCCTTCATACTTATCCATCTCATTTAATGCCATAGAAACTACCACCCATGGCTCGCACCCCTTCATAGGTCCCTTTCATCCATGATCATTAGTTAGGTTAGAAACATAGGTTAGACTTTAAGGTGATACTTAGTCTAACCTCCTTAGCGCTAGGTCACTAACCTTAGAACATTTAGCTTATAGTTTAGGGCTAGGTTAGATTAGCACTAATCCAACCCATAGGTTATAGTTTAGGTTTAGGTTATTAACCTTAATAAATCCAGTCTAGGTCTAACAAATAGAATCGTTCAGTATAAGAACCAACAGATATACATTCACGAAATGGATTCAATCCAGCACTGATAATAAGCTAGCAGTATATATATATTAGAATTTATTACCTGGCTCAAGGTCTAGACCTTCCTGATATTACGATATCGGGAACCAATTCATTTAACAAGATCAGCCTGAGTTAACTCCTGAATTGCTCATTCAACACATTCAGACCTTGCAACCTTCGTAAGGTCTATAATTTTTGTTTATCCAGAATAAACTTAAAACATCTCTTGGATCAATGCCACTGATCCAAGGCTGAGTCATATAGACGGGTAAATCCACAATTCATTCCGAAATCAGATTAAACTCAGGTGCTAAAAATGAAAGAAATAAAAGAGTCCAAACATATCCTGGCTCAGTCAAAGATCTTCAAATGAAAATAAGATACAATCCATATCAAGCATGACTTCACATTCAAAGGAACACATCCTTTTACAGAAGAAATCATATATCAACACTTGAATGCTCAGGAGGAAGTAACAATAGTTCAGGGTGTTACTGGCGGTTGAAATTGAAGATGATCTCATCATGGCTGGAAAGATAAAGAGTAGCACTTCTAGAGGTAAAAGTTCATCCTCTACTACTACATCCGATTCACTATTGCAAAGTTAGAAAATGAGATGATGCAGATGAAGAAACAAATGGCTCAAATGGCTCAAGGCAACAATACTGCCCCTGCTCAGAATTTCAACATCAACAACTAGAACCGCATTGCTAGTTCCCAAAGATTAGAAATTGAAGCTTCTCCCAGAAACAACGTGGAGATGAATGAAGAAGACCTGGAAGTTGAAGCTGAATAGCTTGAGGATGATGATTTTATAGGTCCTGCTGGTGACTCCAACATTAATTACCTGAACTACAAATTTGAACATGACGATGAGAAACTTCATGAAGATGATTATGGTCATACATATGCAGTATTTACAAAATCACATACTCGTCAAGCTGAGGCATTAACTGATGAACAAAGAAGGGGCATCCCTTTACCTTCTTCTTTATCTCCTAGAGATAAGAATGCGAGTTCTTCATCTCAACCACAGAAAGTGGCTCAGGTATTTGAATCTATTTATTCTTTTGACATTATTGATCATGTTAAGAAAACCAGAGTTCAAATGTCAGAAGCTGAATACTTGAGAGCCTTTCTTGAGTAGTTAAATAGGCTAGTCAAATATGTGCAATCACCAGGACAATCCAGTACATCAAAAGGCATTTTTCCTAATCCTAAAGTTAATCCTCCCCAGAACAACACTACAGTTGTTAAATCCTCACCTTCTGAAAGAGTAGAACCTTTCTATGTCTCCTTATTGCTTAATGGTTTTAAGTTAAGTAACTACATTTTAGATTTAGGTGCTTCTGATAATGTCATGCCAGCTAAAGTTGCAGATGCTCTTGGGCTTACCCTGACAAAGACCATAAAAAGGTGCTACTCCATGGAGAGACAAGTCCCTTTAATTGGAAAAATCAAAGATGCACAAGCTGTTCTGGCAGCTTTTCCTGATAAAAGATTAAAGATGACAATTCTAGTTGCAGATATTCCTGTCTCCTACGGGATGTTGCTGAGCAGAAACTTCTGTAAAGAGCTGGGAGGAGAAGTAAAGATGGATTGGTCCTGTGCACATATTCCTATCAAAGGGCTTAACCATAAGCTAGAGCCAGAAAAGAAGTCCAGGTACACAGTTACAAAATTTGAGGATACTAGATCTCATATTCTTTTTCAAGAATCTGACCATGGGGTCTATTTCTTAGAAGTGGATAAAGACATTCCAGAGCCAGAACTTCAACCAGAGTCAGAGCCAGCGAAAGAAGAAGAAAAATTTTGGACTCTAGAGTTTAAAGGCACCTGTTGTTCTTTTGGATCATGAGCTGGCGCTCTACTAATATCTCCAGAACATGAGGTATTTCCATACTCCCACAAGCTGATGTTTGAGAACACCAATAATATGGCGGAGTATGAAGCATTGCTGCTAGGAATGGAGCAAGATAAATAGAAAGGAGTAAGACTCCTCAAAGCCCAAGGAGATGTTGAACTTATAGTAAAGCCGGTTTGAGGGCAAGGTCAAGTCAAAAGAGATAAGCTGGAGCATTACAGAGATTGAGTGCTTTCTGCCACATTGGATTTTGTAGCTTTTTCTATTGACTTCATTCCAATAAATCAAATCTCCAAGGTAGATTCTTTGGAAGTCACAGTTGTACTATTGAATCTGGATAGACCACCATCCATATTCAGACAAGGAAACTATAAAGTGGAGATGGTCTACCACCCCAGAGTCCCAGAACAAACATCTGCATGTCTGCATGTTGAGGGGAGAAAATCACCACCACAACAAATAGTCACAAAAAAAGATGATCCATGTTATGGTGATAGCAGTGGAATGATCCAACCAAAAGGTAACAAAATACCCAAGGATTTGGTATCCTTAGTGGAGACTTTCAATAAGAATGATCAGTGCCTGAAGAAGAACAAAGAATATGGTGATAGTTCTTTCTTCGAAGTGCAACAAGTCAACCTGGGAATGAGAGAAGTTGATACAGACTTAACTACCACGGAGAGAAGAAAGGATGAGCCACCACAAGTTGAAGTTGATAAGGACTTGCCAGAAGTATCTGACAAGAAGGCCAAAGAAAGGAAGTTCAAGATTGGATATTGGGTACTCTGGTGGGACAAGAGACATGAACTGAAGGGCATGCAAGACAAATCTGATTCACTCTGGAAAGGGCCCTTCATGATCAAAAGAACTGTCAGAATGGACACTTTCTTTCTTGCCTACCAGGATGGAATTGAGTTACCATTGCCTTTCAACGGGCAGCATCTGAAGTTGTTCATGAACTGAAGAAGCAGGGTAAAATTTGTATTTACATAAATAAAACTTTGTTTGTTTTTCCTTGTTATGTTTTTGTTTTTGTGTTGAATTTGTTTACCTGACCCCGTGCCCAAAAGACAAGATACAAAACCAAAGATGCTAGGATCTCATCTTTTCCCTTGTCATTTTGATAGAGAAAAGATGTCCACAGATGGAGCCAACTAGTGTACCCAGATTTCATCCTGAAATCTGTGACTACCCTATTCATAAAAATTCCGTACTTTTAAAATAATGGGTCGTTTTGTGTTTTTATTGCCTGAAAGTTCTTGTATTGCATCAAGACATTCCCAAAGAGCCATATTAGCCTTTTTCGCCAAATACCCAGATGCCCAAAATTGTTAGATTCTGTCGTCGGGATTTGTCTACGAGAAATTTGTATTTAATTATTTTGAGCCCCATATGAGGCTATTTGCACTCTGTTTTAAATCTGTTATGATCAAATATGTCATTACTCTTATGTACCAGAAGGGTTTTAACTTGCAATAAGTTTTGCACTTTATTTGTGACTTTTGACAATTTTTCATGTTTTTGTGTTGTCCCGTTTCGTTTTCTGTGAAATTTCTCTAGAACAATTCCTTTACTGGGTAAGCCTAATTTTTTTCCTGGAGCAGCTGGAAAACATATACTCACAATATCCTCAGAGGAAGTCACCATCAGAGGTCTGGATCACTGGGGAAAAGCAAAGTCGTGCATAGAAAAGCCCCTGCGGGGTTGGGCGCATTTTTGGAAAGCAAAGGATTCAAGCTGCAATGGGAAAAATAGAAGCAGCAGGCAAGTGGGATTTTATTGCTTGCCTTGTAGGGTACTTTTTCCCGTGATAGAAAATTCACTTAAGCTGCAATGGGAAAGTTAGAGGCTGCAGGCAGGCGGGAATTTATTGCCTGCCTTGCAGGGTAAAAATTTCCATGATAAAATAAAAGGAAAGTGACTTAAGTGAAATCATGGGATTTTTGGGGCTGCCTTGCAGGGTAAAAATTCCCATTGTCATGTGACTTTTAAAAATATAAATTCCTTATTCCAAAAACTGCAACCCACCTTGGGTGAATAATAATGCATTAAATAAATATTTGTTAATATTTATTCACCCAATTTTGGCACCCAGACTTGTGGAAAAGTCAACAAAGGGAAGTGGACATAAGGAATTTAAAAATAGAAATCTAAAATTAAATAAATTTAATTTATTTAATGTAGCGCCTTTTGAGAAGGAATTAATACTTTTTAAAGTATTAAATGATTATATTAATTCCTATTTTCAGTGGCTATGGTCAAAGCACACTGTGAAGCTTAAGTGAAGAGAAGTGTGGATGATTAAATGGAATTAATTTAATTGATTGGATGGCTGTCCTTAAACATGCTATATTTAAAAGAGAAGAGCTTGATTTTTAATTAATTAATTGCCTTTAATTGTTAGGGCAATTATTAATTATAAAATTGTGAGAGTTATATAAGCATGGGCAGCCATATGGGTGAATTATTTAATTCACAGGTAAATAATTGCAGCCAAGAGGAAAAGTGCGCCCCCATTTGAAGAAGGATTTTGCTCAGGCAAGGTGGAAACAAGGAATTTGAAGAAGGATTTTGCTTAGGCAAGGTGGTAACAAGGCTAAAAGCTTCCAAATTTGGTGCATGCTTTGAAGGAGGGTGATCTTTGTCTACATAATTGTTTGCATAAGTGTTACAGGTGCTAAGGAATTCATTACAGTTGTTTTTCAAAAGAAAAGGAACTTATATCAATGTCCAATACATTGAATATTTCCTCCGAATCTGAAGGATTATCGAGATCTGCACCAATTTTGAAGAATTCCAGTCAAATAAAAAAAAAAGAATTGTTCAGACAAAGATGGAAAAAGCTATGGCAAAGAAAGATGAAAAAGAAAGCACAACGAAGTCATGCATCACTTCTAAATTTGTAGATATTGGAGGCACGGATCTAGGCTCAGAACCTCTTGTTGAATTGATAGACAGATCCAGAGTAGGAAAGACTTCACTCATGCCTGTAGGAAAAACTTCACTAATGCGTGAAGATTAAAAGTAGTGGAATTATTCGTGTTGCAGCTTTTCCATCCACATCCCAGTTGCCAGAGTTTGTTATGCAGGTGCAGATCCATATCCAGATGTAGATGTAAATCCATATGCAGATCCAGATCCAGATCCAGATCTCATAGTTGCAAAACCTTCCGGCACAGAGGCTTCATCCTCTTATTTCAAATGCAGCCCGTGAAGAAGTCAGTGCATGGAAAATTCCTTCCAAGATCTTGTGAAAATGCTCCCATCTTCCAGTTGAATCCTTCATTGAATTTTCATTCATCCAGAGTGCTTTCCAGAATTTTTAATTTCTCATATGCAATTAAAAATAAGGATGATGAGTTATTTACGAAAAACAATGCATTGATGCATGTACTGGAGAAGAACTGCAAAAGCTTTAAGGATAAAAGAGAAGACAAGGTGAAGGAAAAATCAAGTTGTTTCCAAATCCAGCTACTTCCAGCCACTTCCAATTCTAGCCGCTTCCAATTCCAGCTATACTCCCAGATCCAGTTTGGTGAGAATCAAAGGCAAAAGAATCAACTGCAGGTAGACATGAAAAAGGACAAGACTTTAGCTTTCCTCTTCCTTCTTCTTTCCTCCGACAAAGAAATTGAGGGATCAATTAAATTATACAACTTAAGTGATTGGTTTAAAATCCATTACTTGAAGAAGTCAACTACTTGGAGATAGGTGGCATGTGCAAAATAGAAGGTTCTATTTTAAGTTGCAAATCATACATGTCATGCAAAGAGGAATTCTAGGAGGGAGATTGCCAGTTGTTTCTTTTCCAACTTCCACATGTGCCAGTTCAACTAAAACTTCCAACTTTTAATTTCCCCTCTACATTTTATAAGTAGAATAAGAACCTTCGGGTTGATAATCAGAATTTGTAAGCAGTAATATTGTGTTCTAGACTTTTTGCTGAACCCTTGAGAGCAACTTGGAGCAAAGGAATACAAAGGAGAAGGTTTCTGGAGAACATTGTGTCATGGTGTACTGTGTTTCTTACTTTTAATCTTAGATCTCTTAATAAACTTTGTGTTATTTTAGATCTGGATGTAGAGCTGCCTTTGTTTTATAATTCTGTGTTTATATCTATTGGATTCTTCTATGTGCATGCAATCAGCTCTGCCATCTACTTATTGGGATGCGCATCTTCCCCATTTCTTCTATGTGTTTATGTAATTACCTTCTTTTATAACTTTCCTTTCTTTAAACAGCTACTTACTTGCTGCAGAACTGTTCAGTTATGGTTCATGAACTGTGTAGTTAAATTAAAACCCCATTTAGATATTAGCATACTTAAATTGATAAATTTGACACTGGAGCCTCACTGGTTAAATGAGGGATATTTATCTCATGACTACCTAGGTTTTGTTCTATGCAGAAAATCTAGCCAACATCCAGGCAATGGACGTAGTGTGTGGGCTATGGTGGTGGACGAGTGTGATTCTTTCTCTGGTTTCGATGTTGATCATGACTACCAACCCCCTTGCAATAACAATATAGTCGATGCCTCTCCAGGTGTGTGGAAAGCCTTAGCTGTCCACAATTACAATGATGTTGGCAAGATGCAAATCACATGGTCCTAGGCTTAAATTCTCTATCTAAAAAACATGCATGCAATCATACTTTTCATCTCTAAGTTATACCCTTCGATAAATCTAGTTTACTTCTTAATGCTTTCCTTAATTATATGTTTTCTTGTGTCCCTCAGAGGAGAGGTGAGAATTAGGTGGACACTATTCTTTAAATTTTCATAATCGTGAAT
>JAHRHJ020001135.1:0-32605 GCA_019776745.2 Taxus chinensis
TTTCAAAACACTGCAAATCAAAACACCAACAATCTTATTATTACGTAACTCAAATCAACATAACCTATTATTTTATTTAGATGTTACATAATACATCTTCTCTATCATCAGAGAAAAAAGACACGCAGGTCAGCATCCTTATGTTATATTCTTATACCTTGCAACATTTATTCAGACCCTCACGCCTCACCGAACTAGGTGATGATCGTGATCATCGACCCCTCTCGTCGGGCCCTCTTCCTCAAAGGTACCACACTAGTGGTACCCCGCGCCCACTGAGTCTGCCAATCTCTCCTATAACATCTGAAAAATCCGCCCTCTCGCAGGGATGACTCCAGCCTCTAGTCTCTCCGCCCCCGTTGACTCCGCAAACCACTAACAAATCCTCCTTTTCTCATTCCCCTGTGTTTTATAGCTGGCTGAAACCAAACGCTGCAAAGACGATCCCTCCCTGCTGTAATCACAGCTATGTCAGGACGCCGCACGTCACCTCGCAGTTCTGCTTACCCACCATAATCTTAGCCTCTGTCGTTCCCGCATCCATACCCCTGCGATCGCTGTTCCCATCTTCATGCCCTTCTGGAGGTGTTGGCCGGGGAGGTGAGAATGCTGCCTCGACGTCGATCCTCATATATTGTCTATAAGCCAGGGGTATATCCTGCACAAATCCAAATTGTCCACCGCACGCGATCTATAGAATCCTCTCCTACTCACCCGCCTGTGCTCTTGCGTCCACCTCAATCAATCTACAACACTCTCTACACCCCTCAACTCTCCTATGGCTCTCTGTCTTACCAATAGTTTCCGTATGGCCTCCAACAGTATCCATCCGCAAACGTCACTCTCTCCCATACTGCCTGTTACTCAATATCACCCTCACACATACACAAAAGCCCTGGGATCCTGGCCCTTTTTTCTTTTGGAACCCATCGTCTGAATCCCAACCTCTGCATCCGGTTTCTTCCCCGCCTGATGGTCGGCCCTATTGGTCGTCACACAAACAATGTGCTCATAGGCCCAACATTGTAATAATTATGAACTATCCAGTGTCATCCTGTTATTTCACCTACAAGCCCATAACCACCGGTATAGCTCCACCAAATATGGCAGGTGCCCATAGCAAAGTCACGTTCCTTTCTATCATCTCCCAAATAACACACATCAATGCTTGGAAATCTTCCCCCTCCGCCCTCGTAACGCATAATACCCTACCGCTATCATTACTAATCACGGGCTAGACCTTGTCTCCTCAGGGTGTGCCTGCATACATTAATACCCGCATATTTAAAATAATCAACCTCGCTGTGTCAATCTCGTGCGTATGGACCAAATTACTGCTTGTTTCGCTCCCCGTGCCGCCGCTCGGGTATTGGCCTGATATACCTGGTTTCTCCTGTAATAGGTATTCTCAAAATCCGAAACACATCTTCCAATAGTTACTGTCATCTCCCTGTTGGCAGATAAAGGTATTTGTCTCGGGATTCCATCTCTCAATCAATGCCTGCAACATAGCATGATTACGTGCGATTCGTGAATAATAGCGGATTCCACTTACCCCAAACGATTTATCAATTCCATTTCCGTAGTGTTACATCCACATCGGATTCTGTGACACAGCGCTGGCACAACTATCATTCATCCTCAATCCTGCCTCTGCCTGCTACCCCAAAACAACACAACCATTCATTCGTCCGGGTTTTTTTTTCAAACATTCTGGAAATTCCGCCACTAACCGGCTATCGGTTATACATAACCGATATCGGTTGAGTAAACCAGACCGGTTCCTCACTAACCGCTACCGGTCACTGTACAATTAAAAAACATACATCTTTTGCCTAAAACCCAACAACACCATACGACAATACATTGCTCGTTTATTCTCCTCTGTATCACAGACATACCTAAACCTGTGATTACCTACCACTAACCTTTACCCCTCACTTATAACCCTTGCTATCATGTTTTCTTCTTCAATCTACCCACCTTAATCTCTTTCATACACATGCAAATCAAATCACAACCAAACATTTACCTCTGGGGTTGCAGTAGCTTTGAGGTGGCCCTTGGTTCTTCCCTCTTGTCCCTGCCTGCTGGAATGTTTCTCCCGTCCTGCCATTATCCACTCTTTTCAAATTCGCCTTTCTACTTTGATCTCCGATCCGCATTCACACCTTCCAGTCTCTTTTCTTCTCACACCCAGAATCTCTCATATACAAATTCCTATCTCTCTACTCCTTATCACTCAATCTCTCATCTCATGCAATACCTGTCTCCTCAGTCGTCAAAAGTGTCGCGTTCGCAGTATTTAACCTCTTGCATGTGGCTCTAAAATTAAAACTGAAGTGCCACCCTAGCTTTTCTATTTTTAGAAGCTCATACCTAATAACCGGTATCAGTACTTAACCGATATCGGTCCTACCAGCTACCGATATCGGTTCCTTAACCGATATCGTTACACACCTATCTTTTCTCAACAACGTTCTTTTCTTCATTTCTCACCTAAATTTTTGTCGCGCCCGCCTCTTTTCCTGCATAAACAACACAATTTACCACATTTGTTCATCCACCACGATAGCATTACCATTTCATTACATCATTTATTTTTACAATATATTTTATACAAATCCAAACCATCAACACGGATTCAATAAACTATCAATCTATAACATCATTTGGATTCCAACTCATCAGTTACATATATCACCATGTCACAAAACCACCAATTCATCCACATAACCGACATTCCTATATACGTTGCCAACAAACTCAACATCACCATCTATCAACATGTCAACTAAAACTATCATACATTACCTATTACCAACCATTTAACAAAATTTTAAAACACTTTTGACACTACAGACGAGGATCAAAACATCTCTCTAGATATATAACTTTTTTCAAAAATACAATGTGCCCTACATCCGGGTCCTCCTATGATCCATAACCACCAAGCCGGCACGCAGGCCGCAATAACTGTCAAAAATCTCGACTCGGCTCGCAACTGGCCGGTCCCCTCGTATCAAAAATGATCTATACTTTTTGGCTCTCAGGCCGTATCCCACTATAACAACCCCTACTCAGCTCTCAGGCCGGTATACAATAAATGACTAATTGAATACATGAATATACATAGGCACGCAGGCCTCATCAATACAACAACCCGGTTCACAACGCGGTGCCCATCTCTAAATACCAAAGTCATGTCTGGGATCCCTCGCTCCTCCCACCACCCCTCGGCACCTCTCCCCGCTGGTCCCTGTGTGCCTCTCACCTCACCTCCTCCTGTGAGGACCACCAGCTGTAGCTGCACCTCCCTGAGCCTCTGCTCGGAGAGGTCTTCTCTATTGCCGCATAGGGGCTGATAATCAGCCCGTACAGCAGAATAATCCTGATGTATCGTGCCTCCGCTCTAAATCCTCCATTTACTCTCATCGAGCCACCGTAGGTACTGGTGCTGTTTCCCCTGACACTACTATACCCAGTGCCCCTGTGCTGTGCTGTGTCGCTTTGGTGCCTGTGGCTGGGGTAAACCTCCACCTGTCCTGTGGCTGGGTTTGTGGCTGTACCACTATTGGTGGTGGTTTTGGTACCTCGGTGCTGGTCTACCTGTACTGTACCTGCACCTGTGGCTGTGGTGGTTGGTGGTGGTGCTGCTGTGCCTGTGCCTGCCTGGGCTAGCTGCCCCTTTAAGACACCTATCGGTGCCTGTTCTACAGCTAAGCTGCCCCCTTAAGAGCTGCACCTGACCCCTGAGCTGATCTCTCTCTCCTATCACTTGTCAGCCAAGTCTGGCGGTGCAGGCGGTACTATCCTTGCTGCTCTCTGCCCAGCCCACCACAGACACACCCTGTATGCTCCCGTGCACCCAGCATCATCTATAACCTCACCTGCTGGCCTCTCTGCTACCACCCAAATCTGGTCTCAAAGGCTTTGGTGGCAGCAGTGGGGCCTCTACCTCATTCTCCTGTACTGAGGAACGTGAGGTGGCTCGTCCTGTCTCAGCCCACCATCTTCCTGGTAACCTCTCCAGAGTGCATCCGCTCGTACTCGCCTAAAGGCCTCCGTCCTGCTATCCATAATGGTACTGGATTAGGCGCAACGTAGCGGCTCCTCTGCCATGATGGTGACCTCTGTAGGGTCTCCATAAATGTCTACTGCTGTAAAGGCCCTCTAGCAGATTCTATAGTAGGCCACATCCCGACCTGCAAACAACTGTCTCGTGGCTGCCCACGACCCCCAACCACAACCACCTCTGAAAGCCATATCGGGTATACGAACGTGGGCCTCTGGCTGCTGGGTAGCCCTACTGGCCTGATGCATACGTGGTGCTCGTATGCCCAACAGTGCAACAAAATGTAGAACAATACCAATTGTCTCCTCCGTCGATAGCCCCATAATCCCTGTATATTTGCAACCAGATACAACTGGTTCCCATGCGAAACAGGTGTGCTCCTCCACCATCTCCAGCAGCACCCCCATCAATGCTCGTGGAAGCGGCCTCCCTCTGAATCCGGGTAAAAGGGGCAAGCATGTGGATCCCTATCATCATCAACACGGAAAGCCGTGTCTCATTCTGTGTGCGCGGTGTGAGGGCATGTCACCATATCCAATGCTCGCGCTATGAAACGTAAGAAGCGCGGCTCCTCCCCAAAATCTTAGTATGTTTTGTCCAATGCGCATTCTCTGAATCTACCTTGAAGACTGCCTCTCCCTTGATCGTAACCGCAGGATGCGATACACATCCTCTAATGTGACTGTCATCTCCTCTCCCCGTCGGAAGATGGAACACATTGGCCGCCGGATCCCTCTCTCGATGAGTGCGCCCATCAAGCTGTGATCCCTCTCGTTTCACCTGTACTCTGGACCCCGCTGAGTCCAACCTCGCGCATGATGGCCCAATGCGCCGCAGATACGTGTGGCCTCATCCGACTCACATAGTTGAGGCTCCCATCATGCATCGTCACTGCTGACGTGCCGGCAAAACCAACCACATTCTTAGACCTACTCTTATTATAAATCTCTTTTAAACCCATCTAAACCCAAACCCCCTTGTATCCCCCCGACCACACCCCCCCGACTTTCTACCCCCCTAAACAACCACCAAAACCACACCCCAACCCAAACCACACCTAACACCCACTCACATGGCCACCAGCCCTAATACCCAACAGCTTCCCATAACCCATCCTAACCCTAACCTAATTCATCCCAAACCCACACACTAACCCACCACAAACCCACCCAACCGCATCCTAAACCCGAAACACAACTTAACCCACCACAACCACCCAACCCATCCTAAACCCTAAACACACTAACCCACCACAACCACCCACCCACCTAACCCCACCACCACCATCCAACGCCCCCCCTCCCCCCCACCAATACGCGACCGACGCCGGTCCCTCCCAACTCAAACCAAACCCTGGCAAATTTACGACCGATGTCCGGTCGCTTATCGACCGACATCGTCACGTTTTCTTTCCGGAGCGACCCAACGCGCGGCCCCCAAAACCCCATTTTTTTCTTATTTCTCTCTACCCCATTTTTTTAAACCCACCCAAACACCTCCCAATTTTACCACCTAGCCGCATTACCCTTTTTAACCTAGCTGACCCTCTCCGTTTTTCTCAATTACCACCGTCCCTTACTCATTATTTTCCTCAAAATACCAATTCCTACCCCAAACCCCCCCAGTTATCCTAATAACCCTTTCTATGCATAAAATCACGGTTTTAGAGAGGCGGTCGTAGGCCCGGTGGCGTCTGAGAGCGACACTTCGTCAGGGTGGGAGGGGTGGTGCAGTCTACTGTCAGCCCTCCAGCTCCTGGCCTGGCCTGTGGATCCATTGACTCAATCCTGCTCTACTATGGTCCCGGTGGTGAAGGCCGAAGTCACACCTGCTGCCAGGGGTGTGGGGGGGATGGTGTGTGTTGGGGGGGTGGGCTCCTCCTCAATCGGGCCAACTATCACCTCTCCGCCAATCAAATAGCTCCATGGCTCCAATCCTGATCTGCTGGGTCCCCGGCCAATCAACTGCTGCCTCCTCCTTAATCGGGCCCACTATTCAACTCTCTCCGCCAATACAATAGCTCCACCTCACTCAATCAAGCCTCTAATCTCAACTCTCCACGTCAGACAAGTCGATTTGGTTTGCAAATAACAAAAGTGACAATGACAAGCCATATTTTTCTTTTTATAGGTTTTTCGCCTTTCACCGATATCGGTTTCATTTTGCCCTAAGGAACCGGTATCGGTCCCTTAACCGATATCGGTCATGTAGAATCGACATCGGTTTTTTTCTGCCAACTTTCCCCCAATTTTTTGCCCTTATTTACCATTTGCCCCTTTTTTTAAGGCCCACATATCACCTATATCCACCTTTGCTAAACACCATTTGTTTACCTATTCGGCCCGACCTAAGGCCTCAACCTACCTATTCAGCCCGACCCAAGGCCTCACCCTACCCATTTAGCCTGACCCAAGGCCTCAACCTACCTATTCGGCCCCGACCCAAGGCCTCAACCTACCTATTCGGCCTGACCTAAGGCCTCAACCTACCTATTCGGCCCCGACCCAAGGCCTCAACCTACCTATTCGGCCCGACCTAAGGCCTTAACCTACCTATTCGGCCCGACCCAAGGCCTCAACCTACCTATTCGGCCCGACCTAAGGCCTCACCCTACCCATTCGGCCTGACCTAAGGCCTCACCCTACCCATTCAGCCCGACCTAAGGCCTCAACCTACCTATTCGGCCCGACCCAAGGCCTCGCCCTAACCAACCCGACCGCCCCAAGGCCTCGCCCTACCCATTTGGCCCGACCCAAGGCTGCAACCCAACAACTCGGCCCGACCCACAGCCGTATCACTCCAATACCTTACCCAAAATCAAAACCATCCACTTTTATCCACCCATCCTGTAGTTTTTTGTTCAATCGAGCTCACCTGTTCGTGTTTTAGCATGATTAGGGTCCTTGACTTGATCTGTCGACCAACTTTGCTCAGACCTAGACTGTGACATTTATCTCAACCAAACCAACCATTTGGTACTGCCGGACATGCCTAAATGTTCCTGTACCTTACCTGTTATATACCCTGGAGCTACTTCCTATGCCTTGGATACCAGGATTATATCACCCTTGTTTGGATAAACTATCAACCTTTGCCTATGCACTGCTGGTTTGCTCGTCAAATCATGTACCCTAGTCGTACTATTGCATTTTACCATGCGTCTGCTTCCTTGGACCTACCCCACCATCTTACCATCCCCTCTACCCCATTTACCCTTTATCAACCCTATCCCTGATTTCCCGTTCACTCAATCTGTGATAGATTTGAGGGGGATTACCTATACCCTTAACAGGGGAAACCACTTCATATTATTGTCCGTGCAGCTTTACAAAACAAGCTACACGACAATAAGGGGCTAATGTAGACACCAAATTTGTGTCTTACGACCCCTTGTGACCCGCATCTCATCTCGCAACCTAACCTCATCACCTAAACCTTACACAATTATTTATTAATTACCTTGTAATTGATAAATCCACATCACCTTACCTGCCACCTCATTTTGCCACCTCATCATGACCTAGCCCTAACCCTAAACTAACCTAATTAAGACCTATGACTTGGTCTAGACTCACATCCACAACTAATGCCTCCTTACTCGCACCAAAACCGACCTTCTAACCACTTGACCAAGCCCGCAACTGATCTCTCGGGAGAAAAGTAGGGAAGGTGGGTTATTTTACTAAAAATAGCCTACTTTTTCCTTACCGATGCCGGTTCCTACTCGACCACCATCGGTTACGCAACCGCCATCGGTTCCCTGTAAATGGGCTCCCCAAACCAAAAACAAAGGATCAGAATTTCATTTTCGGGATCAGGTCGAATGATTTTTTTTTCAACAGAGATCATTGGGAGCGAAAAAGAGAGTCCAGATCTTCACTTGACCGAGTAAAGATGAGTGAAATACCAGAAGTGTTTGCAGCAAAGGAGATCAGCTTGCATCTTCGTCAAAACCAGTAAGTCACATCTTGCATGTCCTCTGTTATAACTGTCACATTTATTATGCCTTCTGAATCACAGTCCTCATAAATCCATTCTTGAATCCACTAGTCCTTCCAAGACAAAAAGGAGCCATATTACATCTAGCTATCATTCATCTACCTCTCATCACCTTATTTCCTAATATCATCCTATATACCAGCCTTACAAACAACACAACTACCCCACAAAGAAACTAACCTACCGATCCTAGAACCCACTGAGTATCGGTTATCAGTAACCGGCATCGGTTATCAGTAACTGGTATCGGTTCCTCTGATCAAAACCAGAAAACTAGCCTTTCCCCTACGCAGTTCAACAAAGCAACTTAATTGATATTTTACAGTCTTTTGTGTTAATTCATATTAGCAGGGGAAACTGACCACCTTCGAAAGGAAGTTTTATATTTCCTGGGCCCAAGGCAGTTTCCTCATTTATTGTCTAATCAAAATCTTGTGGTCTTGTGTTCTTATTTGTAGGTAGTCCTTCCAAGACAAGAAGGAGTTCTTCGCAATCAACCTAATCTTTCTCTACGGTATGCGCACACCATCTCGACATTCTACAAGTATTCCTCCTAGCCCTAACCTTATCTGTTTCTAAAAGGAACGAATCATTCCGATGAAACAAAACAACACATCATAGGTCCAATCAAATTACATTCTACAACCTCTAGTATTCTTCTGAAGGGTAAGGCCTACACAATTGATCCATTATGCCAGGGTTAACTTGATCTAGATGCATAGGCTGAGATTTCATCTGTTTTCTCCATTATACATCTTCTATCTGGGAAGCACCCAGAAAAAAGTTTCATATACTAGAAAGGATCATGGTAGAGGATATCTTCTACCCATCTACGTGCATAGGGAACCTACATCAGGTCCAGAGTATGAATCTACTAAGTTAAATTCATCCAATTTGCAAGCTCTTAAAACATGATCCAACACTTTCCAAAGTTAACTGCTCTGTCAGTTTGAAACTCACTACATAGATCATGATGGTATGTTTATTTCCCACTATGGTAACTCACATGAAAAGAGGTCCTGGCATCAACAAAGTCAATGTAAGATGAGGTAGTCATACAATGGATACCCCTAGGTTCATAAAATTCTAGGAATCCCATGAACGCCAAGTTTCCTATCACTTAGTGTGTGATGTTGGGTGTCTCAGGTGCCCCTGAGGCATGCATGGTTGTGCCGAGTCTATGCCTATTTTAGCTGTCAGTTTAGCTGGGAAACTTCACCTATGATTTGTTCCCGTCATCTATAGCCCCTTTCAAAAGGATGGCATAAGACATTCTAGACCACCATAGAGTAAGTTCAGAATGGCAATCTTAGATCCTTATCCCTCATCTCCAGATAATGTACTTCAGATTATATAGACTTGTACCATAACATTTATGACTTAGCATCCATACTTAGCATAAAATTCAAGAGCTTGTACTCATGGAAAAGATTATGCATACATAATTCATTAATATTCATATCAATATATAACAGGTAACCTATGTTACATCCAAGCCATATTACAGAATGTCATAGAGAAGCAGACCACAGTCATGCATTACGGTGGACTAATGGCCCAATTATGCTCCCAAAATAAAATTTACAATCCCCTTTCCCAATACATCCTTTAGATTAAATCCAATTACTCACTAATATGAAAAAACCTTCATGGTAGATGCATGTCCACCCAGATGAAAGGAGAAAACTATGGCACTTATATTTATAGCCTCACTAATGATGGGGAAATAAGGAGGAATCCTAGGGGAAAAGAGAAAGAATATATAAAGAGAAAGATAGTCTTTCATAAGAAAAATTCTGAGGGTTCTGAGATTTCCATTTATACCATGAAATGTGTAGAAAATAAAGGCATGTCCTTCCTAAGGCCAGCCTATGGAGGTTGGCACCTTATTCATAAATGTAGAGAGAATCACTCAAGGGGAGGAATGTTCTACCCCGAACACCCAGTGTTGACTAGCCAGTGGAATGCTTGAGATATGATAACATGTTATGTGAAATAGATTTCCTGAATTTTCTGATGAATATCCATAAAGATATTCCCTTATGGATTTATTTGGACGATGGAGAGGTGGTAAGAAAACGCCAAGAATGGGTGCATAGTCTGGAGAGCCTAGATGGCACTAAACTGAGGAAAAAGAGAGTGAAGGATAAAAACCAAAGGTGCCTGACAGTTAACTGCATTTTAGGGGAGACCAAATAATGCAATATTTTTGGCATCAAGGAGGGTGGAAAAGGAGGACCTTATGCAAAGACGGACTCAAAGAGTTCTTGAAAAAGGAAATGTAAGATGCTGATAAGAGAATATTAGGGGGATCCCCGTCAACAATAATTATGGGTTCTCTAATAGAGGGAATACAATGGTCTAACTGCACAATAATGATGCATGAAACTATGTTAGATTCATGACTCAATAGTAGAGGGTGGAGAATGAGTAAGAACATGCATTGCTACCAACATGTAGATGGAAGACTACAATACCAAGATAAGACATTTATACCTAGAAAGGATCTGCAACATTACATGAGGAAAATGTGAAGAATGAGATATGCAAAAGAGTGTACAAAGAGTGGGATGAAGAAAGAAATCTGAGAGGGGGAAATGGTTTTAAACTAAAATGCTCAGTAACAAGGAGTGATCAAGTAACCGATTCACAAGTTTGAATATGGTTGACGACAATCTATGATATAATAGATTGATGACCACTGTAATGGTGTGGGACTCTGGTATGATTTTGTCAGGGGAGACCATGAGGAAGGAACCAGTTGTTGGGAATTCGGGACTGCATGGAATAGTGTTATGATTTAATAAGAATGAAAAATCCATGCACATATGATCCAAACAATTCCCCAAAATATCTATAGTAGTGGAAGTATAAACTAGAATAATCCAAATCAATGAAAATTACACACACATAACAATCATGTACCGTGGTTCACCCAATGTGGGCTACGTCCACCAAAGATAGAGATGATCATGTATGAAGGGATAAACAAATGGTATGGAGGAAACCAACTCTTCAATACAAGAGTTCAATGCAACTCTCCAAGAGTATCTCCTCTCCTCCAAATCTCTAAATGAATCTCCATGAATACACTACAGTTGACTGTGATTTCCAAAAACCACCAGCAGATGTCACATAACTAGGAACTATTGTATCTCTGAACTGCTACAATAAGTTCTTTGATGGATCTGTACAGCAATACCTCTCACATGAAAAGTAAGTCTACTGTTATCCATATTAGAAAACTTGTGCCAAAATTGGATCACCACGTATCCCGCATAAGAGGAAACAAAGTCAAAAGGTGGACAGTAAAAGGCTTCAAAATTGGCTAAGTATAAAGGTATAAGTGCAAGAATGCCAAGTGTCAGTATGGCGCTGATTCAAGGGGTGAATAGAGAAAAGGTTTCTACATGATCCCTAGATTGCCACGTGTCCCAGGTGAAAGTGGACTGTTGGGGAAAAAGTTGGTTCTTTGCCCCTTGTTATCTCAAAAGGGGTAAAAGTTGCAAAATGGTCCGCAACTCCACCAAAGGAAAAAGTCAGCATTTGGGCTCGAGTCAAAGCCAAAGTGGGGAATTGGAGGAAAGGGAAAAAGATAAATTATGGACCCGCTAGGCAAAAAATTTTTGTTCCAATATGGCTGCCACGTATCCTATATCAAAAGGGGAACCATTTTTCAAGTTGTTTTCTCACTCTCCTGTATGGACTTGATACAAACTTCGAAGGGGCATATCTTTCAACTCAGGGCTTGAAATATTGCAAATATAATGCCGTTGGAAAGATCTCGGCCTCACTCATGCCATGGAGGTCTAAAACTTTAATCTTGAGGAGGTTAGGTGAAGAAAAATGGAGGAAATGTCTTCAAGATTTTAATCCAAGATCTTCTTACCTCAACAACCAGATCAGATTTGATCTGTTTCACTGTTTCCTCTTCCTTCAAGGCACCAAACCAAGGATTGATGTAGTAAAGACATATTTGGGGGAATATTTTATCTAAAGAATTAACAACGGTGGTTGAACTTCAACCTGCTTTCCTTGCTTATTTATCTCTTCCTTCTGTCTGATCGAATCTATAAATACGGGGGCAAGATTCATTGTAAAGGGTTGGACATTATTTGTTTTCTAGGCTCCCTTCTCCTCTTAGTAAAGGGATTTATGGGGTTCAGGCCTTCCATCAAAAATTGTATTACGTTTCTTCCTCTTGGCTATTTTATAATGGACTGTATCAATATACATAGCAATACACCACGTCTATGATCGATTTTAGATCCTTTCTTGTATATTTTTCTTTCATTTGATCTCCCATTATATATCTGGCTATCTGTGCTTGTTTATTGTATGCATTTTGTTATTTTGTGTCTATTAGCAAAATAAGTGTTCATCATTCCTTTGGTCCATCACCTCATAGTTTAGCTTTGTTTTAATTTCTCTATTCCTTCTATCCCTATCTCCTTGGTAAAGTTTATATTAGGATTAAGAACAGATCTTCTGCAAGTTTCTACGTATGCACCTAAATAGAGGAATAAGGAACCAACATTCAACCTGGAGAGATTTCCCATTTTGCAAGGTCCCACACCTTGGGGAAAGTTCATTGCTATGCAATCACACCAAATGAGTCTGCCTTAGAAAAGCATATTTTTTAGAGCTCATTTGGGGGTGCTGTGATTTCACTCTAATAGTTTTGGCATGCCTAGTAGGACTAAGAAGTCTCCATCTTATCATAGTAAGGACTGATGTACACTTGTTGTGATTATGGATTTTAAGAAGCCCTAAAATTTTACATCTGGTGAATCCAAAAGAAACAAATCTACTGGTTTTAGCAGCCCAAGCTTGGGAGATTCATGAGAAAAACCCAGTATAGAGAAAGGAAAGAAGGTATATTTGAATACTTGTGTCTATCCCCAAATAGAGAAAGGAGAGAAAGAAGAGTTCAGAGGTCTCAATCTCCACCAAGCAGAACCATGTCAACACCTCCACCTGTAATGCCTTTCTTTCAGTCTACAATGATTCTTAGGCCATTCAGAATGGCACAACCAAATCCATATGTCAACTTCACCGAAAATAGTCTACTCTCCTTGAATGCACAAAACCTAGTTCCGATTGCAACATTAAAGAGCATCCCATATTTCACAGGGGAAAATAAAACTTCTCCTGATGACCATGTCCAAGATATTAAAAATGTCAGTACAATCCACGTTTATCCATGGATGGACATGTAGTCAAGGTAGCTCACCTCTTCATTCAAAGGGAAATCTTCACAAGTGGTTCAGGAGTCTTAGAGAATAAGATCTATCCAGAACTAGAACCAGATGTGCACGACTCTTCACAATCAGTTTGGGGAAAAAGGTGATAACTTGTCTTTGTTAGAGCAACTAACAACAATCAAGAGAGCCCCGAATGAGAAGCTGAAAGATTTCAACCTCGGATTCCAGCAGACCCGGGATAGGATTCCAACAGAAGTAAAGCCCACTAATGAAGATGCCTTCTTATGCTTTCTTAGGGATTTAAATTTTTATATTTCTCTGATGATTCAGTCAATGGGGGAACTACATTACCTGTAGCCTATAGCCTCTCCATAGGGGCTGAGAACCATTTGATTCAAGCTGGAAAATATCTCCTAGGCCATCCATGCCTCTGTATCCTAAGTTAGGAAGCCTAGATACTAGCCAAACACCTACATTAGCTCCTATACCCACCCCCAGGAGTCAAAGCTCAGCTGAAGCTTCCACTTCATCATGATAAAGATACCTCATAAAGAGCTTCAAGAAGTGATGAAGAAACTTTAGACCTTTGGGAATGAGCTAGTGACCATTAAATATGACAACAAGCTGAGTTCCAGGCCATACCAGCCCCATGGCTGCAATATCAAGCTAGATAGGTATCAGTAGGATAGGCCACCACCTCAGAATATGAATAAGAGCCAAAACCAAGGACAACCCCAAGCTTCTAGACATTTCAGGCCGTATGATCCTAACACAACTTCAACATCAAGAGAATTGGTTCCAGCACAGAACAATATGGCAAGATACATAGAATATGATTGGTGCTAATTCCATGTGATCAGCCACAGAACCAATCAACATGCTTTAATGGTGCTCTAACTTAGGCCTTGATGGTGCAAACCAATAATGGTGTAGAAGAACTTGGCCAAGAGGAAGTGTCTGAGAACAACAAGGAGCTCAATAAGGTGGCCCTACCCAAATGAGACTATGCTTGTCAATTGGCAGGATGAAGACTTATGTGAGGATGAATTAGTCCCCTCCTCTTAGTGTGGCTGCTTTCAACACATGATCCAGGAAAGGAGAAATATTGGACCTAAGTGCCAACTTCACTAAATTCAGGTGACCCTCAACCTTCCATTGATCCACAAGGTCATGGTGCTCCAAGTACAACCCCCAACATACTGAACCAACCCAGACCACCTTCCAAACCCAGTCAGGCACTGTTTGTAACGACCCATGTGCAAGAAAAAAATGTGTTTGGGAAGAGGCAGAAAAAAGATAGCTCATTCAATATGATTGAGTAGACGAAAAGGACAAGTGTGAACATTTCACTGTGGGGGTCACTAGCCATTCTAGGGTAGAGGGATCTGTTACAGATTGCCATGCAGAATCGGTCAAGTTCAAATACCCCTAACCAAAAAGATAGAGTTGGATTGCTAATGTGGGTTGAACCAATGATTAACCATGGAGAACAAGGCAAGTAAGATTTCCAAGCTAGAAATGATGAAGAAGAATGATGGGAAGAAGGTCCATGAGGTATGTGGTAAGGTGAGTGATTTAAGGAGATGAGGGAAGGGGGCATGAAAAGATGGACTGAAGGGGAACCCTCAAGTAAATTTTCCATACTGTGATAATTTGTAAGTAAGATTACCAAGAAGAATATGGATACTAGGAAGAATGGAAAATAAGAGATGATGTTTGTAAGGATGTAAGAGGTGGTGAGAAGAGATGATGATGAGGAAGGAAGGGACCAAAGGAGTGTAGGATGAATGGATGGAGGAAGATATGTAGTAGAGAATACAGATTGTGAGGGGAATCCTCAAGTAGGATTCCCATGTTATGGGAGTGATGAGGCAAGATTTTCAAGCTGAAGAGGTGGGCAGAAAGATGTTTGTGGTGGTGATGGTCATGCATTATAAGAGATGTGATGATGGAGGATTTTATAGTGGGAAAAACTTAGTAAGAGGGGTTACCTCAAATAAGATTCCCACACTATATGGATGGTTAAGTAATATTATCAACCTAAAGGAGAAAGGTATGGAAGAGTGTAAGGGGACACATAAGAATGAAGAAAAGGGAGGAAGATACACATAGTGGGGGAAGGGGAACAAGAATGGTGAAAAGTATAAGGTGTACAAAAATTTTGTGTGGGTGTAAATGGGGAGGGAGGATGAATGGATAAAATACATGTTGGCCATGGTGGGGGATGAGGAGTTACTAGATAGTAAATTCTTCATGAGGAATAACCTCAAGTAGGATTCAAAAAATAACAATGATCAAGTAGGATTCATAAACCAAAGGATTTATTAGGAAGGGTGAATAGATGTGGTGCAAAGTATACTTTTGATCATGTAGAAAAATAATTATGTGATGAAAGCATCTTAATTTTAATATATCACATAACAAGATGCATCATGATATAAAAAATCATGATGATTAGACTATAATATGAAAAAGATTAAATACATGGGCCATCAAAAAGGCATGATGCCCTTGTATGATATGTAATCATATGAGAGAAGTAATGCTATACAAAAGAAGCATATTAGAGGGAACGCTAGGATACATAAAATCAAGATGCCCCCTATAATATATCAAGACACGAGATAAAACTAGTTAACTTTAAATTAATAATGTAACACAAGAAATTTCAAATTTGTCCCTAATGTGTTCCACAGTGATGACTGATTGGATGTGCCCCCAAGTAGGGGTATGATGATTCAGGATGGATTGGGTCATTTTCCTCAAGCAAGGAAACAATGAGAGACAGGATTTCCCCAAGCGAGGATACATGTGAGGGAGAGATGATTTGGATTTGATAGTCGTAAGATGGTTGGAACAATTGTTAGGATAGTAGTTAAAAGTTTGAATTGTGTTGATTGTTGAGTTTTTTATTTTTGATTGATTTTTTTTGTAAATTTTTTAGGATTTTGTGATTATTTGAATGTTTTTGATTTTGGTGATTTAATTTGAATTTTTCATTTTTCAATTTTTTTTTTTTAGTTTTTTTTGGTGATTTTTTGGATTTTGTTTTGAATTTTTGAGGGGATTTTTTAGATTTTTTGTTTGACTTTTTGAGGGGTTTTTTTGTATTTTTTGTTTGAATTTTTGATTATTTTTGTTTTTGTTTTTTTTTTAACTTTTTGAAGGGTTTTTTGGATTTTTGTTTGAATTTTTGAGTTGTTTTGAAGGTGGATGATATACTAGATGGTAAAATAAAGGAAATTAGAGGTCATGAGAGGTGATAGGATAGAGGGAATGGGGTATCATCTGTATGTACATTGTACCTCACAATAACTCATGCTTTGAAAAATATTAAATTTTTTCTCCATTGGAAAGGATATTATGTTGATGACATAATGAGAAGAATTCCAGCTCCACCCTTGACTCCACACAACTAGTAAGATGTGAGGGTTCATCACTGAGAGTCAAGAAGGATGTAGGACTTATGAAATGAATGTAGAGACAAGTTTTAATAATGGTCCATTTGGGAAATTGTGAGTCAATTCCTCTTAAGATTATTGAACCAGTTTCAAAATGATTTTCACTTTATAGGTCACTTACTAGACTTAGACTTATGAGTGGCCTACTGATTGGCAAGATTAGGTTAAGGGATAGTTCTCTCTTAACTTGGGCATCTAAATTGCTTCTCTGGGATTTTATAGACTTAATAAATTTTGAATTTTAAAATTTTTCATATTTGTAGTAACCCCCTATGCTTTTCCCCACGCCACCAGTAAGAGGCAAAAGTTCATCACCAAAGACAAAACATAGGCAAGTATTAATTTTTTAATTTTTTTTCTTTTTAATTTTTAAATGACTGACCCATTACACTTTTCCCCATGCCACCAGTAAGAGGAAAGGGCTCATCACCGAAGATAAAACATAGGTGAGTAAGGGCACCTTCCTCCATTCCCAGCCTCACACTACTAGTAGGAAGTGTGGGCTCAACACCAAATACTGTGAAGGACAAAAGGTGTAATGATTAATTATGTATAAATTTATTTGATTGGTTTTATTATAGTGATTTTTTTTGGGAAGGAACATCTGCCCCCAATCTCATCCCCACATGACTAGTAGGATGCGAGGGTTCAACACCAAAGACTAAGATGGGGGGTTAAACGAACTAGGTAAAGAAGTTTAGATATTTTTTTTTAAAGAGAGAACTACTTTGAAGGGAGTATTTTCCATCAGTAAGCTTTTAGATATGACCATAAGTAAAAATATACGAAATGGGAGAAATTATAAGAAGTATGAGATGCACAAGACTTAATAGGAGCAATATTAATACTCATCTCATGATGATGATTATGAAGATGTGATTTGTATGATAGGAATATCTACCAATGGAGTGAAAAGTTTAAGACTATTTTTAGATGAATTAGATAGAAGGAATGTACAAGCGGTTTCTCTCGGGATAGAGAGCACCTTAGGAATATAATTTCTTCAAATGGATAACATTCATGGGTTCGTCAAGTACTTGATTTTTGGAAACATGATGTGATGGATCTTGATTTATAAGGGTAGGATAAACAAGGTCAATGTGATTAATGGAAATTTTTTCAAGGAAGAGGTTTGTTTCCAAAAGGTTATCAAATATATTGTACGTAGAACTTGTTTCATCATTAGAATTGGTATCCTCTCCACTAATCGAGACATCTAATAAAATGGGTGATGTTTCAAATGTTTTGAAACCAAGGCCATGTCTATGGGGATTTTCTATATAAGTGATCAGATCTAGATGACCTTGTTCATTTGTTCCAAGTCCTCTTCCTTTCCATTGCATGTTTCTCATTATCCTCTTGGATTTTGTAAATTGAGGGGATTCATGGCAAGAATTGATTTCATCATTTTCATCATTATATAACCAAGATCATGAGGAACTTGGAATATGTTCCTCATCAAGATATCAAAATTTTCTCCATACTGACTTACCTAGGTTATAAGTGGGAGGAAATTTGATATGGGGAGCATTGGGTTTTCCATAGCTATGTGGGGATGGAAGTGAGTTACCAATGTGAAAAGAGTTTTCAATATTCTGGAATTGATACTCGCTGCATCCTTTATTGATAATCTTTAATGTGTGGGTTAAGGAACCAATAGGTATATTCACATGGTGTAAAAGGCATTTTGTGTGGTCTTAAAAGATAGAAAATGGATTATAGAAAAATGGTTGATTATTAAAGGATGAGGATGAATTAGAGGAAGAGATTGATTAACAGAAGAAGATGGTGTTTTAACAGAAGGGGATTATTAGATGAAGAAGGTTGATTAGATAAATAAGAGGGTTGATTAGAAGGAATGGAGAGGGTTGGTTAGTAGAAGAAGAAGATGGAGGGTTGATTAGTAGAAGAATGAGGGGTTGATTAGATAGAAGATGAGGGTTGGTTAGAGAGAAAGATGATGAATTGGAAGAATTTGGTTAGAAGAAGAGGGTTGATTAACATAATTCATGGTGAATCTTGGTGTAAGATTTTGGAAGATGTTTGGGAAGCGTATTTGGATCGATACACATGTTGTTAGAGAAAGGTATTACAATTGGCAGAACTGACTTTTCCACTGATGGACAATAGTTTGCATGTTTATACCTTCCTTCGAGGATTTTGTAATACTCAAAGGGTTGGGTGTCAGCACAATGTGAATTATTTATCCAAGTGAGGGAATTTGATGCAATGGTGATATGTAGATGGGACAACCTTCATGGCATGAATCCATGGATGACCGAGGAGAATGTTATATGGAAATTATAAGTCCACTACATGGCATAATGTGTCCAAGGTGACTAGTCCAACCTTAAGTGGTAATGTGATTGTGCATGTGGATTTATATTCATTATTATCATATCCATGAATGGTTATGATATCATTTTACAAGTTTTATTTAGTATAACCAAGACACCATAATAGTTTCATGGAGTAAATATTCAATGTTGCTCCATTATCTAGGAGTACGTGTTTAATCTTATGGTGGGTTATAAAAGCTTCCACTTATAAGATTGATTGTTAATGAGGTTTGGGTTGAGAAGGTTAGCGGGACCAAATGATAAGATAGACTAGTTAGTGAAGAGATTCATGATTAGAGCCTAAAAATTGTTGGGAGTTAATGTCCTTTGGAACATGGGCTTCATTTAATGCACACTGTAAGAATACTTTGTAGATGTGGGAGAGGATTTAAGTAATTCCATGATGGAAATTTGTGTTGTAGTTTTCTCCAATTGTTTGATAATATTGAAGGAATTGGATGAAGATGTAGACTGGGAAGTAGAAGTGGTTTTTGAATTAGATGTCGGATGAGGGGGTGCCACGTGAGAGGAATGGTAAATTATTTAGTGGTAAGAATCCAAACTTTCTTTTTCCTAGTGGTGACTGCACAATCGACTTTAATTTTGATTGTACCAACTAGGTCTTGATCATAATTAACAATTGATATGACTGAGTCATACTCAACATTTTTTGATGATTGACCCTTATCCTTTGTGGAATTTTTCATTTCATCATGTTTAGGAAAAGGGTTTTTGAAAACATTTAATTTTTCATTAGGGGTTTTAGTGTCAAAGTTATTTTCAACCTTTATATCGTCGCACTCACTTAAATCTTACACATATTGGTGGAGATGCATACAATGGTCTATATGATGACCATTAATATAATGGTATTCATAATATTCATTTTCTTTATACCATTTTGGTTTAAGTTTCCCTTCTTTGAAGGGTTTGACGATGGGATATGTGATCATGTTTGCACTTTCCAAGTGAAAAAAGATGCTAGATATACTTTCTCTAAGTGGATTGAATTGTCTTCTCCTGTATTCCCGAGGAGAAGCCTCCTTACTAGGAATAATGATTAGTTTTTTATTAAATTTAAAATTTTTAGATGGATTGTTTTAGATATTTCAAACATATTGAGAATTGATAACACCATCATTTACTACATTCTAATTTTGATTGAAAAACTTTGACTTATCCTGATTTTGGGGGATGTCCCTAGGAGGTTGGTCTCTAAAGGGTGTTTTAAGTAAGCCTTTGGAAATGAGGGATCTTTCAATTTATGTCCCTTTTTCAATAACTTATTTGAAGTTAGTTAAATAATGAATTTGCATTTGAAATGACAATTCCACATTGAGATTGGGAATGAAAATGCTGACTAATTATCTTTGGGTATAGAGCAAGGGAATCTACTTGTGATCCCTCACCATCATTTTAGGAATGATGTAAAGTTTTCATTGTTATTTTCTTTGTTACAAAGGTCAAGCATGGTTACTTCAAAATCTAAGTTGAAAGAAAAGTGTTTAACAAAACTTCTTAGATAAATCTGCAAAGGTTGTAATAGACCCTTTTGGAAGATGTAGGAACCAATCTTATGCTTGACATCCTAAACTCTTAGGGAATAAACGTAAAAGGTATACATTGTGATAGGCCACTTCTTGGCACTGCATGAAAAAATATGTAACATGTTCAAGTGGATCACCCTTGCCTTTGTATTTATCAAATTTCAGAGTTTCAAAGGATGAAGGGAATGTTAAACGTAACATATCCTTATTAAATGGATAAGGGAAAATTTCTTTAAAATTGAATTATTTTGTTTGTTTTTGTAAACCCTAAATTGTTTCTTTCATACTCTTCCATTCTTGTGTGAATGAATTTTTTTTTGATTGGGTATCAAATACATCTTTGACGTTATGAATAGGTTTTTCTATTTTGTTATCGTGTGATTTCTCAGTAACCTTGGAAGCCATTTTTGTAAGTTGTTTTGTTAATTTTTGAATTTAACATGTAATTATTCATTGAAGGCGTTATTCATGTCATCATAGTTATGCTTACTTGAATCTGTTTTTCTATAAGTTTAGTCAAGTTTTCTATACCAAAATCAGAAGGTAACTTTGCTCCCATATGCTTAAGATGTGAAGTAGGTATACATGGTTTTTATTTTGATCTAAATTTTTTTCTAGTTGTTTCTCTTCCACCCTACCAAGTTATGGTTTTATAACTTCATTGTCATCATATTCACTATCAGAGTGACCAAACATAGGGTTTTTGTGACTGTGCATGATTACCATGGTGTAGATAGGTATGTACTTGATTAAGCTTAAATAAGCTAGGAGGTTTGGTCAAATGTGATATAACTCAATCTATTATGGATTTTTTTTTGGATTTACTTTAACAAGATTTACAAGTGATGATATAAGGAGTGAACTCAAACAAGTTACTTGATAAGGTATGATATAGCTTAAAACAAGCTATTAGGAATTCATTTTAGATGGTAGCTTAAACAAGCTTGACAAGTGATGATGTATGGAGTGAAATCAAACAAGTTACTCGATACAAGTGTGATATAGTTCAAAATAAGCTATTATAAATTTGTTTTGGATTTAGCTTAAACAAGATTTGACAAGTGATGATGTGGGGAGTAAACTCAAACAAGTTCACTTTGATACATGTATGATATAACTTAAAACAAGCATATTGGGGATTTGTTTTGGATGTACACTTAAACAAGATTGATTAGTGATGATGCAAGGAATGAACTCAAACAAGTTACTCAATACAAGTGTGATATAGCTTAAAACAAGCTATTAGCTTCTTAAAAATTCATTTTGGATGTAGCTTAAACAAGCTTGACAAGTGATGATGTAAGGAGTGAACTCAAACAAGTTACTCGATACATGTATGATAAAGCTTAAAACGATCTTTTATGATTTTTTTGTTAGCTTTAGTAACCTAATGAGTTAGAATCAATATGAGGTTTATATATTCATTGTTCAATTTGTTGATGTTGAGGTTATCTTATAATGTTTTCCTTTGTTTGTATATAGATTGATGTTTTTGTGAAACATGACCTGGACTTGAAAGTTATAACATAAAAATTCATATAATCCAAGTTTTAAGAAAAGTAATATAACAAAACTAACTTGTTTACAAACAAAAATCAGTCATGTTCATGGAATGATTTTGGCTCAAAAAGGAAAATCCACCAGCAAAAATTAATGTTTTGTAAATCATGTAATAAGTAGAATGCTTTAGAATGGTGAATGCAAACTCTTATCTCTCCATAAAAATGCATCTTCCAATATATCTAATTTGATATGCCAAAATATGTATGGGGATATAAGTGGTACTAGGAACCCTTAGAATACTAGAAGTGATTCACCGATTCATTACTAACCTACTTAGGAGTGAATCACCACTTCCAATGCAAAATTTGTGAAAATGCAGAAGGTGATGGGGGGAATGAAAATGTGTATGGCATCTTTATTAACCTCCCTAAATATTTACAAGGATGATGCCACAAACTTTGTTGTTATAGTTATTTAAGGCGTTACAATAGTCCCAATCATGATAGGATTCCCTATAAACGGGGACCAGGGGTGAGGTATATATTGAACGTTGTTTGAGACTAGGTATCAAGTGTAATGAAAATGTGAATGTTGTGGTGCGTGGTGGTGAAATCCACTTCTGCTACATGTAAATATAGATAATGAGGTTATTAACAAAAAATTATTTCTAACTTGAAAGGAAAAAATGGGCGAAAAATGACAACGTATCTTAGTGTAGCATTTTGTTTTTTTTGTTTTTATTTTTTAGCTGTTTTTTAAATTGTTATTTGAGCAAGGTAATTGTACGGATGAAAATGAAAACATGATCTTCAACCACACTCAAGCCCCTGAGGTTGTGCTGGAGTAGTCGATGTTGAATGTGTGTGGCTAACTATAGGAGGATCAATGACTAAGATCTAATAGTGTGATCTCTTAGTAGCCGAGTTGACAAAGGGGAGATTTAGAGGCTATGAACGGGTAGCATAAATTCCCTATGGTTTGTTTACCTAACTTGGATCTAAGTGTTAAACTAGATTGAAGTGTCCAAATTAATTAAGCTAATGAAATAACAATCTATGCTACTACTGAAATATAAACTAATATAAACAAATCACAAAACTAAAATATTACAATCACAAACAACAATTTGCTTCTATTCTAAATAATTAAATCTATTTCTACACTAAAACTAAACAAGAGAGATAACCTGATGTGGTTATTCACTTGTGCTAAGTGTATTGAAACTAAACTAAATTAAAACAAGAACTTTTCCAAATGATTTATGATATATAGACAACCTCCTACAGATATTCTCTCCTTCAGATCCACAGGGATATGAAGAAGGGGATCCATCATCAGGGGTTGATATGAAAGATTCAAACCCTCTTGGAAATTAACTAATTACTTGAAAATGAAAGGAAATTGATTTCTACTCTATTTGATATGATGTAACAATGATAAATTGTAAGAATGAAGGAAATCAAACAACAAATCCAACCTAGAATTCACATAACAGAGGTAAATCCAGCTGTGTAGTAATTTGTCCCCTCAGTTTGTTCCTTTCTTTCTCTGAGTGTTCATGTGAGTCGGGTGTTCATGTGAGTCCAAGAGATTGGGAATGCAAGAACAACATAGGAGGATGGCACTTGAGCAATGAAAACTTGATGGTAGTCTAGATGCAATGCAAGTAGAATAGAGATGGCACAAGAGATCAGATCTTGGCTATGCAATTCCTAGTAAGATAGTAACAACAATACAATGCAAGATACATAAAATTCTCAGGCCCTTTTCTTGAATACAAGCATGTAATATATAGGAATGGAGGATGGGAGGTGCCTTCATGCATAAGGTAAGAAGGAGCAGTTGCAACCAATTAAATATATTTAAAAATAGAAGGAGGAAGGAGAATCAAGTAATCAAAGATAATTTTAGACAATTTGGCTCACGGATGCATGCAAAAAGTCAAATTAAGTGAACATGTTGCATGTTAAAACACATGTGAAGAATCTGGAAAAAGTGGGCAAGACCGCTGCCCTGCGTAGGGTTGCCAGGACCGCCCTGTTTTGGGTGGCGGTTTCAGAACCTACCGCCCAGGAAGGGCGGTGGTCTTGACACTAAAGGCCAAAACATGCACAGAAAGAGTGGGAAGCTGGAAGAAAGTGATGGGAAGGCTAAGTAAAGATGTCTAGGCAACAAATATACACTGCGAATGGAAATTAGGAATTTGAACACCTTCTTGAAATGACATGAATCATCATTGGGGACTTTTGTAACCGTTTTCTGACAATGTAGCACACATAATTTTAGGTGTGTACATATTTCCCCCTCGTAGAAGCATCTTAGCCATGAAAAGGTGTAAACATAGAGTCCAAGTATGAATTTCCGAAATGGGGAGTTAGATGTTATACCTGACATGCCCGTGTGTCAAAATGTCACCGCCCAAACTCCCTGATACCTGCAAGACGAAAAGAAAACTCAAGTGCAGATAGATAAAATATCAAAAAATAAACACTAAATTAAAATGACAAGAGGACTTACCATCTGTGTGGGGATATAGAAATATACTTGCGCCAATGCTCCATTCCTGTGAACTCATACACTTAAAACGAGGTTAAAACAACATATATATAAATATATATATATATATATATATATATATATATTGAAACAACTCATATTTCAATTCATTTATGCTATTTGGTTTGGTGAATTCGGAGCTCTGGACCCATGGCGATCATTTTCGATGAGAGTACAACCGATATGACTGTGACAAGATCGTGACCATGCCTCCACGTGTGAGAGATCGACCAATTTGGTCAAAGGCTGGTTATTTTCAATTTTGTCCTTTTATACCCTAAATGTAAAAATGTTGAAAAATTCACCTAGGGGGGATTATTTAAAAAAAAAATTCTTAAATGAGTCTCTAAAGGGGGGCGCCCATAGGGCATGTTTTTATTTTGTCAAAAATGGCCTTTTTATTGTCTTTTTGAGCATTTTTAGGGTAAAAGAAACATTTGGAAAATCAGTCTAGGACCTCCACCCAAAGCAGGGCAGTGGTCGCGGGACCGTTTCCCTTTCAAGGTGGTAGTCCTAGAACTTCCTCCCTGCACTAGGTGGCTGTTCTAAACAGAATGACCAAATGTTTCTTTAACTTGAATATTTTGGGACTTTTCATGCTTTGTGATGTTTTTGGTGAGCTTATTATTTGGTATATGTTACTAACTTGCTCTTTTTCTATGTTTTGGTGAATGCAGAAGGAGGAGTACATCAGATGGAGCCAAGAAAGGGAGTGTGATGGACTCCTTGGTATCCCAGATCAGCTGACACATGATGAGACAAATCTTCTTCAGAGGGGTAGTATTTGGAAGATTGCACGGGTTCCCCATGTTTCTCATGCTAGTCACATTCTATGTGACTTATTTTCCTATTGGGATGTAGAACGGAACACTTTTTGATTCCCAGGTGTCAGGGTGAGTGAATGATCACCTTAGAGGATGTATACCATATTATTCGGCTCTCGATACTTGGGAGGAGACTGAAATTGGAGATAGCAGGGTCCAGGGATGTGATGACCCAGTGGGGCCACATATATGGGAGATGAAATTGTCTCGTCTGGCTCAAAAAAGGGAATGAAGGTTTGGTCCATTGCCACTAGTCCCATTCTTGTCATACACAAAATTATCATGGGCATCTTGTCCTCCCGATTGATCAAGGGACAAGGGCGGTGACACCCTTTTTATACTATTGGGCTCCCATCATTACACAAATTGAGGGGCACGACCATAAATATGCATGGGGCACAAATATCTTGGGGACCACCTACCTTTATCTATACAAGATAGTTAGATTACAGTGATAGTCATTGAGCCACCCCACTCTTGTTATGAGTTGGGTTTACAAGTGTTTCATTATAGGGTAGCGAGATTACTAGTGTCTAGAAGGGGTTATTCATAGCAGCTAGATGGACAGGTATGCCACTACTTAGGATGACCACATTTTTGGGCTGATCCCTAACTATCAAACATGACTACTACATAGGACAGGTAGGGATTTATGGGGAGTGGAGGTGACCACCATAGTGGGTTGCTCTTCGACCTAGGTCAGCTGTTATCTTAGACAGAGTAGGGACTACTTGAGGATGCCACATTAGCCATTGGCTTCCTAACTAAGCACATTGACTACTACATACAGTCTGGACATGTAGTCTCATCACTCCGGTTGTAGTGGAGGTGACCATCCATAGTGGATTGCCTTCGACAGGGCCCAGTTTGATCCTGGTTGACAGAGTACGGAGATTTCAAGTGTCCACCCATTTGCATGTTATATTGGTTCGTGCTTTCCCAGTAGTTAGGTGCCCCTTTACCCTTACATTGATATTACAGTCGCTCCTACTCATCACGGGGATCCAAGTGTGAATGAGCTTAGGTGATCAGGACTATAAAAGTGAGGAGGAGAACCCTGGTTGAGAAAAAGGTCATATCCATAGTTTGACCCATTAGGATCAGTCGGAGGATATACACTAGAGGGAGGAGATGCTGAGAGTAACACTAGGAGTGCCCATGCTAAGAGAGTAGACTATCTAGTATATGAGTTCGAAATTCCTCAGTCGGTGGAGCATTCCTACTCACAGTCTGTCTCATAGGGATTCAAGCTTATTGCTTCTAGACTTATATGGAAGCCCTTCAAGACCAAGTGTTACATCGACAAATAAGTGCCCTACGGATCTCCTAGTTGGATAGGACACTGGAGGACCTAGTAATCTTTAAAGAACTCTCTTTTATTAGGAGATGTTGACTTGATTATATTATCACGAGTAGGCCAATGCTTTGAACTCATTAGACTTTAGCTTTATTCATGCAGTCGAAACATTCCATCAGGGTGGAGAGCTCATTCGTTGAAGTCCTGTACCATAGGATACTCTATTGATTCACCCTCTTTGGGACAACCCAATACCCTGCAACTGACCATTCAGGCCAACCATAGCCGCAGACACACTACATGATTCCTACTTATGATGCCTGTTGAGACCTAGCAGTAAGTTTAATGACTTCCTTTTATACAGGAATGCTTGACTTGATTATGAAGACTTCAAAGACTAGTTCTTGTCATAAAAACGACTATTGCTTCTTGCTTTCTTCTCTAGCAGTGAGGCCACAGTTTCAGTGGATGCCAATGAGCACTCACTTCACTGTTCACTCCCATCATGTTCGTCTATAGTAGGAGCCCTAGATGTACTCGACATGAGCCATTCTGAGGCATCCATTACTAGCACTGACGATTCAGGCCATTATGGACCCATTAGCTTGCTAGGATGACATTTTGCACAAACATATTATACAAATACATGTGGTCAAGGTAGCAATGATTGACTTCATGTCCATAGTGCATGGTGACTATTGTATGACTAATACTGAGTCACCATGATATGTAAAGACTCTTATTTCATGTCTCGCAGTATTTCTGAAAACGGGTAGTCTAATGACTTCCATGAGCACTCACATCTCTCCGATGTCACTCCTATCATACTTCGTAGCTATAGTAGGATGCTCTCTCGATGTAGACTGAGCTTTCATGTGAGGCAATCCCATGTGTGATACTAACAGGCCATGATTATCTTTTTGTATTTCATGAATTTTGATATATGATGATGTTACACAATTAAGACTGTTTGAATTTCCGGGTCATTCCTTAAGCAATTTTGATACCACTATCTGAGGTTTTTTTACATGGTGTCAACATGATGAAGATGTACTTGCCCCACTCCTGACTCCAGTTCACCTCTGATATTTATTAAAGAGCTCTTACTTCAAGCATTGCTCGGATATTCCATGTTCATCTCCTCCTCTTCAGAAATCTTTCGTTGACTAGTTATTTAGACAGCTTATCTCTGTGTTTATTCTACCAAATTGAGACTAGCTACACATCCTGCTTATCTATGCTTCTCAAGCTACATCATAGCATTGGATGTGAAATTAACAGAATCTTTCTTAGTTTTCTAGACATTGGACCCATAGTATGTTGATACTATGATGATGGCAAAACTTCAATGTGATGTTTGGGGTTTTAAGTTTCTTTATGGCAATTTTCACATGATACCTCTATCACTCATCTTGGCAAAACATGTTGTTGGCCATTTAAGAAATCACAACATTTGGGTGAACTCTCTGTAACTCTCAAGTTAAATCCAGTAGGATGCGAGACCCCCTCTACTTTCCCCATCGATACTAGGAAGGGCACATGTTACATGGAAATCTTATTCGACCATGATAGTGATTCACAAGAACTAGGTGAAAAAGGAATTTTGACCTTGCCTACCTTTTGAGATGTTTTACTACACTGTCAACCATTATCCTACTGCAGCTTACACTCGAATTAGTTTGGTAGCTGTCTTAATTGCTAGTGCATCGTGTTATCTAAAATAAAAATTCATTGTCTACTTGGATTTCTTCAATGGTATACTACTTACCTTTGGGATCATTAAGACATTTGGAATTTTGAAATCTAGTATGACTTTGTTATTTGACACTTTAAGAACTCACAACATGGGATAGAAGTTACACCGTGAACTTCTAGAACTTACTATCAAGGAAAGAAAGACACCCAACCTAGAAAGAAACTTTAAGCTTCATGCTACTAGGATGGAAGGCATTTATTATCATCAAGGACAAAGAATAAGTAAGGGATTTGTCTTATCCTGTCTTAACCTGATGAACATCACCATTAATGAAAGACAATTGATGCTACAATGACCGATAGGTTTGTAGGGCAATGATTTAAATGCTTTGATGCTATAAATTAATTTTCTGTGGAATTCCATTTAGGATTGTTTCCTATCAAGACATAATGTCCCTTAGATATGTTCTTTATGAATTGAACCATCAGATGAAAATTCAATGGGATAGAAGTGACATCTAATGTAAGCATCTAGAAAGGTAGGAAAAGATCACCTCCACCTTATAGAACATGAAACCATAAGCAGAACCAAGTATAAGCCTTGGTATGATCACGGTCAAAACTTTGGTCTCCATCCTAAATCTTGATCCAAATCCTAGCGGAAAACCATTGATCCTCAAAATTTCATCAGATTTTTTTTAAGCCTACCATGATGGTTTTAAACTGTAAAAACCTTTTCAGAAGTTCTTAGTATCAATTACCCTCTAATAAGAATAATCCTTCTTGTCTTGCAAAGACTTGTATGCACAATGCACCTCTTATCATGAAACATTCCTTGTAGACATGGTCAATGGCCAGCATGACAATGATTATTTCTCAGTCTTCATGTCATGTTGCAACTAAGGTGAAGAAAAGTGTTGTCGAATTTCATTTGTGACTCTCACTCTCACGATGAAGTATATTGCCCCACGGATATCTGGAAAAGCATTAGTTCTCATATGCACATGGGTTCACTGGTCTCCTTAGAATAGAGGGGCCTACCTTAGAGATGGTTTTGATTGGGTATTGTTTTACCTTGCTCAGAATTTCACTATCTATCAAAATCATTAAAATAGTTCATCCATCAAAGAATGTTTCATACCAGGCCTAGTTCGTCACATTCAGGGAAGAGATGCTAAAATGTAAAGACTACCCATTCAGCATTGTGCTTCATAATCTCAGTCTTATTTTTTATGTGGAGTTTGTTGATTATTTGTGATCTTGCAGGAACTGGATGACGCATTGCCATCCACGGATATGGACTAGTTTTTCTTCTTACATTCATGCTGGCATTGGTTCAGCATGGGGTTGGCAGAATGAACAATATAGAGATCTAATCTTTGATGGGTACGAGTGATTAATCTCAAATCACCTCATTACTTCATTGATTCTACTCATTTTCATTAAGGTTCGTCAAATGATCTATTGAGGGATGCTAACAATGCAAAACTCACCCATTCTTGAAGGCTCAAATGAGAGGAACACTTAGTTTGTTCAATTGCATAGCGCTAGGAAGTTCATACCAAGCTAGTGATGGACTCCTAATCTCTGGTTCATTCTTGATTTTCTGCATTGGCAGCATCCTAGGGCAGCAATGAGCCTCATTGATCCTAATCATTGAAACGAGTGGATGAAATCACATGGTTTCATTGACCTCCTTCTTCATGAGTGATCTTTCACAATGCAAACACATCTTCTGATAGGCTTATACCATTGCTTGAAATGCAGTTCGTGAATGTGGCCATAGCTAGTGATAGATCCGTGCTGGAAAATGCTGAAACCATTCTGTATGCAGGTCCTTCAAAGTTTGGGAAAAAGAGTGATGAAGTGGACACATCTTCATGGGTCACATCTAGGATATTGCATGAAATGAGAATGTGGATATAGAATCCGTGCTTTGGTTTCCACTCCCATCAAATTTGGGAAAAATATCCAGTTTCCGTGAGGGCAAGCGCGTGAACAAGATGTGGCAAAGCAAGAGGGCCCCATACCATTTCCCCATGGTACTGCCATTTGAACCACTGGAAAAAGGACGTGAGCTGGAAGCACAGTTACACTGAGTAGTAAAGCACTGCAAAGAGATGAGGATGTTCCTTGTGAGAAATGCTTCCTTCATGGAGGTGAGACACTTCTAGATGACCGGTCAGCTGAACTTAGCGATGAGAAGCGTGCCGGTGTAACACTGAAGTTGTGCCTTTGAAGTTAATCAAAAGTAGGATCCATTACTCCACGAGCTCTTCTACCACAAGTAAATGGTTCACCCACCCAGTGTACCTTCCAGATCTGCAATATTTTTGGAGCAGACTTAAAAATCTTTTTGGTTGTACTTGCTGATTTTCTATTTTTTCTTACAAAAATCAGCAGCATGACCTTTTTTAAATATTTAATTTTATCCTCTTTTTGAAAACCGGTTGCGGTTTAATGACAAATGTTAACGAGGATAAAATAATGGCCAACTTGGTAGGCTGATTTTCGGATCTTAGAGTTGACTTTTGGCAAGGGGTTTGAAATTTTGCAAAATAGTCAAAAACTCAGATCTACTGAAAAATATGGGTTTTTGTAAAAAACTCAGCGAACTAAAGATCTCTAACTAGTCTTGATTTATGGATCCTTGAAGAAAATTTTTAGTTTGGATCACTTTTGTAAAATTTTTGGATTTTGAACAAAAAGTTAAAATTTGCAAACAGGTACTGATTTTTTTATTTTTACTGATTTTCTAACATACCACTACCATAGATCTGTTAGATCTGTTTGATCCCCAGTAGAGTCACCAAAAACTGTTGGTCTAAAAATCTGTCAGGTGGAAAGATCTATGGATAGACGAGCCAACAGTGTGCAGGGCATAGCCCTTCTTTGAGACAACAAAGAGAAACTGGTTTATTGCTATTCTACCAACAGGAATCTATGCAAGTCTCACAATATTCTGCCTTCAGGGGTTTGGGATCTTGTCCTAGTTGGGATATTTCCGACTGCGAAAAGGAGGGAAAGAAGATTGGAGAGGAGATAGGATAGATCTGAAGGGAGAAAAGAAATAAATTCCAAAGCAGAAAGGTCAGAGGGTCTATGTTTTGGGCTGGTAATAAATAGAGCCGAACCTACTTGCATAGACGAACAAAGAAATACTGATGAACAAATGATAAAAAATTAGATATAGATCCAATAGAATAAACACATAGATTTGACATAAGAAAGATTAGATGCTCATAACACACATATTCAGCACAAAGACTTAATATTTGTATTAATGTTTTCTTCTGTTACAAAAAGTACAAAGCCTTTTCTTCTCACTTCTATTTTTCATCTAAAAAGTGTCCACTACTTGAGTACAACAAGTATTCAAGTATATATAGAAGAAGGAGAAGAGAGAAGGAAAAAAGAAACCAACAACTAATTACAAAATATCTACAAAATATCTAAAAGTCAACTGTTGACTTTGGGCAACTTGGTGGATGACAACATCCCATGGTGCAACATGGATGATGTCATCATTTGTGCCAACATACTCTTAGATATTTACAAAAAGAAAGCCAAGAGGAAGGAGGCTATTCATCGTCGTCCCGCAGCTAAAAGGGGGTATCTTGCTTCTGCTGTTGTTCAGGAGAGGTAATATGGAACTGGGTCCGATATTCCATGAATTTACTGACCATCGGCTGAAGTTGATCCTAGGTAGGACCCTTGGTATGATCATGGAAGACCTCGCAAGTCTCCCCCTCATCTCTGATTTTTCAGGGAGCTCGAAATATTCATTACCTACCTCCATCAGGCACCCCAAAAAATTGTGACAGGCTAGAACGTTATTGATGTATTCCGTGTCAAAAGTGGATTCTGGCCCTAGCCCTTGCGAGATGATCTCCTTGAAGATCCGAATAGTTTCATTTTCCTTCCTCAAGGTGAAAGGAGGAGTAAGCAATCCCTGGAGAAATTCTCAGAAAATTTGCTCTTTGATGCATGCATCTAGGGTTCCCCTTGACTTTGTCAATCTTTTTAGGAAGACTCCATCTGATTGATTTGTATAAACGCAGCCACGGGTCTACATGGGTACCCTGGGGGTGCTTGAAAATGTGAA